>JAJLZH010000010.1:0-381756 GCA_030572115.1 Starmerella apicola | reverse complement strand
GGTAAGGCCCTCGGGTGCTTAAATAGGACTGATCGGACGGGAAGTCTTGTTTTCACCCGGGTATGGCCGCAGCTGCAGAGGAAATACTGTGCTATTCATGATTCGTTATTTGAAGTGGTACCCCTACCCTGAATACTCTGCTAAAGAAGGATTGTACAGTTCCAAGATGGAATGCCCAATATGAGGACGTTTATAGTTTTGATTTCTAATATTATTTAATTTGAATTTTTCAAATATTTAATTTTAAATGAATTCTACTAGTTTTTCTGTCTCCTAATTATCAATACAATATTGGATATAAGAATTTACAGAAATATTGAATTGTGTAGTGGATGTGAAAGGACTAAGATATGGTAGCTAATTAGCTCTTCTAAGAGAATCTATTAGCGGTATGACGTAGCATTCAAAGAAGATACATGATACGGCTAGAAAGGTCAGATCGAAAGTGGCTTATTATTGGTATATATGGCTTTACAGATTTTAGTAATTTGTGCTTTCCAATAAAATTCTTGTTTGTGCCCTATTGTGATGACGTGTTATGATCGTAAAATGAGAATAAGGCTGCTGCTCTGCATCGCTGCCTGTCAAGGATGCACTATGATGACTAAGACAATACTCTGCTTGACTAAGATGTGCTGTTTCTAATCACTGTCAAGCAGACGTTCGGGCAATATCGCGTCGCTAATCCTTATACGTGCTGCAAATTCGACAGTTGTACAATTTTTTTTATCTTGTCTCTCAGAAGTTTGTCTAATTCCAAGAAGCTTGTCGAGTTAAGCTTGTCGAGTTACATTATACGGCCAGGGCAGGGGTTTAGATAGCTGGTCACACCGAAATGCAAAAGGTACTTACCTTAGTATGCACCTTACTCAATTGCACCCGTTGCAAGCGTAGATGCGTATATGTACAAGCACGAAACTCCTCGAGGTATTCAATAGATAGTTCAATATAGAAAATATTTATATGCTATGTACATGAATGAGAAAGAAAAAATTAATTGAATGTTAAAATATAATATATAAATGTATAAATATGGAAAGAAAGTATATAAAGATACATAGAGGTTAAAAGTGTGCAAAAAGTCTATATTCGCTTAAAATTCAGAAAAGAGGCCAATAGCGTGGAATCTGGCTACTACATACTGCCTGCTCGAGCGAGAAGTCTGGCGGCGCGCCTGGCCGAGCGCTTGCATCCACCTTGGGTGGATGCGATCCGAGAACCCTCCTCAGGTTCCCGTTCGCCCGGGTCCTCTCTCCTAATCCTCGGCTCCTTCCCGAAGCCGAGACTAGGATCGATCTACCCCGAATCCACTCCTTGATTCCTGAACCGTCGTTCAGGACCAGGAGCAGACAGGGCAGTCTACCCGGATGAGCTAGGCATTGCGGCGCCCTCACTCAGGAGGAACCAATACTGACATCGAATGCCACTATAATGGTTCCAGAAATAAGATGGTTAAACAGATAGTGATATTTATTACACCAATAGATCGATTTATGAATCTGAGAACTTACCTGGGATCAAACATTTTGTCTTGTGTAGACACCTTGAACCCGCCGCACACCCATTCCGTGCCTTGTTAGCGCCTAGTGGTTCGAGAACATGATGTTTCCAGTTATAACACCAACTATTATGACACAGATGTGACACAGTCATATCACTGGCTCTGAAGTCTGGGTTCTTCAGAAAGGGTATACGGTAAGCAACAGGTCGGTAACGCTTTGTTCCAGTGGGGGCTTCCGGATTGGTAAAATTGTATTGATACTTTCCTATACCAGTACTGACGAAGCCAATAGGAAGATTGCCAGCATCAATATATTTACAATGTAAAGTTAGACCTTGGGGTTTGAACCAAGGATTGCAAACAACGGGCTGGTCGACCCACACAGACGACACGTCGAGCTGATACTTCGCTATAACCTGAGATAACGAATTACAACGGGTTTGCCGCTTCTTAGAGCGGGTAGATTTGGGACTCATGCTTTCGCGCGACAGTGGCTTTAAAGCATTTTTATAGCTACTTATTCGTAGATCTATGGAGGTACACCTCTCAAATTGAGCGAGATCTGAGATGACATCACTCCATCGATCATGGAGATTTGAGGCCAGGCTGACGTATACTCACTCAACAGCAACTATCACCAGATCTGAAACCCCATCTCTAAAATAAAGTATAAGTGAAAGTAACAATTAGTACAGTCTCAGCTAGCAAAGCTACACACGCACAGGGAGAGACGATCAAGACGAATCTAGATGTGTCTTTTCCCTGCTTAATCCCGAATACATTTAAACGCGTACATATTTTCAATACAGTAACAAAACTAAATATAAGAAGTACAAGTTACTGCAGAAATACTACGCGAATAAATCTTGTTGTTGCAACTGAAGTAGTTTGCACTACAACTCGAGGCGTGGTGCTACAAAAGCTAAACTAAATTACTGCACATGTATTACAGTGCTCTAATGAGCATTTTACACTTATTTGTATTACTTTCTTATGGTTGACTAGACCAGACCTACGGTAGAGCGCGGCGAAATGGTTAGACCTGATTGATGTTGCACAACATTTACTCCCCAACATCCCTTACCCTAACAAGAAATACGCGCTTATCGCGTCAATATCAAGTAGGGCGGGTATGTGATACTCTTAGTGAAAAATTTACGGTCTTCTATTAAGTACTGACCGGTTATTTGCTCATTTGAAAGCTTTTGACATATCTTTGTAGGCTTCAAGTTTTGCAGGTATACTCCAAATATACTTACATTAATGTTGTATACTCTATAAAAATACTTTATAGTGGGTAGGTAAACTATGTCCATAATATACAACTACTCAGTCAACTTACATTTTACACTGCGTTGCTGATAACACTATATTAATTCGTTTCATTATAGCTTAGTATCTCAGCTTTCGTAGTTAAAAAACTGATAGAACTCTATCATGCCTGTGCTAGACTTGTTTACATAGGAAGAAAATATCAACTAACGATTACCACTTAAATTTATCATTTCTTTTTCTTTTTTTGGTTTCACACTTTGAAATTATATACGAGAGTATACTGACTGCTTGCCGCTCAAGGTGTGCATGCTTGGGCAAGCTAATCAGCACTCACATTAACCCACGCTTGATACACGCCTACGAGTAAATGCTACACGGATGAAATGATCTTATGAATTAGCTTAAAAAATATATTATCTTCGTATTTACAGATTTAAATGATCAAGAATATAAATACTCTTGATATTACATGCAAAATTATTAACCATAACTGGTATAAATATTAAACACCGAGCCAGCTCAGTTGGGGCGAGTAGGTAACTGGAATGTGATCTTAGGCTCGTCATCTTGAGAGTTTCCGGCATGTTGCTGATCAGCAAACTCATCTCGGTCATCTTCAGGATCTTCTGTGCTGATAACACCCAAGGCTGCCAAACGACGGTGACGTTCGACATCGGTCTCAGGTTCGGCATCCTCATCATTGTCATAGTCTGTGACATAGTCATCATCATCGTCATCAGAAGCAACGGCCTGGCTTCTAACGGTACCAATTCGAGAGCCAAGATTGAGGTTGGCACGATTGCCACCACTCTCACGAGTATCACGAGAGGGACGTCTATCGATTTCGCCAGCACGCAGCATTTGGCTCAAGCGACGACGAACCTGTTCTTCGTCCTTGACACTGATGGCCTTGCTAGCAGCGGTAGTGAGCGGGATCTGATTATCAGGAACGAGCATATCATCTGGAGCGTGCTCGACATCCTGGAATTTTTCATTGTTCTTATTAGTGTGACCAGATTCTTTCGCAAAGCTGAACTTTGGAAGATAACTCTTCCAAGATTTCTTTTCTTTAGGACCACTACTTGGGCCATCAGGACCATCTCCGCGACGGACATACTTGTAGCGACGAAGAATATCACCATCAGCGTTCTCAACATAGACAATATCGTCAATAACATAGACGAAAGCCTGCTCGTGGGAATGAGGCAAACCCACGGTTGAGACTCTCTGCAATCTCTGAGGGCGACTCCGGCGACGAGGTCTTTGGGAAGAGTTTCGAGGGGTATTATTGACGTTGGTTCCGGTCGTTGATGAATCACCGCTATTGTAGCCGTCATACTTCTCCTTACTGACGGACTGATCAGTGTCCCAGGACTGCGATTTGATATCATCCTGAGAATCCATGGAGTTGGAGGAGGCGCTGTATTCGGGCTGCTCGCTACGAGTACTTTTACCGGGTTTAGTACTGGATTGAGCATCTTTCTTGGCATCACCTTCAGGAACAACAACCCGGAGATGAGGCTGGCCCTCAATGTGCTTACTGTTCTCACCAATGTCGAACTTATGGATGTAATTACCATCCTTATCTTCGATGACGATGTACTTACCCTCAGTGAAGGTGTTGAGATCACCAAGATCTGTTCCGCCGAGTTTATCGTAGTCAACCCTATCAGTCTTCTCAAATACACCATAGTCACCCAAATCCACGGAGAGCTTGAGTTGAATAGGATCTGGAGTCTTTGAAGCCTCCTGATCTTCTTCCTTTTCACTAGCATCGTCGCGAACCTGTATCTCATCCTGGAGATCATGGAGGACACGGCGGGGCCCACTCTCATTCTTATCCTTTCTCTTGTGGTCATCAACGCCTGCGCGCGCACCCGTATCTTGTTCGCTCTGGGGAGGCTGTTCTGGAACAACCATATCATCATCACGGGAGACGCTGCCCTTTCCACCCTTGAATTTAGGACGCTTCTTAATCTTCTTACCCAGAGGTTCTTCAGTCTCCATACGACGCAACTGCAGCATATTATTGCCATTCTCAGTAAATGTTCTGGGCAAGCGCGACATCCACGAAGGCTCGTTGCCACCAGTAGTATAAGTAAGTGTAACGGCCATGTTATTAATACGCTTACCGAGAGTAAATACTGCAATCGAGGAGCCGTGAATAGCAATTGATGCAATGACCAAGAAGCACGTTACCGGCCAAATAGTGGCGATAAGGGTATAATGAGGATGATCAGGAGAGAACCCGTTGGACGGTGTCTCTGAATTAGTTTCGAATTGGGCTCTCGCCAGCAAACTCATGAAAATCGCACCGACACCAATAGGACCGAAGTGACCACAGAAAAGGGCCTCACGCCAAGTGTGAATGTCGGGGGTAATAGGTTTGATCGCCAACATGATGGGAATTCGGCGAACAACCAAAACAATAATCGCCAAACAAACCAGCTTCCAAGCCTTAATACCAAGGTCAAAATTGTTGAAATCAGGCCACGGTACAATGGCACCGAAGTACACGAAGAATGCTGTGTTTAGCAAAACATCAATGACGTCGGATACGTGGCTCTCTTCAGTTTTTGTAGAAAACCATCCATCCCAACTAAATGCCGCACCGGCAGCAAAAGCGACCAGGAGATCATCTACACCACAAAGAGTACCCACACCCGAACAGAAGATGGCTACACAGAAGTAGTATACCAAAAAGCTCTCTCTATCGATCAAATTGAACCTCTCGGCAAACTTAATTAAATGGCGAGCACCATATCCGATTACAGCGCCAATAAGGACACCAAGAATACAGCTATAAAGAACACCAATGCAAATAAAGTCCTTGGCAATCTCGGCAGGGTGGTGCTCGTCCTTGAGGATGTAAACCGCCATGATCACAAATGGATAAGCCATACCATCATTACAGCCAGACTCAGCACTAAGAAGGTTACGCAAATGACCCGGTACACGACGGGAGAATTTGCCTTTACCAACTACGGCCGAGGCCAGCACAGGATCAGTGGCAGTAACACACCCTGCTATGCAAAGAGCCTCGATCCACCTCAATGAGGGGACAAGCTTCCAAATAAATACTGATGAGATAACCCATCCAAAAGCCATTACTGGTAAGAGAAGCATGGTGACCGACCACCAGTGCTTCAGCATATATCTCTTGGGCAACTCTACCGCCACCGCGAAAATCTGTACTACCAACACAATGCGGCTGATTTCCAGCGTGATGTAGTCTGTATTTCCCCATGTTGTTGGTGAAAACCAGTTTAAACAGTGTGGGCCTACAATAAGACCGTAAATAGTGGCAACGGTGGCTTCACCTATGTAGAGTCTTTCCTTCAAGAAAAGCGATATTGTGCCGAACAGAATCAGCGCAAAACCAGTTGTGGCATATGCTATGTGAGGTCTAGTTGTTTCTTCTTTGACCTGATCCCACACAACCATGCGCTTTATATATTATTGACGTTCCTGTTAATAGGGACTTGTGAGGTATTTGGGACAGGTCTCTGTAATAGGGGGAAAAAGCTGCACTGGGATACCTGATGCTTTTTAGTTCAATTGCACAAATATATGAAACCCCAAAACTACAGACGACAGCAGCTTTTTTGATGCAGTACAGGAGTCAATTATTCGACAGGAAAGAATATGCCGCAAACTGATTTGTGGTTAGGTAAATATTTTAGCGCAAACAACTTAGCTGCCTGGATGGAGACATGAATTTTGCCGCAACCCCAACCCTCAGCACATTCTAATGGCTGTAACGGATGGATGAGTCGGAACTAATGCGGGGCGACATGTGTATCACGTGTTCAAACAAGCCTCATGTTGGCACTGCGTCCGGGGTATGTATACGGAAGTGTTGGAACTATTAGTGCTGACATCTATATATTTATTATAGCAAATAGCAGCAGCTATCGAAATTTGATCAATGAAATACACTGATGTAGAATATTCAATAAATGAGTGTTGTATTTGTCTAGTATTTGGAGTTACCCAGCTTATTTACATACCTGTGCCGCCTCGGATATTTATCAGTGTTGCATGTGTGTGTTGTCTAAGGGTACTCCTCTTACTCTCTCAACCTGCCATCGCATGCTAGTAGTCTATCTTATATTTCTGGAGAATATTTGACCTAATAAATAGTAATAATAATAAATAATAATTATAAAAAAACATCATGATAATCGATATAAATGTGAAAATAAATATAATTCTTTAATCTTATAGGTTGTTAAGAATAATGCCGTACGCACCTCCGCAGTTAGAAAACACAGAAGAATTGAGTGAGGAGGTGTTTGTATGGATTGATCTGGCGTAAGCGATGACCGTAAACGAAGAAAATGAAGCAGAATGGCCACAGATTTAATGCTACGGGATCAACTGGTTTTCCTATGGGTTAGGCTCATTTCACAAAGACCACACACGTTCTGCCGTACAAAATCAATTTCAGGAGAGGGTGGTAAGGGTGCAGTAGTGTATATATATCAGTATGCACATAACCGATGTGCAAGCTTGTCACATGGCATCTGAGACATTAGTGTTTTTTTCTCCTTCATTCCGTCTTGTTTGCATGAATAATAGTTAACTTTGTAAAAACATCTTAGTATCTAATAAAACACTTTTAGGAGAAAATATGATTCATATATCGAAACGGTGAATAAAGGCCAATTAATTTCCTAATAGGCAACATATAAGCACATAATGTGAGTTGTGTAATTATATAATTTTCACGTATTGACGCATGTGTGCTCTGGCGTATATAGGGTTACAGAAACTACAAGAATACATTATGGTTGATTTGAAATAGCATGAGAAAGGGAGATGGCCATCAATGGATAGATTTGATGAGCCGGGAAGACATTGATGCAAAAAGAAAAAGGTAATTGAATACTGCCATCTTTTTATACACGGTAACCTTAAGCGCACACAACCCATAACCCACATATATTGTTTGCGTGTATATCTGAGACATTTATCGATGAGTCCTGCATATAATAGATAAATTTTCATGAGTGATTTGATTAACCAGGCTTTTCTGCATCAAAAAAAATTGAGAGATATTTTATATTTTGAGACTCTTTATTAAGTGAGATATGTGCGGTAACAAGGAGCAAAAAAATGAATACTCACCACCGACAAAGAACGCCCATACAATCTTGTATGATAATATATACTCTCAGCCATCAGCATCGAAGAGAGTAAGTGAGTCTAATGGACATACCGCATTCTATGCAAGTACACCGAGTGTAGATATTCGCCCCGTCATCGCAGGTGAGACGGGAATGGACTTAAATCTTGTTACAAAAGAGAGCGTCGAGGTATGTCATCCGAATAATGCAGCAAGAAAACCAAGTGTACCCCTAGGAATGAATGCTCAAGAAGTGAAGGATGAGTTGATTGACAACTATATATTATATGGGGACGAAAACGCGTTTAATTCGATGTATCAATCAGCGTCTCCGTGCGCCCAGTATCACAAAATAAGCGACCGTAGTTCACATAGAATTGATGATTCACAATCCTCTGAGCACTATCATAGCTCAAAATCTCAATCTATGGGGATGGAGCATCAATCTAATCAATATGGAAATGCCCAGAATTCAATTTTTCCCTTTCATATGTCTGAGCAACATATGCCAAAAGGATTTCTTGGAGTATATGACCCATCATCATACCAGCAGCAATCAGCAGAAAATAATGTAACAAACATTAATAATAGTATTGCTAAACCTTCATGCCAACCTGCATCTAATCAAAAATATAGGCGTAAGAGATCGTCTAGTGCACAGGATGAAGCTGATTATTTGGCAATAAAGAGACAAAAAGAGCTTCAAGAAGATGATCCTGAGTACCAAAAATTGCTATCCGACTACCATTACTCGCAGATTGTTCAATTTCACCCGGAGGAGGCAAAAAAACTAATATCTCAAGGTATAATTGCACGATACAACCCCCTTTTCCCCCACGAAGATAGAGTTATGTCGTCATTTTCTCTGCCTCGTGAAGATGATGGTTCAGAATATTGGCCTTCCTCCACACGCTCGTCTTCAGCATGGTCAATCACTTCTTCTTCTAGAGGCGTTTTGAAAATCTCCTCTGGCGGCAAAAGACCTTCGTCTCGAACCGGGAAAAGTGTCTCTGCAAAAAACAGAAGGGATGGTTACTCACCCAAAAAGAACAAAGCACAGGGGGAGATTGGTTTTAGCTCTGATATAGGTGACTTAGGAAGTTCAAACTATAGTTTTCCACCACAATCATCAGATCTAGTGAGTGGGGGACCCAGAGGTGTAAAATTAGACAAAAAGTATAATAATTCCTGGAAGAATCAGCCTATTCAAATACAGGAAAACAAGTATGATGTTTCCATGGACAAGAGTTTACCTCCACAGGAGAGCTCAAGTCGTAATTATGGACACAAACAGAAGAATCTCAATCTTGACCTTCATGATACCAGAGATATGTGTGATGATAAAACTTTACTAGGAAATAGCTCTAATCCTTCTCTGGGGTCGAAACAGCTGAGGCAGTTTAACCCAGTGAAGCAATCAAGACAAACCAATATAAGCTCACCGTCGCATGGTTATTTTCGCTTGAGCCATCCTCGTTATCGTATGAGGCTACGCAGATTACTTAGTGACAGAGGATTTTCAACGGCGATGGATGGCTCGATAAAATCAAAGCGTCTAGCTATCACTAATTGTGGAATAGAGTCAGGTGAAGTTACTACTTCATTTCAATTAATCAATGTACCATCAGGATCTGGGACTACTGAGCAAATTATTACATCGCATAAACTAAAACGGATTCGGAACTCTTCCATTCGCTCATCAAGATCGTTACCATTTCGTTTTATAAATGATTTAGACAGCACAAAGCAAGTGTTTATTCCAAGTGCCAGTCGATTGAGAAATATCAATTATGAAATTTCTGAAACCTTATTCTTTAAGCCCCATCGAAAAATCAAACCCTCGTTAGAAAACCTTCTCGAACTAACATCCAACCTTAAAGCATCTACGGCAGCGAAAGGCGAGGCTAAAATGCAAAACCACATAAATAAAGGATATTTCCCTGAGGGTAGAAACAAGAAAAGGTGGAAAAGTTCGGGAAAAACTAAAAGTGATCTCAAGATACTTTTAAATGATCCTGCTTTGGAAAAGAAGGATCATGTAGTGGCGGCTACTGATGAGCTGCCCACAGTGAATCCATTTGAAACAGCAAGTCGGACTGACAATAACCATATTAACCAACTTGAAGTAAGTAGACCAGTGGTAATGTTTTCGCAGAATCCCGATGAATCTTCTCACAACTATTTCCCACAACAGTATGTGTCAGAGGAGCAGCATATGCAACAACATCAGGAACAAAATTTTTATCAACAGCAGTATCAACAACAACTCATGATGCAAGCTCAACAGTATCAACAACAGCAACAGCAGCAGTATCAACAACAACAACAGCAACAGTATTATCATCATGAGCATCACCGTACATTGGAAGGGTTGGATTACCACCAAAATTATTTTACTGATGATGAATACTATCCTCAGCCAGGCACTTCATCCAATCCTCCTGAGAACCGTCCTAGAACAACAGCAAGAAACCTCAACCGAAGAGTCACCAAACCATCGAGATCACGATTATCGAGGCCTTCACTTTCTTCTGCTAGAGGAAGTAGTCATCGTCGACGCAATTCTACGCGGACTTTCGAGGCTCTAAGCTCGGGACCTCTCCCTATATCTCTGGATACACCTTCCACGAGTCACCGGAGGAATAACCGCAGTCTTATCCAAACATTGGAGAATCCACCTGGTGGATGGTATTGGGCCCTTTTTAGTACTGATGGGCTTGAACTGGGTGATACGGATGAGCTTACAACCTCAAACGAGAGTCCTGAGGATAAAGAGAAATCGAGTCAGGGTAATATTGGAGAAAGTAAAGTGAAAGAAAACTCTAGTGACGATGATTTTTATGACAGCTCTTCGAGTGATAATGAGTCTAATGCGAGACAAAACTACGCTGCCTCTCATGCTTCTAACCTTCCAGCTATGGCGAGAGCTTCTGATGAGTATAACCCCCAGAGCTCGACTTCCCATGATGGAAATAATAATGACATGAGCAAAGATGTATTCGACGAAACGGGTGCTGCTGCCAGCTCCCTCAACAGAAGTTCAACATCGAATCTAGGCACTAGAAAAAGCAGATACGGAAGAACCTTCGATGAAACAAGCGATGAGGATGAGAACTCGGGAGGGGAAAGAGCAACAACCCCTACTTTTATCCCATTGCAGCTGACCCAGCCTCCACTATGTAATATTCTTCCATCATTTCCACAGGCACTTGAGCCGGACCCGTTACCTCGGACGCGGAAGCAGAGCAAGTATACCCCTGAGCAAGATCAGAAGATCCTAGACCTCAAAAACAAAGGAATCACTTGGGCCGAAATAGCAGAGCTGACCGGATGTCAGAACCAGCTTGCGGCAAGAAACCGTTATCAGGTCCTAATTGGACAGCAAGGTGGAGGCGCCTATGCCTGGACCAGTCGGGAGTGTGCATTTTTGCAGGTGAAGCTCGACGATGGCGAGCGTGCGAAGTGGCTATATATTGCCGAGGAGCTTAGTCGTAAGTTTGATCGCCACTTTGACTATGAAGCTGTTTTCTACCAAGTATGCCGCTTGTTTGCGAAAAAGCCGGAAAAGTTTGGTCTCGTAAAGACGCGAGACTCGACCCAAGGCGGAGCCGCTTTTGAACGAACGGAACTTTTTGACATGTCTGAGGCAGACCGTACAAACGCATATGCTGCCATGCAGCGGGCACTGCAAAGACATGCAGAACAAGAGATGCACCAACCCAGCCCTCCTGATATTGAAGATTGGCAGGAACAGGATACGTTACGGTACCCAGCCGATGCTGGCATGGACTATGGCAATACTCATGATGACGACAAAGAGGGTGGGCGAGACTCTAGCGAGAACGCCGAGAATGAGTGATCTTTCTCGACACCGTGTAAAGTTGAACTGAATTTGACTGAACAAGTAAATTGATTTGTAAACGTCCAAACAGAACACGGAACATCCTTTGTTTTCATAAAATTAATTATTATAATAAACACACATTTACATTTATATTTACATTTATATATAAGTTTTGACTCACTGATCAAGTTTGCAGTTCTGGAGGTATGTAGCCTTCTCGCGAAGAGCCGAGATGCTCTTCAAGAAGATCTCTGCCGAGCTCATAGCACCCACGCTCTCCACGTTAAAGATGAAATGGTCACGCTTTCTACCGAGTTTCACCTTTCCTTCGAACTCGGGGTGTCTCAGCACCTCACGACTAACGGTATCCTTACGAGGATCGACCACCACTGGCTTTCCGGTAGCCTGATCGATCTCTACCACTCCCTCAGGGAAACACTTCTGGAATTTGACGGCATCAGCACCTTCTATATCACCAGTAATATTGATTTCGGGCATCAATCGGTATGAAGCAGTAGCAACAGGGCTGAACTTGGCGTGATCAGCACCATTTCCGAGCACCGCCCAGCACGAAAGGCTCACCTCCTGACCGGGTCTCAGCTTGACCAGCAAGATGTCCGGGTAGATGGCAGCAGGTTCAACCTCGAACGACTGTCCCTCGAAGGGCTGAAATTTGAGGTCGCTGGCGTACACATTCTCGTTTTTGAGCGATCCATCAGGGTTGCGCTCGCACTTGACGTCAAGCTGGAAGGCAATGGTGTTCTCGACGTTGTGGGACTCCGTGCTGCTGCTACCAGGAGTGATCCACTCGAGATAGTCGGGACTCACATTAAGGGGCACCAAACCCAATCGGGAAGCAAGAACCTCGTCCTGCATGACCGAGGTGTTCTGCTCAATAAATACCTTCTCAATGGCGACCGAGGGCACCTCTGAGATCATAATTCGTCGGAATGCGTTCGCAATGGAAGTATCAATGTGAATAAGGTCGAAGTTAGCGGTTTTCTCGGTGATATGCGAGATATTAATGTCGAAGGTCTTCTTGAACTTCTCAATGTCCCACGCATGGTCCTCCCCGGGGTAGTTTCCGGGGAAGTCTGTACTGGAAACATTGCTGACGTAGTCACGGTGAATATCAACCATTTTTATCGCGCCAATGTTCCTTGGTTGGGCAGGCTTTTTAGCTCCGTTTTTTTTTCCTGGAACTAATAAATTTGGTTCCCTGCCCTGAAAAATATACCCGCTCATGATGCATAGCGGCTCTACTACTAGTAAGAATCTACGCCTAATTGGAGTCTATATTACAAGCAAGCACTGAAACAATTATAAAAAAATAATATTTTTTCGATCATATTCTTGAGAAATAATATATATATATATATGTACTTTTTAAAAAGAATGGATAAGTAATTATGTATTGTGAGGGTTTGTTTCACTCCTATATAAGCCATATTTTTGTTCAACGCTGAACAAAAAAGGGCTAGGCGAGTGCAGGCGCCCTATCCCCATAACCATGATTTTGGATCCCGTCGCTGCCTATGCTATCAAGACGCTGGACGTCGCTGATGGAAGCAAGACATTTATAAATGTATGCACTGACCAGCAGGTCCCTCCTCCCGAAACTCTGGATGCGAGCGAGATCGCTATGCAGGTAATGAAGGGTAAAGACTGGGTAGTGCCGATCGTCGTTTCCTCTGGACGCAACAATACCGATAAGGCAGGCCAGCCCTGTTTTGTGGCAGACTGCTGCATGAATCCAGCAGTAGTAATGCTAGGAATTGAGGACCCTAGTGTAAAGGTTCTCACGGTTGAGACCTGTATAGAGCTAGTTGAAGACAGGTTCAACAAGCAATTGAGCCGCGACTACAAATTTCCCCGCCTGAAATCAAAAGGAGAGCTCGAGAAAGTGGAAGTAGATGAGTCTCAGGCGTTCAGTGCTGGTGCTGGTGCTGCTGGAGGTGCCCAACCCACTCAAACCACGGCAGGCGCCATAAATGAGTTGACAAAAGAACTGGATAATACTACTAATGATACGCTTATGGACGTTGAACCTACAGAAACTAAAAAGATCGAGGTGATAGAGTCGTCAGAACCGCCAAACCCATTCTATTTCCACCGCTACCGGGGGAACTATTCAGGCCCAGGGAAAAAACCCACGCACGTTATTGAATTGGACGGAGAGCACCATAATGTGAAACTTGAGGGCTCAATAGTAAGTAATGGCACCGCAAAACTCGAATTGCCTTTTGTCCCCTCGTTTGTAGATGCCTTCTACTGCATGGACGACGATACCACTTATGTCATGTTAACCCCGCCCTAAAATTTCACTTCGCACACCTTCACCTAGCCTACTGACCCAACCCCACTCCCTTTGCGCACAAGATCAATAACTACGCAGCGGCAGTAACTGCTTCAGCATGAGCAGTAGCGAGCCCAATGCTGGCGCGAAACTAGCAGACACCACCCCAGAACAGTTCCAGAAAATGGCAGAGGCCGACACATATGCCTCTTTTGTCACTAATAAGCCGTTGCTTCAGGGGATCAGCCTGGCGCACGGTAAAACAACTAAAGAGATGCGCACGCAGCTCATTGACAAACTCAGCGGGAGGAAGTAACCAGTTTCATCAGGCAAAGAAAAGTTCATGAAGGAAATCCCAAACGCTACGTATATTTATTATAATCGTAATCATCATTACTATGTACATTAATTACTCGATACTCAACTCCAAATACTACTCAGTTTAGTAGAATACACTGCGCGTGCGATGACACTCCACTTTCCTCGTATTCTCCTCTTCCTCTTCCTTAGCAGTGTCCCAGAGGTAGAAATCAACAAGGATGGCATTGATGGAGTGGCTTTTCTCTCCCTTTTTGGCTGCTTCTCTTTCCAGTTTGTTGATCTCGCTAACAATTACCTCCACGCTATGGATTGAGCAGCCCCTGATCTCTACCTCATCTTCACAACCTGAGGGAAGGTACTCCTTCTGCTCAAGTTTGCGCGCGAGTTCGGGAGAATATTTGATAGCCCCCAAAACGTGCAGAATTTGGGGCACGCGGTAGTCGGCAAACATGGTAATTTCGTTGATATCCTTGAACTGTCCAATACTCTGCCCACCGAAACAAGCCCACAGATCAGCCACAAGGATCTGTGCTCTCTTGAAAATCTGCACCTGGTGGCCCTTGTAAGCAAACTGGTCGTTATATGAGCGCAGGTGAGAAACTACCCAATTCACCAGTTTGACAGCGGAGTGGTCGCAACGCTCCACAATTGCACTGAAAGATGAAGCTCCCTCGTTCTTGAGCACAGAACCAGCTTCCTTAAGCACTGCGTACCGCTCTTCCATGAGAGGAGCTGGCACATCATTAGCGGAGCGGAACACATGCGCCAGCAATTGAGGTGTGAATTCGGGTGTGCACCAGAAACTGGGAGTGGTGATCGGGATTTTCTCCTCCAATGCCCGGTTAATAGCTGCTACCATCGACCAGTACCCAGTCCACTTTTGGCCTTGGTAGTCAACCTCAAACCGGTGCTGGGGGTTCTCGGCCCAAAAGCTGAAATTGAGCGTATCAACAGTGAATATCCAGTCAACCACGCCTGGCATATTAGAATCGGGGTTCAGTGGATGGGTTGACCAGGTAACGGTGCCATAGTTGCGCTCGATCATCTTAGCTCGAATCTGCTGCGCGATGCGCTCGCAGGCCTGATAATCTACATGTACGTTCTGAGCAAGCGACGCAATGAGTTTTGCTGTTTCTCGAACTGTCATGCAAATATTAATGAATTATTGAGATATGAAGCAAAAACTAAACAAAAATATATGTCAATCGCGCCTGAACGCTCTCTCGCCCTGGATTAAATCTATTAATAATATTTTTTCTCCCCCCTGCGTTGAAAAATGGAAAAAAAATGGACGATACCGGAGTCGAACCGGTGACCTCGCGCATGCTAAGCGCACGTGATAACCAACTACACCAATCGCCCGATTAGTTGTTAGCGTGGCACCATTACAACATATAACCCTGTACGCTCGTGATTTATTAGAGCTCCTAACCCATGTTCATCCCCGCTAAGCGGCTTAACGTTTCACTCAGTTGCATGAGCCTAACCCAAAGAAAAACACCGGATCGAAACGGCCAAGGGCCGATCCTTACCCTAAAAACTCGATAATCGAAGCGATATCGAGAGCGATTATATATCGAAGGTTGCTTCGTATCGACGCCGTTAGATGCAGGATCGGGTAAGAATTCCCTTTTAAAAAACATTAAAAGTATTGTATTATACGATTCTGGCTATATCCCTCGATATTATTAGCTTCCATTGCCATTGAATTCTCCCTTATAGACTGTGTTTTTTTTGGTCAAAGTGTAATTGAACAATCAAAGCACAAATAATTCAAGCGCAATTACATCTTATCCCTTACTTTTTTTGAATAATTGATATGGTTGATTTCCCCCTAAAGAAGAAAATCTCGTCAGAAAATGACAGTGACTCCGAGCATGTTGCTGAGGAGCCCATCCCCCTTAATCAGAGCCATTCCGGTCACGTTGAGGAACTCGGAGACCAATATGCTCATATGTATGCCCCTGATCCAGGAAGGTCTCGATCGAAAAGCGCTAGTAGCGTGATCACCCCACGCAGCTCGCGTGGTAGAAGGTCTCCTCGTTCTGGATCCCCTACCCCCATAGAGCCTGAGCTTCGTCGGATCAGCGATAGTGAGACCGATTCGGGAACTCAATCAGAGAGACCCGAGAAGTACAGTGCTGAAGATGAGGAAGATGAGGAAGAAGAGGATGATGAAGATGAAGATGGAGTTGATCTGTACTCCCCTGACACTCGTGACAAGACTTTGGGTACTTTAGAAGAAGAGTATCCTGACTTCACTGTGAGGTTGCACGAGTCAGAGAAGCCAATCAATTGGGGCGTCCCTAAAAAATTGATTCATACTCTGGCCTATGGCTTCACCACACTCACTGCGCAGTTTGGTGCTTCTGCCGTGAGTGCTTCTGCACCTGCCATCCAAAGAAATTACCACGTCGGCCGTGAAGTAACCACGCTGATCTTCAGTATCTACGTCATTGGACAGGCGATCGGACCCATCATCTTTGCACCGTTGAGTGAAGTGGCAGGACGAAAAATCGGTGTGTTCATTCCTTGTTTCATTTCCGGTGTGATTTTGTGTTCTGCCGCCAACACTTCTAATGTGTGGGCCCTTCTAGTTTATCGCTTCATTGCTGGTGCATTCAGTGCTGCGCCGATCGTTAGTAGTGGTGGTGCGCTTGGTGATCTGTGGAAGGCAGAGTCTCGTGCAGCTGCGTTGGCATTGTATGCCGTGGCCATCGGTATGGGTAGTACATGCTCAACCATCTTCGGTGCACTGCTAGATACCACTGGATCCTACGGCTGGCGTTGGACATTCTGGTTGTGTGGTTTACTGCAAATGTCTATGTCGGGAGCCAACTTCATATTCCTCAGCGAGAGCTTCAGTCCGGTGCTTGAACGCCGCAAGGCCAAAAAGCTCAGACTGGAGACCGAAGTTTGGGCGTTACATGCGGATTTGGATGCTTGGCGTCTTACCGTGGACGAGTTCCTAAGAGTTCACTGTATGCGCCCCATTCTCATGTTCATCACCCCTATCCTTTTTGTGCTCGTCATGTACGCTTCGTTCACTTATGGTTTGATGTTCATCGCCATTACCAGTGTCGGCGAACTTTTCCAGAAGTACCACAACTTCTCATTCGTGGTCTCATACTTACCTTTGTTGGGTTTCTTCTTGGGATTCAGCAGTGGATGCGTGATCAACGTTCTCTTCTCCTTCCACTACATCAATTATCCCAAGCACCACGACGGTGCGAAGCCTCCTCCGGAAGAGAGACTGTGGGCCATGATGTGCGCTGGTTGGCTGTTGCCGGCAGGTTTGTTCATTTACGGTTGGACGATGCGCCCAAGCATCCACTGGATGGTCCCTATTGTGGGCCTGTATTTAATGGGTGCCGGTGTCTGTGTCGTGTTCCAGGGCTCTCTTGTATACATTGTGGACTGTTATACAAAGTTTGCCGCCAGTGGAATTGCTGCCAACACTTTCGTGCGAAGTTTGTTTGGTGGTGTATTCCCCCTATTTGCGCTGCAAATGTATAATGCACTGGGCCCTGGCTGGGCGACTTCCATCCTCGGATTCGTGGCGGTTGCACTGTGGCCCTTCTGCTTCATTTTCTTCGTTTACGGCCATCGTTTGCGCGAGATCAATCCATACAAACACCTCCTCACTTAATATGCTTATGTTCTTTTATCAACTTATTTCAAATATCTTAAGGATTCAATTATTCTATAGGATTAGTAGTAAATATAATGATTAAACTAAAAACAAACTAAACAAACTAATAAAAATCAAATGCGTATACATATATATATATATATATTTATTCCAATACAGTACGAGTTGCGCGCTCATTTACATGTGTGTGTGCGTGTGTGTGTGTGTGTGTGTATGGTTTTGGACGGGGTGGAGGGTCACATGACACCACCCAAAAATATCACCTAAGAAATCAACCTCTACACACCACTACACAACAAACAGCTGCTCTTCTACAGCATCCTCTTTACCTGATTCTCCAGTCTATTTCTCGTAGCAGACCATGAACAGGCCTTATGCTGCGAAATTGCAGGAGCTGTTAGAGGCGTCCTACAACCTGCCCAATGCTGTATGCGATCTGGGTCGCGTGGAACTCGGGCCCCTCGAGTTGGAGGACATCACTAAGCGTCTTTTCAACCGCGAGAAGTCCGGTATTGACGCAAAAGCGCATTATTTGCTCGCTTCCTCGGGGTTTAATGCGGAAATGGTGCTCAGTGAGATCGCAAACCTGCGTTTCCGCGACTTTGCGGGCGACCAGCAGCAGCTCAGCGGCAGCACTGCTAAAAGCGCCGCGAAATTGGGTACTAAGGTGGTTTCAAATGATGCTTCGGGGGTTCCACAGCTTGGTGCTAATTTGGGCACTACCTACGGCCTCGAAGGCAGCACAAAATCGGGCTCTGCTTCTACCCAAGCGTATGACCCCACATTGGCAAGTGCTGCCACAGGCACTCTTGCAGGTGGCTCTGTAGGCCAGGACTCCCGCCGCAAATCGCTTAATGCTAGTGATTCCATGGATGTAGACTCGTTTGATGTCGCGCACTACGATCCTGTGGTTGCGCAAAACACCAAGGAGTTCGACGAGTTCGTGGATAAACACATCAAGGTGGACTGGAACAGCCGCAAGCGCGATGTCCTTAACTTGCTTGGCCGCAAACCCACCAAACTGCGGGGCTCGCCTGGTCCCTCCGGCAGTAGCACCGAGGAATTCCAGTCGCCCTCGAGTGGCTCTGTTTTGGGTCCGCAAACTACAAGCACAGATTTCACGCCGATTATGGCGAGATATGCTCAGGCGGTTACCGATTTCTGTGACCACGAGTTCGAGGTGCCCACTATTGTCTCCAAGTTCAGCGAGGTGGCCAAGCATGCTGATCTCCATGAGCCTCACATTGCCGATAGCTGGCGTGCATTGGAAACCAAGGATGCTCGCAAATTTTTGGAAAAACAGTTCTGGGAACATATCAACTTCGAGATCGCGAACAACCGCCAGAATGCGAAGCTCGGAGGAACGCCCAGCGCATTCAGTAAGGTTAAGGCATACGTGCGTCTGAAGTACTACCACAATGGCCAGTGGGACTCGCATATCACTGTGGTAAACCAGACACCCATCTGGGCCTACATTTACTACCTTGTTCGTGCAGGCTTCATTGAGGATGCCCTCAAACTCGTGCTCGAGCGCACTGATATCTTCTCGACCATTGGCTCAACATTTGCTACCTTCTTTAAGGCTTGGGCAGAGTCGCCTACCAATAGCTTGCCCAGAAACTACGTGGAGATGATCCAGAGCGAGTACCACCAGCTTTTCCGCCCCGGAAGGGGATTCGACCCCTACCGCCAGGCTCTGTGGAAGATCATTGGCCGCTGCGAGCTCTACAAGCGGTCGCTTCCTCAGGTTGCTGTCACAACTGAGGATTGGCTGTGGCTTCAGCTCGTTCTGTGCAGAGATGCCAGTGACCCCGCGTCCGTGGCATACCCTGGCTCCACATACACTTTGGACGACCTTAAAGCATACATTCTCGAGATTGGCCCATCACACCTTGCATCAGACCCTACGAAATACTTCTTCATCCTCAGTTTGCTCGGTCTGTGGACCGAGGCGGTCTCCTTCCTCAGACCTCATGCCGAGGTGCACGCCGTCCACTTCGCTATTGCACTGGCTGCAACTAAGAACAAGGACTTCAAGGGCGATCTAGTATCTCTTATTGGTCATTACACCCGCTTCTTCCGCCAAAATATGCCTACCTTGGCCGTCGATTACATCACACTCATCTCGTTATCGCCCCAGACAAAGTTCGTGGATACTCAACTCGATAAGTCTAAGGAAAGCGGAACACCGAGCCAGCTGGCTGCTCGGGAGGGATTGAGAGAACTGGTGCTTGAGACTAGACGCTTCTCGGAGCTCTTGGGCGATGTGGAAGTGTTCACTGAGCAGGGTATTAGTGGAAGCATTGAAAACCGTATAAATCTTGTTGGACTCAATGACCGCGCTCAATACCGATACAGCATCGCAGAGCGTGCTGCAGAGACCGCAAACAAACAAGGATATACCTTGGACGCTATTCTGTTGTATAGATTGGCCAGGGACTACACACATGTGTTTGCACTGGTGAATTCACACTTGGGTCTGCTGATCTCAAGTGTTTCCGTTGGTATCAAGGTAGAGGACTCACTCGACTCCTCCAGCGCATTTTTGCAACTTGCTCGTAATGTCATTCGTCTTGACAATGATACAAAGAGTAGCGCTTCCGATCATAGCCTTGAGAAGGCACGCAAGACATGCCGTAATCTTCTCACAATTGCAGACTGCTTGGATCTCGTTGCTAAGGATGATTATGAGAGCTGTCTTAACCGTATCTCTGACACAGGCTTGCTGGTCCTCTCACCCACTCCTGCTTTTGAAGAGGTGCGGACCGTCAGTAGAGACTTCGCTACCTACGATGAAAGCTTGGCGTGTAATATCCCTAAGTTATTGTTGGTTGCTATGACTTGTATTGTGCGAATTAATGAACAATTGCGCCAACAGAATTCTGGCGACTCTACTATAAGAGACCGCGTTTTTGAGCAGAACAGAGGCAAGGCCAATAATTGCATGGTATATGCTGGATTGATACAGTTTAGAATGCCAAGAGAGGTTTATGTCAAGCTGACTCAACTCGATGATGCTCTCTAAAATTAGTCGTTTTAGGGACCGGACAAAAATGACAAGAACTATTAAGCAAATGGAATTACTTTTTTAGTACTTTTACCATTTGCTTTTTTTTTAATATGTAATACTAATAAACCAACTAAGTGTTTTTATTAACGTATATAACTATTTATGCTTTTATAAGACGAAGTTGTTTTTTATCAACCTTGCCAACGGGTGTCAGTGGAAGTTCAGGTAGCTCCTTAAACTTGTCGGGAATCTTGAAATCAGCAATTCCTTGCTCACGTAAAAACTTGCGAAGTGTGACCGGTTTTACTGGTGCCCGTGTCATAACAAAAGCGCAACTCTTTTCACCCATGAGATCGTCATCAATGGCGACAATGCCTGCTTCAAGCACATCAGGATGGCGCAACAACAAATTCTCAATCTCCTCAGCCGATATTTTTTCACCTCCCCGGTTGATTTGATCCTTTTGACGACCATGAACAGTGATATATCCATCCTCATCGATACTTATAAGGTCACCTGAGCAGTAGAATCCTTCTTCATTGAAGCTACTTTTATTATGCTCCGGGCTATTATAGTACCCTCTGAAGGTATATGGGCCTCTAGTCATCAATAATCCTACTTCGTTAGGACCGAGTTTTTTACCCGAACCTTCAGGATCAGCCACATATACTTCGTCATCAGGAGACATTGGACGTCCCTGAGTGGTGAGCTTCTTTTCAATGGGGTCATCGATACGAGTGTAGTTCACCAGTCCTTCTGCCATTCCAAGAACCTGCTGCAAAGTTGCTTTGGGCAGAGCATCATTCAGTTTTTTGGCTAAAATTGGACTCAAGCGTGCACCACCAATTTGCAAGAGGCGCAATGATTCTAAAGCATTGGCGTTGCTAGCATTACTACTGATTTCTTGCAACCATAAACTAGCAGCGGGCGGAACAAGTGCTGCTACTGTTACACCGTACTCCTTGATGAGCGGAAACGACGACGTAACGCTAGGATCGTTAGCCATCACGACGGATCCTCCAGCATAGAAAGTTCCGAATGCACCAGGTGAACTTACAGGGAAGTTGTGCGGTGCAGGAATAGCCACCAAATATCTCGTAGATTTGTCAAATTCGCACACGACAACACTCTGCCTAATACTGTAATAATAGTCATTATGTGTGCGCGGAATCAGTTTGGGAGTGCCTGTAGATCCACCAGAAAGATTGAAGAATGCGACTTCGCCAGCTCCAGAGGCAGATAGAGTTGCCTTGTGGTTTGACGAAAAGTGTGACTCCAAATCTTCGTGAAGAAACGAAACAATATCCAAATTTGAACTGTGGGACTTTAACTCTTCGATATAAGCATCACCATTTTTGAAAATCGGCGAGTTTCTATCGCCAACGAAAAGTTTGGGCTGCAGCTGATCAGCGTAAGAGTTGAGCTCTGTTTGACGATGGCTAGCAAGCGCATTGACAGGCACGACACCAATATAAAGTAGCGCAAAGAATACAAAATAGAATTCAGCACAGTTTCCTAGCTGAACCACGGCTCTGTCTCCCGGTTTTAGTCCCTTGTTCTGTAAACTACCCGCTAAAGAAAGGACATTGTTTTTGAACTCTTCGTAGCTGTACTGCCTATCTGCTGTAATGATGGCAACACTATCATTATATTGAGAAGCTTCATCCCGAAAAATGATATCAGTCAAAGGTTTATCTAACCAATACCCCTTCTCACGGTAGCTTGAAGCTTCGTTTTCTGGCCATCTAGTGAATGCGATCTTAACGCTCATTATTGAGTTCGAAGAGAAAACAAAAATATTGGAGTGAAGAATATCCAACAGAAAATTTGGTTACAATATTCAATATGGAGGCCCAGAGAAACTAAAAATAGATCGTGGAAGGGGCGCGACTTTCGAATGATGAGATGAGATTAGATTATGAGGCGCAGTAACAGGTTCTTGTAAAGGGACAGGGTTATGATGCACAACCCTTAGCACTTACCCTTGCATAATTTTTTTCATCACAGTTAGGTCTTGTGAAAAGCCCCGATAGACTATAAAAGATCTCACTTTAATTATACTCTTAACTAAATAAAAATGGGCCACTATACACAGATGTAATTTATCGAATCTATTTTTATCAAAAATCGACATACAGAAGTTTATCCACTAAGTGATTATAATCTTACAGAATGGTGCCTATTGATGAAAAAGATATAATGCTTAGTGATTATAAATCAGTTGCTCGACTTAAGGGTAGTTCCGCGCAAACAATTGTAATCATGCATATGCCGAAACCGATGCATTTGCCTCGGTATATCTAAATTGCCTCGGTATATCTAAATAATCAGTGTAGTGATGGGAAATTCGAATCTATAAATCTATATACATTAATCGAATATACTTTGCATTGTAGTAAGTTTAACAGCTGTTTCACGCCATTCAGACTCCGGGTCTGAATCACCGACTATTCCCGCCCCGGCAAACAAAGTAACAAACTCATCACTCAAATTGAGACATCTGATGGCAATGAACCATTCACCGTTTCCTTCGCTATCAGAATATCCCACAATTCCGCCGAAATATCCACGTTCAAATGGCTCAAGCTCTTTAAGAAGATTCTGAGCGGGCAATTGGGGAAATCCGCTAAGAGCTGGTGTTGGATGAAGCTTTCCAGCAAGACTCAAAGAATTCTCAGCTTTATTTCTGACCGTTCCTTTAATTGTTGTGGCAAGGTGCCATAGTTTAGGCGTCGAGATTGCATGAGGTATTTCCGGAACATTAAGTTCACAGGAGATAGGATGAAGAACGGAGCACATCCAATCTACAACGAGCTTATGTTCATGCAAATCCTTTTTACTATTGAGGAGAGAACTCTGTATATCACGTTCTTCCTGATCATTGCAACCACGCGCAGCAGATCCAGCCAATGGCTGAGACCTAAAATTGTTGGCCTGTTTACGTACCAGTAATTCAGGGCTCGAGCCAGCCAAAATGGAACCATCAGGCAGTGGTAAATGAAAGTTGTAACTTTGTGGATTCCGGGAAAGTAGACGTGCAACTAATGCTTTGCTATCTATAGGAGATTCTGGTATGATCGTTTCAGTGCGACCTAATACAACCTTCTCCAACTCTCCAGATTTAATCCTCGAAACGGCATCAGCAACCATGTTGGTGTAAATATCGTGGGGAACTCCCCTTGAACTCTTAGTCTTCAAACGACATGAGCTTTCGTAATTTTTCAGCTTGTCTACATCTTCTGAGGTCAATTGATGCCAGCTCTCAGGAATGTATAAGGCAGAGTTCTGAGATGGGTCGAAAGGAATAGAACCCACAACGATTGGGTTCTTAATTCCATGGTCTTTGGCCTTAGCGAAAGCTGATGCCAACTCCGTCTGGAATCTGCCATTCAAATCTGCCGCGTCATAAGCAGGTTCATCAATAGAAATAAACCTTCCACTTCCAAATATAGATGACGTAGGAGATTTGAGTATGAAATCCTGGCTCATTGAGATGTATTAATCTCGAAAGGATGTTTGTATCAAAGGCGGGAACTACGAAAGGTATGAAATGTATTTATATAAAGCTAGTGGCCATATGTAATGGGTCGGCCGAGCTATTCATATCCTTGCATGAAATGAGTTTCAATTCATGCAGGGTTGGATTGCATAATGGCTTTTAATTATTCATATTTACTTATGTAAAGTGGTGAAATTTCATGCCCATAAACATAACGCTCGCCGCGGTTACCCTTGCCGCGAGTAGGCTACGAGGGTTTGTCTCGAGGTTCACTTATGGTGTGACTCACGACTAGAGGTGGAGAGAGGCAGCGAATGGGGGAGGGGTGCACAAGCAGACAGAGATGATCGATGAGGAAGCCCGAGTACCTGTGATCGGGCTCGGGTAAACTCCTGCATCACATTGATATCAGAGTCACATTTGTGTCTATCGGGTTCATAATAAAATAACCGTACCATTTCTCCAAGGAAAGAAAGTTTATTTTGTGAATTTGATAAAATCTCCCTGTATAATATTCAGATTCCAATGACTGATTCAAAGATCATTGGTGTCCTGGCTCTCCAAGGTGCTTTTGCTGAGCACATCGAGTTTTTGGATCAGGCATTGGCAGAGCTCAATTTGCGAAACGAATATGAAGTGAAGCAAGTTAGAACCGCTGCTCAACTTGATGTGTGCACCGCTTTAGTTATTCCTGGAGGTGAGTCGACTGCCATGTCGCTAATTGCCGAGCGAAATGGGATGCTTGAACCACTGAAACAATTCACTCAGGATAAAAGTAAAGCCGTATGGGGTACTTGCGCTGGTCTAATTTTTAGTGCAAAGTCCATTGAAAACAGCTCTGTGGGACAGAAGTCTTTGGGATGCCTTGATATCACCGTTGCGCGCAATGCGTTCGGTGCCCAACTACACTCCTTTACTGCCGACTTGGACTTCTCCAATTTTATTCCAGGATGCACTGCTTTCCCTTCTGTATTTATTCGTGCCCCAGTCGTAACCGAAGTGGGACCTGAAGTTGATATTTTGTATAGATTAAAGGAGGACAAGAACAACCTAATCGTCGCGGTTAAACAGGGGAAGAAGCTCGGCACAAGCTTTCACCCGGAGCTAACTGAGGATGTGTCCATTCACAAATACTTCATCAGTGAATTTGTCAACTAAAGCTTTCACTATTATAAATCATTGATTCAATGCTTATTTACATACTGTACATATATACTTTGGTTGGTCCGATATGGAATTTTAGAAGCTCACTGGGGGTTTACAACCGTGCCAACCATGAGGTCTCCCAAGTTAGTAGAAACTTCGAGCAACTTTTCGGGGTCGTCGTAGTGCGTGGTGGCACTGACAATGGCCTTAGCGAGACCCAGGGGCTCCTCGGACTTGAAGATACCAGATCCGACAAAGACACCATCGCATCCCAATTGCATCAACAGAGCAGCATCAGCAGGAGTAGCAACACCACCAGCAGCGAACATCACAACGGGGAGTCTTCCAAGATCGAGCGTCTTCTTTAAAAGATCAGGGGAGACTCGGAGTTCGCTGGCATACGCCTCGAGGTCAAGATCGGGGTTGTTCTTAGCCGACTCAATTTCCTCCTTGATCTGAATGACGTGACGAACAGCCTCGGAAACATCTCCAGTACCAGCCTCACCCTTGCTTCTAATCATTGATGCACCTTCCTGGATACGACGGAGAGCCTCGCCCAAGTTTTTGGCACCACAAACGAATGGAAGAGAGAACTTGTTCTTGTCAATGTGGTAGATGGGGTTCGCAGTGGTAAGAACCTCGCTCTCATCAATGTAGTCAATTCCAAGGCTCTGAAGAATCTGGGCCTCAGTCTGGTGACCAATTCTGACTTTGGCCATGACAGGAATTGAGCTGACATCCTGGATCTGCTTGATCATATATGGGTCAGACATGCGACAAACTTGACCACTCTTGCGCATATCAGCAGGAATACGCTCCAACGCCATCACAGCACATGCGCCCGCCTCTTCGGCAATGCGCGCCTGTTCAACGTTGGAAACATCCATAATGACACCACCCTTCAGCATCTTGGCAAGGCCTTCCATGTGCTTTCTGTCATACTTACGATCAGTGCTCATTATAAAAACGCAGAAATATGTTAATTTTTTTTTTGGGAAAGTTTGTGAAAAAAATTAAAAACGTATGAATACAATCTGATCGAGCTGAATTGAGAGGTATATTTATATGTGGGGTACGTGAGATCTAGCCCCGAGTACTGATCGGGTCCCGAGTACGTTCAAATGCGTCATAACGCCGAGACGATGGGAACATCTCGGTGTGTGGCTTCGCTGACTCAGCTTGGAAATATTGCGTGCGGCTATCGCTATAGTCGACCCGGGTAACAGTAGCTCGGGTTTGGACTATCATTGAGTTTTATACTGAATCATTTAATAATATTTAATTTTGTGAATATCTATTTATTTGCATAATTCTATAAAATAACCCAGTCATTTTCATTTTCTATAGTTGAGCCCAGTATTGCGTTTATTTGAGGACCGAGCTGTTTGAAGACCCGGGGCGATACGATGTCAACATGGGAACTATCCACAAACTCTGTGTTCAAATTAGCGGAATAAGGTCTCCAGACTTCTTGAAGGTCTGTGTTAGCTGGAAGAGTTTTTTCTGCAACGAAGAGAGTTGTGGCACCATTGAAGCGACTGCTCGCTGCTGTGGCCAGGATGCTTACGGCACTAGCGTAATTGGATTGAATGATTTCAAACATACGCTCTGAAGTATCATCAGCGCTAGAGCTAGCACTCAAAAACTGCTCGCGTTCGCGGTTCATCTCATCAACTACTGCTTGATCAACTTCATTGCGCTGGCGTTTCGCATTCCAGTTCTGTGTCTCTGGGGGCCAGGTATCTAACAAGCCTAAGAATCTCACGTCTCGACCAGCAGATTCTAGTCGCGCAGCCAATGAATGTGCCAGAGTTCCTCCTAGCGAGTAACCGAGCAGGTAGTAAGGTTCTTTAGGATCATGAATCCTGAGCAAGGTTTCAAAGTGAGCATCAACGACACTACTCAAAGTGTGACTTGTCGCAAGGGGACCATCCTGACGAGCTGATTGTATACCAATTATGTTCCACTCAGCGGGATCCAGGTACCTGGATAATACACTGAATTGCCACGAAAACCCCGATGCAGGATGAATACAATATATTTTTCGCGGTGCTTTACTTCCTTGACCTCCTGGTGTGAGATGCATAACATCTTGAAATCCAGCATTTCCCCAGTGATCGACGTTGGATTCATCACTAAGTACCGCTGCTAAGTCTTTAACACGGGGATACTGCATTACTTGGCCGATCGTAATAGGTAGATCGAGGATCGTACGTAGATGAGTAGCAAGTTTAACTGCCATAAGTGAATGGCCACCTAGACTAAAGAAGTCATCTTCAGCATACACCTCTTGGCATCCGATTATCTGTTGAAATGCTTGCGCAATTTTTTGTTCAACACCTATCTTCGGAACTGTTTTCCTTGATTCAGCCGCTGTAGAACATTGATCGAAAGCAGAAGGAAGAGAGCGCTTATCAAGCTTTCCACTAGAGCTTATAGGAAACTCATCAACAGGTATAATTTTTATGGGAACCATGAACGATGGCAGTTGAGCTGAAAGCTTCTCACGAATTGTTCCGGGATCAACAATACCTACAACATATGAAACAAGTTGACGAGAGTCTCCCTCTGTCGTGGATATGTTATGATTTTGAACAGCTAATGTGATTGCCTGACTTACATTGGGGAAGCTTTCCAACAGGGAGTCTATCTCTCCGAGCTCGATACGTTGACCCCTAAGCTTGACTTGGTCATCGCTCCTACCCAAGAATTCAAGACCATCTCTATGAAGCGACCACTTTGCAACATCCCCAGTTCGATACATTTTTACTCCTTCTATAGTTAGGAACCTGTCCTTAGTCAAAGATGGTCGATTTAAATACCCATCAGCAAGCTGAATCCCAGAGATATACAAATCTCCACTGATACCTTTGGGCACCAATTGAAAATGTGAATCCAGAACATGCATCTGCGTATTCCATACTGGAACACCAATTGGAACATAATAATCCTCATTCAAAAGGGGCTTAGTACCGTATGCAGCAGAGAATGTCACATCAATTGCTGCTTCTGTAGGACCGTACAGGTTATAAAGAGGGACAGCTGTCAACTTTTCCCAGGTAGTCGCCGTCTTCACAGATAATGCCTCTCCACTGCAAAATACATTCTTCAGATTCTTAATCCAATAGTACTCATCTTCTTTCTTGTATAAATTCGAGTTTGAGAGGAATGTTGATAGCATTGATGGAACAAAGTGTATGGCAGTAATTTTGTGTTCAGATATCAAACGCTTGAGCTCTAAAGGATCTCTGTGTGAATCTTGGGGTGCCATAACCAATCTTGAACCAGAAATCAGTGGTAGAAAAAGCTCCCAAACTGATACGTCAAAGCAAGCTGAGGTTTTTTGAAGTATGGCATCGTTGATATCGATATTGAACTCGTCTTTCATCCATAGCAATCGATTTACTATGGCCAACTGGCTTACAATAACCCCCTTTGGCTTACCTGTGGAGCCAGATGTATAGATAATGTAAGCGATGCTTTCCGAGCTGGATCGACTAACCATGCTTTTCGCTGCATTCAATGCGTTTTGTCGGTTCTGTTCACTTGACAAGAACTTGTTATATTCGCATACAGGGACTTCACATTCTTTTGTAATGCTAGATGTGTTAATTTCTTTGTTAGAAATTAGAAGTACAGGGTTAGCGTCACTAATCATGAGCTCGAGTCTGTGAGCAGGGTAGCTTGGATCAAGAGGTAGCCATGTCGCACCTACTAAGGAAATTGCTTGAATGGCGAGAGACAAATGAACTGAGCGGGGAATTGCCACAGCAACAATGTCACCAGCTCTAACATTATTCTGTATCAACAGTTCTGATAAACAGACAACCTCAGATAGCATATCCAGATAAGTAATTCCTTGTTTGAACTGTATACTATCATCAGATAATGCAATACGATCAGGGTATTTTTCGGCATTATGAATGACTAGATCCATGATACAGTGTGATTGTGCATAATAAGGATCAGGTAGCTGTTTATCCGTAGTGTTAATTTTGCTCAGCTGTTCAACTTCAGACTGAAGCATCATATTCACTTCGAAGCAGTCCGCATTTGGATTCTCGCTGAACTGATCAAGGAGAATTTCAAGCCGTTCCAAATGCTGATCTAATTCTTCAGCGGTGTAACGCGATGCATTAGCCAAGTATTCTACTCGGACTGAGTCGTCTGCATCGATATACAAAACCAGCTCTATATCACGAATGGGACCCGAGGCCACATGATGTGTGCTTGCTTCTACGTTTGCGAAATCAAGTTTATAATCAAAAGCTTTAAGATTGATTACAGGCCCATATAATGGGTTGGTATCCCATGCGTGACCAGATTCGCGAACTATATCCTCGGAGTCATATTTTTGATGCTTCCTGATAGAACGCATACAACTACCGAGCTTAGTGGCTATATCTATCAGTTGACTGTTCATTTCGATAGGTAGAGGAAGCACATTGATAAAGGGCCCTGATGTGTTAATAGCTGCAGAGCCTAGGCGACGCATAAAAATGAAACCAGTAGTGATCGCATTTTTATTGCATAAACGCATGAGCCACACAGAAATAAAAGCAAGTACCAAATCTACATTAGACAGTTTTTTATTCATTGCTTTACATTTCGAAAGCAACAAATTTATCTTGGAGCCGTTTAAAACCGTAAAGTTTCGGATAATATTCTTGCTCGGAGAAATACCGCCTAACGGATAAGGGCAAATTGAGCCAGCATCTGGTAGCTCCGAACAAAACGAGCGCCAAAACTCAGCATCCTTAATAAATTTTTGAGAAGATCTATAACTTTCATACTCATTTACAGCTTCCTCAAAGCCTCTAGGCGCACTGGAGCCATTCATTATCATAGAATTTGAGTCGATAGCATCTTGAATTTTGGCTGAGTAGAGTACACCAATACGTCTTGTGAGAGCTGTAAAACTGTAGGCATCTAATTGTATGTGATGAAACCTTTGGTACCAGCGATATTCGTCATCAGCCATTCTCATGATGATATGCCTTATGAGGATATCTTCAGAGCCTACACGACACGGTCTTTGCATATCTTCTTCCATAATAGTATTTGATTCAAGAATAGGTGAAGGTGAGTTTCTAAGATCGACAATTTCTGGCCGAGGTAGATTGTCAGAATCTTTTAGAATTTGAATGGGATCGCCTCTTCTATCGGTGGTATATTCCATCCTTAACGTATCAAACTCATTCATTCCTTCAAAAATAGCATCCATAAATGCATTCAGGTTCAATGCTCCCCGCATGTCCAAGAAATGTACGACCACATAAGCGTGGTCTGACTCGGCAAGCTGGTCGGCTACGTATATTCCCCGCTGTGCAGCGACCAAAGGGAAACTTTTCATCGCGAGTCGGGCTACTGTGAATTTTTGAACTTATGTATTTATATAGATTTATATATTTATTTCAGTAATTGTGGATTATGTTAGTATATGCAACATACTTTTTCATCTTACCCTAACAAGCCACCCTAAGCCAGAGCTAAGCAAATCAATTTCATCAATCACAGGGGCTTATAATGCATGATGTGACCTAACCACATCAGAATGGGAAGATGCGCGTGAGCCCAGCCAAGTCATAGGTAGTAGTTGTTGATGAAAGATCAAAAAAATCGCGCTTAAGGATATACAAATACATGAAAGTCAGTGGAAATTAGTTGCTTCGAAATCTGAGTTGAAATTTCATAACTTATAGAGTTAAGAGAAGATATGTTATAATTCGGTCATCTTCTATAGAATAATTACCCCGAAAGATTCTCCCACGAGTTAAACTTGGTGTAAGATTGCATGATAGTTGTATTTTGAACGCGCTTTCCGAGTATTCAATTAATGCCGCGGAGTCGAATCCAAACATGTGACCTACATGTTTGTATAGAGCTTTAAATAAACTTTCCTTTGCAGAGAATGCTAATACAAGTCTACAATCCACGCTAAGTGGGCATTCATTCAAAGTCAGAATCGATTTCTCTGATTCACTAGGAATAATTTCATTGATTGCGCATCTAATTATTGAGACGGAGTCCTCCCTGATAGATTCTATATCTACCCCTGTTGATATAGAGGATGCATTCACTAGAACAACGGCCCTATTCCCACTGTGGGATATGCTACCGTCGACATTTTCAGGCCAAATTGGGAAACGATTGGGTGGATCCGATATAAGAACTGGAGATTCTATACCCAACTTCCGGAGAGCGTATTTACAGGCTACCCTTCCTGCAAGAAATTCAGCTTTTCTTTTTTTCACTGCTTTTTGAACAAAACTGGGTAATGGAATTCCATATTTTTGGTACAACTCGTCTTTGTATTGGCAAATATTGAATTGCAAAGAGCAAAGAATAATTTGAGGATCTTCTTGAATATGTGTGATTCTACTATGAGTTATGAATTGATCATCTCCTACTAATGATCCATATACTACCATAATACAGAAACCTCGCACTAATCAAATTATCATGCAGAGAACGAATTAGGTAACGATATAGAAATGGAAATAGAAATGAAGATTTCACTACAAATCTGTATAGGACTTTCTCACTTTCTCATCCTCAATAATAACCCTAAAGAAACTATAGTAATAGATGCTGCAAATATCCCCAAGATCTCCATGACAAAACATTATGGTGGCTTAGAACAGTACAGGGTAGTGGCAGGGTAAGTAATGCACGATCCCCAAATGCATTAGTAGTTACCTAGATGCTCCGATGATCGAGCGTCGGCGCTTTAAGAAAAATCCCATTAACAGGTTTAAATTTGATATATAGCTTGAGTCTTAATTTGAACGTGCATATTAAGCTGATGAGTGTATCAAATAGAGATAAATCCCAGGTATTAAAACTGAAAATAAGCACCTGGAAGTAATTACTAAGTACAAAAATAAATTATGAACTGTAATATTGCTGATTACATATAACATCTAACGAACCCAGATAGGGTAGGGTGAAATACGAGTTTAAAAAAATGGGTAATCTTTTTCATCACAAGCGGTCCTTTAGGGTTCTGAGGTAATGTCACGCTGAAAAAAAATCCAGCTTGACGCCTATTTATATCAAATAATAGTGATTATCTGTTACATTTTCAAGAGACCCGATGGAGAAGTTTGAAATTATCAGACCTTCTATTTTTGCCTCGAAAGGGCATTTTTCTCAGCATGATGAAATCTAGGGCACGGGAGATCATCGCAGATGATGAAATAAAAATCTAGCCTATGACAGCAGTTCCTCATCTTACCCTATAAAGTGTCCATACCCCTATCCCTGATGCATGATCATCTCGAGAAGCATATAAACCCCCACCTTTTCCGTGATATACCCATAACAGCTTACAATCAAAAACTACACTAATGCTTAACCTTGCTGTCTCTGCGCTCATTTCAGGAGCTTCTGCTGCCCGTACCGTCGATTTTGAAACTAAGGTCGGTAACCTTAGCGAGTATGGTAACCTCTATCAAAGCTCCTACTCGGCCAACACGAATTTGGTCTATGTCACCAGCTCTGTTGGTCGTGTTCCCCTCAAGTCTTCGGACCTAATCGCTGTCGATCCTGATACTCTCGAAATTGTTCAGGATCGTAAGCCTCCGACTCAGCATCCTATTAATGGTACCAAGTTCAATGTCACTCAGCCATACGGTGTTTATAGTGTCAGTGTTGATGACAAGAACAATTTGGTCTGGGTAACTAATACCCGTCAAGGTACTGTGGCTTATTACAAGCAGGACAACTTGACCATTGGTAACCAGTACCCTGTTAACATTTTTTCTCAGAGTCGCCAGGTCTATGTTAACCCCAAAGACCACCTTGCGTATGTGAGTGATGCTAGGGAGGATGTCGTTGCCGTCTTCAGTCCTGACAACACCTCCAACTATACGAAGCTCATTAACATTACCCAAGAGATCGGCACTTCCTTCGCTAGTGTTATGGGTCTTACTGTTGATGAGTCTTCCAACACTCTCTACACTGTCAGTTTGAGCGAGCCTCTTGCCGCCGCTATTGATCTTTCAACCCATGAGGTCAAGAAGTACGAGTTGGGAGACAGTGCCAAGTCTTCCAGTGATGTTGCCTGGGATTCCAAGCGCTCTAAACTTTATGTGGCCAACCAGAAAACAAACAACACTATTGTTCTTGATCCCAGTTCTGGAAAGGTTGTTAAGTCTATTGACAACATCCCTGGTGCTCTTAGTGTTGCCTACGAGCCTACCTTTGACCTTGTCTATGTTGCTTCCCGCCTCGGTAAATTTGTTGCCGTTATTGACCCATCCGATTACAGCATCATTGACCACTTGGACGTTCCCACTCCTAACGAGGTTTCTATTGGCCCTGATGGATCTGTTTTCGTCACTGACCACTCCGCGGCTAGTGGCTTCTACAAGTTCACTCCTAAGAACGGCAGCTCTTCAAGCAACTCTTCCAGCAACTCTACTGGATCTACCCCTAGCGCCTCTTCAAGCAGCTCTTCCTCCTCTCTCCCAGCCGCCAATGGTGCTAACGTATTCAAGTACTCTGTCGGTGCCGGTATTGCTGGTGTAGCTGCTTTGTTGATCTAAGATCAGTGATGAATTAAAACGAACTTTTAACTACTACTTTGAAAAGCTGGGTTTAATTTTTGATGAAATCTCAAACTCACGGTAAAATCTACTTACTTACTATTTTGTTTCTGTACTTATATGTATATATCTTACAATAATAAGTGAAGTCTATGTGAATAGCATATGCAACTATGGTTATCATTCTTGTTCGAAATATTATTAATTAGTCAAAATCCATAAACTGTAACATAAAAAAAAGACTGTACAGCTTAATTCCTAATAAATTGTTCTTTTTTTTTTTTTCTTCAATTCCGCTTCTTATTGATGCAAAGAGCATTCAATGTTTCAATCTTTACGCGCACGATTCGTTATCAACTCGGTAATGACTAAGAAATCGGTCATATTACCTCCGTGGGATCGAGAGCTATCACGTGTGTTACCTTATCAGTATAGTACTTATTCACCTCGCCACTACCTCTGATAAATTAGCTTCTCTGAATAGTTCAACATTCATGTGGGGGACTGCTAAAGAGTCAGCAGCGCAGTTTCGGCATCGGCCGGAGTTATTCGTCGCAACAGTCAATTCTGAGGGCGGTGATGCTTCGCTGCCTTTAAAAGCTGTTTCTTCTGCGCTTTTGAACGGAGTGTCGTGTCGTACACCAGATGGTGCATTTGAATTCTTCAATCCCGATACGCGCTTCTTGTCTTACTGCGCTACGCTAATTGTGGGGGTTGGTACCACTGCTGCTATGTTGGGTCCTATTTTGTACCGCATTTTCGATCTTAGTCGACATGAAAAGGGCACGAAGACAGTAAATGGTCAACTCGCCTTCATCAGCAGTTTGCTTGCGCATCTTTCTTACCTCACTTTTTTCTTTTTGGGTAACTTAAGTCCCTCCACTGCTGAGATTTTTGTTGGCACTGGTGGATTTGTAACTTCCTTACTCCAGTACGTCCAAGATGGTCGTGTTTGGGTCAGTTCCGGTGAAGTTCTGTTGTATTGGTCCGGAATTGTGTTCTGTTATTTGGGATTTGCTCTTGATTCTTACCTGCGTTACGGATTAAAGCACTCTGTCTTGTTGGTGGCAGCTGGTTTGTTCTCTATAACTTCGTTCTACCTAGAGCTCAACAACAAGGAGCGTCACGCTGAAGAGGAGGGTGTTTCTGTTGACGCAGTCAACATTTTCTCCAAGATTACCATGTCTTATGCCAATGATTTGCTCTCTAAGGGTGCAAAAGAAGCGATTGGACGCAGTGATCTGCCTAAGGCTCCTCTTGGTGTGAATGCTTACAACTGTGGATACGGACTTGAGGAAGCGCTGGGTAAGCGCCCCGATAGCAATCCAAACAGACTGTTGTTTTCACTGGCGGAGTTCCTGGGTGTAAAACTGTGGACTGTGTTCTTTTTGGATATTCTATGTGAGACAATCAACTACCTGAGTCCTTCAGTACTCAGCTTGTTCCTGCACTCCCTTGAACTCTACACGGCTGGCAAAAGTCCCATCTTTGTCAGTTTTTACTACGGTATACTTTTGAGTTTGCTTCCCCTTTTCACGACTAGTTTAGCAAACATTCTTTCGCTTACCACCACTTATACCTATGTTATGTCTCGCACATCGCTCATTTCGGTCATTTATCGTAAAGCGATGAGACTCTCTCCTGGTGGTAGGGAGAACTTTGATAACTCGAAGATCATGAACCTTATTACCGTTGATGCGAACCAGGTCGATGGACTCGCAAGTTTGTTGCCTCTCCTGATTTCTGCTCCTGTTGGTATTGCGATCTCTACGTATCAGCTGTGGAGATTCTTGGGTCCTTCTATGTTTGCTTCTTTGGTTCTTTACGGAATCCTCGTTCCCGTTACTGGTGGCATTTCGTCAGGAATGAGTAAATACCTTCCTGAACAAATGGCTGCTAAGGATAAACGAAACAAGCTCACGTCAAACCTGTTCCGTTCGATCAAGTCTCTTAAGTTGTATGCTTGGGAGCACCCCTTCTACCAGCGAGTTGTTGATGTGCGCGAGAATGAGGAGCTGGTATTGGTTCGTAAAATCACCGTGCTTTGGGCTGCGATGATGAGCTTGTTCAATACCACTGGAGATCTGGTTGCTATTAGTGTTTTCACAACTTTCTTGTGGCTCCGTGAGGGTACTCTGACCTCTTCTGTTGTATTCCCATCTCTGCTGTTGTTTCAACTCGCAACCAAGCCTTTCCAAATTCTCCCCAATGCAATTGTTAGCTTGACACAGATGCTTACATCTCAGCGTCGTATTAATGAGCTTTTGGTCGAGAGGGATCAGGACTTCCTGAACTTCAATAGGACGGGTGAGGCCGCTCATGGATATGAGGAGGATTCTATCAAAGTTGCCAACGCCACTGTCAGTTGGAATGGCGATGAATCTGAGCAAAAGATTGCACTCAAGAATATCTCATTTGAGGCCACTCGAGGTGATCTTTTGTGTATCACTGGACGAGTTGGAAGCGGTAAGACTGCGCTTCTAAGGGCCATTAGTGGTGATCTCAGTATTTTGAGTGGAAGTGTTTCGGTTAAAGGTGCTTTGGCGTATTGCTCCCAGGATGCATGGCTTCAGAACTTATCCTTAAAGGACAATATTCTTTTTGGTCAGAAGTATGATGAAAAGTGGTATAATCAAGTCCTGGATTCCTGTCAGCTCCGTGATGATATCAAGCAAATGCCTAAAGGTGACAGCACAGATGTGGGTGAGCGAGGTATCTCTTTGAGTGGAGGTCAGAAAGCACGTGTTGCACTCGCCAGAGCTGTTTACTCGCGCGCTGATATTTATCTTTTCGATGATGTACTTAGTGCTGTTGATGAGCACGTAAGTGCGCGTCTCATTGAGAATATTTTCAGCAAAGATGGTCTTTTAGGGAACCGTACCATTGTTTTGGCAACAAACAATGTTAAGGTTCTCTCTCAAGCTTCAATTATTATTGAGCTTGCTGACAAGGGAATTGCTGAGAGCGCTTCATTCCAAGAAGTGATCTCGCAAGGTAAGGAATCCAAGATTTACCGTTTGATTGAGGAGTTTGGTCATGCTAATGACCTTAAGCAGGAGGCTGAAAAGGTCGAAAAGCGTAAGCCTTATATTATCCAGAAGGAGAAAGATTTCCCTGATTACTATCCGCCTACTCAGTATGCTAAGCCTCTTGAGGTTGCTCCTGTCAATATCAGACTTTCCAGTGATGATGATGAGGAGCAAGAAAAACAAGCAGTATCTCTGGCCATCTTCCATAAGTACTTTGCTTTCTTGCCTCGATGGATGTATGTTGTCCTTATTGGATTGATCTTATTTATGACACTCATCGAAAGCAGTCAGAATATTTACTTGGGTTTCATGTCTAACCAATCGTTGACGAATATTTTTGACGCCCGCTGGTACTTACTTGGATACTTCAGCATTGTTTCACTTTCAATTGCAAGTCTTGTCGTGTCGTTCCTTTGGAACTCAGTTGTTATGGGTCTTCGTATATCGAATATCATGCACAACCGTATGCTTTGGAACGTGATGCACGCCCCCATGGCTTTCTTCGATGGAACTCCTCTTGGAAGACTTATTAACCGTTTCACTAGTGATGTTTCTAATATGGACATGCAATTGCCCACAATCTTCTACTTTGCTGTTCATTCTGTTATCGACGTTGGTGTTATGATTGCGTTCATCGTGATTAGTTCGCCCTTAACTGCGTTGGTTATCGTCCCACTCACTTTCTTTGGTAACAAGATTCGACTTCTTTATGTTCCTTCCCAAAGGAAGATTGCCAGAATGGGCTCAGCAGCCGACTCTCCGATCTTATCGCACATCGAGGAAAGTTTGAAGGGTCAGTTGATTGTTCGTTCCTTCGATCGCATGGCTCAGTTTAGTGCCATTTATGAGGAGCGCGTTGACTATTGGATTCAAATCACTTTTATGCAGAAGAATATTGCTATGTGGCTTAACTACCGTATTCGGGTGATTTCAGCAATTTTGTTGTTATCTACTACGTTCTCTGTTACTTGGCTAGTCAGGAAGAACTTGATCAGCGTTGGTTACTGTGGTATAGTCGTGAGCTTTGCCTCGAGCATGGGTGTGATGTTGAATCAAACTTTGACAACCTTGTCTCAGCTTGAAGTTAGCGGTGTCTCTTTGGACCGTATATTGGAGTACATCAACGTTAACCAGGAAGCAGCTGCTCACATCGAAGCAACCGAGCCCAATGCAAGCTGGCCCGCTTCCGGTGTTGTCAAATTTGATGATTTGAGTGCTCGTTATAGCCCTGATGGTCCTGATGTGTTGAAGAAGCTATCTTTCACCATTAATGGCGGTGAAAAGATTGGCATTGTTGGTCGTACCGGAAGTGGTAAGAGTACTCTGACGATGGCTATTTTCCGTATTCTGGAATCTTATAGTGGCCACATTGATATTGATGACATTAACACATCTCTGCTTGGACTGTCTGACCTTCGTTCCAAACTGTCCATTATCCCTCAAGATGCGCAGATCTTTGACGGTACGCTGAGGGAGAACTTGGATCCTCTGAATACTGCCGACGATGCAAAACTCTGGGAGGTACTTGAGCTGTGCCACCTGAAGTCGCATTTCGAGTCGGTCGAGGGTGGTTTGGAAGCCCCTCTATCTGATGGAGGTGAGAACTTGAGCAGAGGACAGGCTCAGTTGGTATGCTTAGGTCGTGCTCTCATTCATGAGGCCAAGGTTCTTGTGCTTGACGAGGCTACCGCCTCGGTTGATGTTGAAACTGATCGTGTTGTTCAGGAGACCATTCGCCAGAATTTCAGTGAGCGTACTATCATCACTATTGCTCACCGTATCAACACCATTATGGATAACGATAGAATTCTGGTGCTTGACTACGGAGAAATCAAGGAGTTTGATACACCCCAGAACCTTCTTGATTCTAAGGGTATGTTCCACGGACTCTACACTGCTTCGAAGAAAGCTGACGAGAAGCAGTAGACAAGCGAGTAATGCCGTCAGCCTTTTTGACCTCAGAAAAATGACCGTCTAGTTCCCGGTAAGCTTGTCAAAAAAGTTAAAAATAATAATAATAACAGTAATTAATTAATATAGGACTTAGAAATGTATTTTTACTTTCATTAGCTTACTTACATTTTTGGTGCCATGTTCGGCTTCAATTTAATCGTATTTCAGTACGTTCATTCAATCAGTATACGCGCGCCAGCCTGATTATGCACTGTGTGTGGGGTGAAATTTCACCTCTGCATGTATCTTGTGACCGCGTTACCGTGAGGCCTTACCCTTAATTTTTTCAAAGCTTCTGATAATTCAGGTGGTATCGGGGAAAGCTTCAATTTATCGAGACCATGTCGTACCATAAAATCACCGACCACATATATATAGGCTCAATTATGTCTCTAAGAGCCGACAAGTCACTTGTGGACGCTGGCGTCACGCATGTGTTGACTGTTTTTGGGCCTGAGGGTGGAATCGTAGAGAGTGAGTCTACGATGCCACTTCTATCGAAGGTCGATGTCGTTAAAAGAATCAGTATTGAAGACACTGAGGATGTGAATCTGATGCAGTACTTTGATGAGACCTATGCCTTCATTGACGATGCAGTACAGAAAAACGAAGGTGTTCTCGTGCACTGCATCGCTGGAATATCGCGATCAGTGACTTGTGTAGTGGCCTATCTTATGAAAAAAAACAAGTGGGATGCACATGAGGCAATTGAGTTTGTGCGCAGCAAGCGGCCTGTCGCAAACCCCAACACTGGGTTCCGAGAACAGCTCGAGTGCTACTACCGGTGTGGCTACAATGTCACCGAGTCGTCAAAGCCCTACAGAGAGTTCTTGCTTTCTCAAAAAGCGCGTGAAAACAACAAGGGTGAGACAGTTTATACTGATGTGGAGATGCCCCCGATGGTGGTGATCTGGAAGCAGCTCATTCCCAGTCTTCTAAAACGCATTGAGTCTAAACAACTTCCTCTTACAGTAGACACAGTTTCTTTAGTGACTATCAATGGCCTCAATTTCAGTGTCATGGAGCCGGTTGCTGCTTCGCTTCAGGACGCGGGTACTCCTGTGAGCCAGCTGGCGTTGAATAACCTCGAGATCGAGCCCGAAGTGCTCAAGGAAGTGCTGGACAGAATGGTTACTCAGACATTCACGTATCGGTGTAAAATGTGCTCTGCGACACTTGCGACTTCGGCCTCACAGAGACCCCACAAGCCGGGATCGAGGGGTAAATGCCAGGACTACTTCTTCGAGCCCATTGAGTGGATGCGCCCCGAACTCGAGAAGGGTGAGCTTGAGGGCCGCCTCTCGTGTCCTAAATGCCATGCTAAGGTGGGCAGTTATAGCTGGAAGGGCAATCCCTGTACGTGCGCGGTGTGGGTGACCCCCAGCTTCAAGTTGAACGTTGCCAAGGTTGATCGCATGGCCTCGGTTTCCAAGCCCAATCTCTAGATATTGTTCGAGCAATAAACGCGCTCGATTATTTAATGATATACGCTGTTATTTTATTATTATTTTGTTTATCTATTTTGTACATTAATTCATTATGGTTGAACTGGTCTGGAGTTGGTTAGTAGGTGTGTTCGTCGTTATGTGTGCTAATTAAGGAGCGTGGGAGAAGCTCAGTAACAGGAACAGTGGTACCTAAGTCGCCAACTACTTAGCAATCCAAAACACATCTACAACTTATAAATAACATTATAATTTAAAAACAAGTATTATTCTAAAAGATTTAAATAAAACTTATGGATTACTCTAAGCCCCAGTAGGCGCAGATCGAATCATATTAAGTACCCTATATAGACTTCGACGCACAACAAGTGAAAAACAACTTGATTTTTCATTCAATTTATTTCTTGTTTAATTATTTATTTATTTCGCATATTTAAGATTTTATTGCTTTTACTCTACACGGTGTAGCTGTTCACTCTCCACACACACTCCCTGCACTAACGTGTGTGTGGGTGTGGGAAGTATATAAGGCCACGTACCTAAACCTGGACCCCAGTTGACAACCAGACCATGCTGAACTCGGTGTTACTGTCACTTCTGGCTGCGGTAGCATTCCTGGCGGACTTTGCCATTGCCGGCAATCCGCGCGAGACGCTGGCTGCCAATCTTGCTGCTGATGGCGTTGTGTACGCGAAGGACAACATTCTGGACGGCATTTTTGATGGCCCCCGCGACTTCCACGTAGTTGCGCTGCTTACTGGCGAGGGACCCAACATTGACTGCGGTTTCTGCGACGTTTTGGGACCCAACTTCCGCACTGTGGCCAACAGCTACGGCCTGCAGGTGGAGAAGGAAGGCAAGGAGGCCGGTGACCGCGACCTCTACTTCGTGGTGGCTGATTTCATGGATAACATGCAGTACTTCAGCAAGCTCGGCCTTCAGCAGGTGCCCAATGTTGCTGTTTGGGAGCCCACGCAGAGCAGGAGCGACGCGAAGCTCGGTATCCAGGGCAAGCACATGTTCATGTCGTTCAAGAGCAGCAACGACCAGGTCGAGGCGCTCAAGGAGATGCTGAAGAACATCGGCTTTAATATTGAGGTGCAGAAGCCTTTCCCCTGGGAGAAGTTCTTGAAGTTCGTGGGCACAGTGCTGGCGCTCGCCTCGGGTGCGTTCATCGCCAGGGACAAGGTGCTCAAGGTGTGGCAGGCCAAGCAGATCTGGCTCGCGCTGTCGCTCGTGGCGGTGGTGATGTTCATTGCCGGCCACATGTTCAACGTCACTCGCGGAATGCCCTTCATGGGCTTCGATGGCCGTACAACGCAGCTCATTGAGCCCAGCTTCGGCTCGCAGTTTGCAGTTGAGACCCAGATCGTGGCTGTTCTGTATGCGGTACTCGCCTTCACCACCATTGGTTTGTTCAAGTTTGTTCCCAAGCTCGAGGAGCCCAAGGCACAGACTGCTGGCGCCATTTTCGGTGCCTCGGTGGTGCTGATTGTGTACAGCGTGCTTTTGGACCTTTTCAACGCCAAGATGGGCGGTGGCTACCACTTCACTTTGCTGCCGGTGCACATTTTCTCTTAAATTAACGACTAAACTTCAAAAATGAACAAATAAGAAGAAGTGCCTTAGTAGGGCAACGATGAGCACTAAGCGTGTAACATTTTAAAAACATAGGTACATATATATACTATACATATATACTGAACATTTTATACGTACTCGAGAATCAGACATATATTTTGCGCAAAAGTGAACTTAGCGCACTTGCGCAACTGTGGAGTACATTGCACTTACGGATCACACATTTGTGGATTACCACATTTGTGGCGTACACTGTATGTATGAATGTGTGTACGTTGATGTGTGTACACACACATGTTGAAAAATTCACACCATACAACAAATATCATAAAATAAAAAAAATCTATCTGTACGTATATATGCCTTTGTATTCCGCATATATATGTTTATATATAAATATCTATTCTGCGCTCAAACAAATAAGTCGGAGTTTATCTTATTATACACACGCAAGAAAAAAGAAGTCCCTTTCTAAATAATTCATCAATTCGTTAACGGTTAAGCACCTCGCAAGAGCCATCGGCTGTGCCAACATAGGCTGCAGCGGCATAGTCGAACAAACCGACCTCAACAACGCCCACCAGGGACTTGATCTTCTTGTCGAGGGCGCTGATCTCCTTCGGGTCGAGCTCGCCGAAGTCAGCGTCCAAAATGAAGTTGGTGTTGTCGGTGACCACAGGACCGGCCTTGGCCTTGCCTCCTTGTCTCAGAGTGACCTTCTTGGCTCCAAGCGCTTCCAGGTCCACCGAAACCTTCCTGGCAGCCGGAGGAACGACCTCAATCGGCACACCCTGGTGCCAGCGCTGGCCGAGCTTGGCGCTCACCTTGGTGTGGTCGGCCACAATCACGAACTTCTTCGACAAGGTGCCCACCAGCTTCTCCTGGAAGAGACAGGCACCTCCGCCCTTGATACAGTTGAGATTGCTGTCGATTTCGTCCGCACCATCGAACACAACGTCGACCTCCCGGCCTCCGATCTGGGAGATCTCCCTCAAAGTCAGACCAGCCTCTTCAATCAACAGTTTGGACTGGAAACCAGTGGGAACGAACGCCATGCGGCTCACATCGAGCTTTCCCGCCTTAGCAAGCTGCTCAATGCGCTCCACGCAGAAAACAACGGTGGAGCCAGAACCAATGCCAACCAAGGTGAACTCGGGGTCGAGGTGCTCGTCCACAGACTTGTGGCCAGCAAGGCGCTTCGCATCAACCATGGGATCCGACATTTTGCGGGTGTTTACGTCTATGTTGCCTTTGGTAGAGAAGGTCCGACTTTTTAGCCAACGGTTTGGCAGCACGTGAGCGGCTGGGAGGTTAGGAAGAGGGGCCGGCCGAGGTCGACCTACCCAGGCGGCACCGTTAATGGGGCCGGAGGTGTGGAGACGCCGCACGGGACCGCAAAGCAAAGGTAAACTGACGGTGGCGCGACAAAATCGGGCAGATTTAAGGGCTACATTCATTTCTAATTTTTTTTTTTAGAAAGGAACAGTACTGCTGGTCCAGACGGATTGGGCTGGTGTTAGAGACCTGTCTATAGAGGGCGAGGTGTGGAGTTGGCACTGGCTCTAGACTCGGTCACCGTGTTGCTGCTAAAGAATTAAGGGCTGCGCGGGAATTGCGCGGCTAATATATCCGAGAGCACTTTTTAGCAAAATACTAAAAAAAGTGCGTATTCGTGTTCGTATATGTACACATATTTATTGAATTTAGATATTTAAAAATTTTCATAATTGTTTTTCTCTTTTTTGATGCTGCGCATGAACGTTAAAGCCAAACCCACCACCACTCCAAAATTCCCGCGAGCTGTGGGTCTACCCCATACGTCCGGGGTTTGTGCATTTTTTGAAAACCCAGGTCTCGGGACATAAAAATGGCAGAGACTGAAGTACTCCGCAGCCTCGCCAATGCAACTCTAGATAGCGCAAATGAGGAGTACCTCAGTAAAACTTACGAAATTTTATGTGCATACAATAATGCGGCCTCGCAGCAGTCCCAATTTCCCACACACCTCACCCCCAAGTACCTGCATTTGCTACGCGCAGTCCTCATAAATGCGCTGCAAAACACCAAGGAAGAGACAGTTTATGCGGATATGGCGGAAGCAATTCAGTTGCTCTCGGTTTTCAGTGTTACTGGCCTGCGCGACGCATCGAACGTCAATTTTACTCAAGTCTTAAACCAGTTCGTTGACACAGTCTTCCACTACAACCGAAATAAGTATTACACCGCCACAAATATCGCCAAAATCACGGATTTGAACGGCCCAACTTCGCGCGCATGGGCTTCGCTCCAGTTTTTGGTTGTGGCGGGGCGCCATTTGGACGCCTGTAACCTCATTTCGACCCTTCTGACAAATTTGGGCACCATTGATGCGCTCAAAACAGAGACTTCGCTATCATACACCTCTCAGATAATTAATGACTTGGAGTCAAACATGAATGAGCACTTGGACTCTCGTAATTTGCGAGAGCTACTGGTGTTGCGACTGGGCGGAGGAGAGATCGAACTTTCCGAGGTTGCTCTGCAGAACCAGCCAACCAGCCATTTCCACCTCAGATACTTGCTCAATTTACTCACCGAGTACCCAGTGGATAAGGGCATTGCCGCTTTCAATGCCTGGAGGACCGGTGTTCTCGCTTGGGAGCGGGTTCTGGTAGTAGAAGCAGAGATGCTGCGACTACAAGTCGAGGAGGGCGTCAGGTTCGAGAAGCGGGTTGTGCATGATGAGGACCCCACTTTGTTCCAGCAGAGCCCCGAGGCTCTTCTGAACTACATGAACGAACTTTATAACACCCAGCGTGAGATCATCGCTGGGTCTGGTCATGAAGTTCTTTCCAAAGAGAAAATCCACACCAAAGCATCCACCACCAATAATACTTCTGCAACTACTACTCATGACAAAACTAGCATTTCTTCTCAAAGCATTGATGATAACAAGGGCAAGAGCGAGAACAAACACATTCTCGATTGTTACCGCCACCTTTTTGATATCTGCCAGATTCTGCTGGGTAAAAATGTCCACCCCCAGAATAATCACTACCGCTACGCATGGTGGTCCCACATGACCATGTTGTATTTCTACACTGAACCCCGTGAGAGTGCAGTGGACTCTCATTTCACTGAGTCGTTGCGAGCCCACCCTGAATCATCTACTTCTTTGGCAACTTGGGAAATTGGTGCCCAGGCTTTATTCAAGGGAAGCTTTGTATCGGCTCTAAATAGCATGCATCAGATTGATCTACCTCAGGCCACTGTGCTCGCTCAGATGCTTGATTATGGCGGAAAGCTCGAGCTATACGGAAAATCAGCCCAATTTGTGGTTGATGAACTCTCGGTTGAGTTTGCTACCCTTTGCACCTCGTCTAGCGTACTACTTGGTAGCGGACTTGATATTCTCGTGGGTATGTCTCGCTCTCCGCTGGCACGGAAATGGGCTACTACCTTACTTCCTTTATTGCTGCGGAAAAACCCATCTAATGTAATGTTATTTGCATCCTGCGCCGACAAAATGGGTATCTCACCCCTTGATAACCAAATTTTGTTTGCCGGTGCTAAGATTTTCCGCAATAATTCTGATTATGCATCCGCGGTCAAGGTTTACGACCTTCTGAAAAGCTACATTTACATTTATGAGATGGTATGGGAGCTTTTCCAGAACCTTTTGACCGAGCGGGAGATCTACGAGATTGAAATTAAAGACACCTCTCTTGCCCAATTCCTCAGCGGTGTTAGCGAGTATTCCAGCACCTCTTCTAGTCATGTTTTGAACGCTCAAGTTTTAGCAGCGCGACTCTGCGATATAATTGTTAGCGTTCAGGTACGTGACGCCCAAAACATTAAGGATTGCATGCTAGCTCTCTTGCAGTTCCCTGAGCCTCCATTTAGTGTTGTTCCGCTGTTGGTCGCTTTTATTTGTGGCCAAACCGACTTGGTTATTAATAGAGACCTCGCGGGTATTTCTTTGACTATGCTGGGCCGGGACCAGCAGGTTGCAGAAACACCAAGCTCGGATTGGATCCTAAAGCGTGGAATCAGGCAGCAGCAAGGAGGAACTTCTTGCGACTTAGACATGAACTCTCGTATGCTAATCAATTCACTCAAGAGAGAGCTTATGAAACGGATAGAGCTCGTTTAACATGAAGCATAAAGCATAACGCTTAAAAAATGAAACAAGCAATCTAATGCGATCGAGTCGGGTCGAGTCGAAACGAGACTATTCTTATTTAATTTATTCATTCATCTATGTATACATACATACATGTTTATTTTTTTCTGACATATACACTTTTACTCATTCTTCTTGATTGCCTCGCTAATGGCAGTCAACCTTTCGGTTACTCTAGGATGGGTGTTGTGATAAGTCGAGTAGATGGGATTGCGGTCCAGCGCTGAGAGATTGCTCTTGCTCAGCTTGGTCAAACTCTTGCTGAGATCCTCTCCCTTACCAAGAGACACGGCGAAATTGTCCGCATCGTACTCGCACGCTCTAGTGACAAAGTTGGTGAGGAACTTGAGGGCGATGCTCAAAGGTCCCAAAACATCGCTGAACAAGACCACGGCAACAAGGATTGGGGTCTCATTAGCGAAACCCAATGACTGGAAGAAGTGCTTGTTGCCCAAGAACAAGGCCAAAGGCGCGAAGGTAAATGCAAGCTGAATGAGACCACTTGCCATGAGAATGGGCAGGTGCGTGTGCTTCCAGTGGCCCAGCTCATGAGCAAGAACCGCAACAACCTCGTCAGTGGTCTGCTCCTTGATCAAAGTGTCATACAGAACAATCTGCTTGTACCAGGGCAAACCGATGAAGTACGCGTTCGAGTGTGCCGACCTGGTGCTGCCATCCTGGACGTAGAGACGACCAAGAGGGAACTTCTGGCTAGCAGCAAGCTCCTCAATTCTGGTGCGCAATTCTCCCTCCTCGAGCGGCTCGAACTTGTTGAACCACGGCATGATGATTGCAGGATAAACAAACATAGCCACAACATTCAAAACCACCATGAAGCCCAAGATGTAGACAACGAAGAGGTCTCCAGTGAATTCAATAATCTTCTGAATGATACCGAAGAGAATGGGCAGGAAAATAGCGCCAATCAACGACTCCTTAACCAAATCCTTGAAGTACAAACCAAGAGTCTGCTTGTTGAAGCCAAACTTCTGCTCGACAACAAAGGTGCTGTAAAGAGAAACAGGCTGCGACCAAACAAGACTGAATCCAGACAAAAGAAGGAAAGCAATAATAGAAACAGTGCCCTCGCCGAACCAGCGGGGGGAAAGGTAGCGCGAAACAACTGGCTGGACAAAGTACCACAACTTCGCCATGGCATTGGTCTTAAGCAAATAAAGGTTGAGTGCCACAGTAGTGATATCAGCTACAATAGACACTCTCAATTTGGCCTTTTGGTACTCCTGACTCTTCTTGAATTCAGGAATATCGACCTTCAACTGCTGAGCGACCTCTTTAGGAGGATCCTTGCGGCACTGCACTCCGTATTCAATAACATCAAGAATGATGTCAAATAGAGCAGTACCTACAGAAAAGTAGGCCAACACCGGCTTCCAATCGATTGAAGGCGATCGCACAGCCTCGTTAAGTCCACTAAAGAAACCCATACGTAAACTAAACGTGTTTGGAATATCGTAACCTAACCGCATATTTCAGGCGGGGGACACTGGGGAGCAGCAGCACCAAGGAAGCCAAAAGCAGTCACAACTTTATTCATGAAATATATTATTATATTATTTTTTCATAGATATATAGCGAAAAATAGTAGTAAATTGATTTCCTAATTTGATGTACACTAACTTGGTATGAATATATTGGTACTCTAAACAGGTTATTGATAACTATCCGTTTTATATTATTATATATTATAATATTTATTGGCATTCAATTATCGCTTTTGCTGACTGTGGATCCATCCACTTAGCTGCAATGAGAAAAATAACCACATGCATTCTCTCATTGTCGCTCTTTTTTACTATTTTAGGATGATATTACTACGTCTTGTTTCTATATCTGTCAAGTGCTTATCTGTAACAATGTTAGACTACGCGCGATGTAATGGGAGGATTGCGCAATCCACCCCTAAAACGCACCGGAGCGGTCATTGCCATACTGATCCCACAGGTCATGTAGGCCGAAAGCGCCCGATGCAACTTTGACGCAAGCGAGATGCAGTACACTGCACGCAGAAAAACTAAAGATTCTTATGATCCCCTGATGTTAACTATATGATTTGTACAAAATACAGCTGTATGTATTAAGTATAGCGTACCCTAAGTAAACTTCTGCCCCCCCCACTTTAAGAGAACCGCTGACTTCACAGGCACAAGCGTGGTTCGCTATGGGCTAGGGCACAATGAGATGCACAACCTTATGGTTGTTGAACACAGGGTCATGGTAGTAATAGTAAGCGAACCATGTTCGGAGAGCAGTTCTCTACATCCCAAACGGTGAATGTAATGGCTCTATAAGCATATACCCTCTGCCCAAGTAGGCTTGGGTTGCATAATCACGTCAGTTTCTTCATTATTCTCGCAATATTTAGGGTATCTGTTGATTAAAAAATATAATCTATAATTATTACCACCTAGACAGATAAATAACAAATCTTCGGAATTTTCAGTCGATATACAAATTTGGAATTTTAAACTAGCACACAGTGTTTAAATTTTTCCCCCTATAAACATTTGAAAGACTAGCTTGTCTAATGGGACTATTCAACAGGAGTGACGAGAAGCACCCTGAATATGTCAGAGACAAATCCGACTCTACTTCAACCAATGACGAGAGTTCAGCTAACGTAGATGTTTTTGATCCAGAGAATGGTGTGAAACGTGGTTTGGAGAACAAACACATTTCAATGATGGCAATTGCCGGAATCATTGGTAGTGGCTTGATTGTAGGTACAGGACAGGCGCTCAAGAACGGCGGACCTGCTGCCCTAATCATTGGATTTGGTAGCATTGGTCTTATCTGTACTGCTGTGATGCAGAGTATTGGCGAGATGTCCGTTTTCCCCGACGGTGGCGGATTTTTGGGTCAATGCAACCGCTTCGTGAACCGCCCGTTTGGTGCTATGATTTCAATCAATTACTTTCTGTGTTTTGTGATGGTTCTTGCTAGTGAATACAGTGCATTGATGTCTATTTTCACCCCGGGTGGCGGTAGTTCGTGGAACCCACACAATACAATCCCTAATTATGCAGTACTCCTTCTCTTCTGGGGTGGCTTTACGTTCTTCCAATTGGTCGGTGTTACTGCATTCGGATGGAGTGAATATTACTTGGCGTGGCTTAAAGTTTTGGGTATTGGTGCCTACTTTATTTTCGCCATTGTGTATATTGCTGGTGGTGTTAAGAACCGCCCTGCCTTTGGATTCCACTACTGGAATGACCCCGGAGCTTTTGCTGACGGATTCAAGGGTGTAGCAAAAGTGTTTATCTTCTGTTCCACATTTTATGCTGGTGCTGAGGGTGTCGCTGTCACCGCCAGCGAGAGTAAGAACCCCGGTAGAGCTATCCCTAGTGCGGTTAAGAACACATTAGTGCGTATATTGTTCATTTACATGGGTTCCGCTATTTTTATTGGTGTGACCTGCCCCTCTGATGCTTTGAATGACCCACACCGAAGCAAGAGTTTGATGTCTCCGTTTACAATTGGTATCCAAAATGCTGGATGGGAGCGCGGCTACCACTTGATCAATGCTTTCCTCATTGCTGTGCTGCTGAGTGGAATCAATGCGAGTATCTTTTTGTGCACGCGCACGTTGCTGTACATGGCTAACCAAGGCCAGCTGCCGAAGTTCCTGGCCTGGACAGACCGCCGCGGAGTTCCAATTCCTGCTATGGTACTCACCAACTCAATTGGTCTAATTTCCTTAATGAATATCAGTGAGGGTGCCTCTCAGGGATACAGCTACATTGTGAACATCTCCGGTGTGTGTATCTTCTTTGTGTGGGGCGGAATTTCGCTTGCGCACCTGCGTTTCCGTGCCGCATGGAAGGCACAAGGTTACACTAAAAAAGACTTACTATACAAGTCATGGTTCTTCCCCATTATTCCTATTCTCAGTGTGCTTGCTAACTTGTTCTTGCTTCTGGTTCAGGGCTGGTCGGTGTTTGTGCCGTTTGATTACAAGAACTTCATTGATTCCTATATCATGATTCCGGTATCCATCATTGTGTACATTCTGTATGCAATTTACTATAAGGAGCCATTGCCTCACAAGGCTTCTGATATTGATTTGATCTCGGGCCGTAGACAAGACATGGAGGAGCCTAAGGAGGGGAAGCTCAGTACGTCTTATATTGTGAACAAACTAAGACGCAATAAACAGAACAGCGAAGAAAACGAGGAGGTACACGTATAGAGAAAAGTGTTAGGAACGCCTCAAATTTTGATTATTTATGATCTATCTATCTTAATTTATTAATTTCTTAATTCTATTTCGATGTAGAAGTAGTATATAGAGTGAAACATATTATTAGTGTTGTAATTATAATTAAATTAGAAAAAATACTTGATCAATTTCAATTTCAATTTCAATTGAATACAATTGATATTAAAGTTAATATATTCCATGAAAATAAATTTACAAATCGTGCTTGTACGTTGATGAATATAAAACGCATATATACATACATTCATACATTCATACGTGCACGCCCACGACCTGCCCACACTTCTTCTCATCTATAGTTTGGAACGGAGACTAGTTGTAGGGCTTAGGTGTGTTACCTAATCAGCCCTATAAACCCCACTCACCCCCTTCAAGCGGGCACTGGCGCTGTAAGGCAGAGAATTACACACGTGACCGTGAAATCTCGTGCCCTCGCCCCTGTCCCGGTTGCCACTGCCCACGGATTTACATCACCATAGCTTCTCTTTGAAAAATCTACAACTTCTAGGAACAATGGCTCGCCGTCCCGCTCGTTGTTACCGCTACTGCAAGAACAAGCCCTTCCCTAAGAGTCGTTACAACCGTGCCGTTCCGGATCCCAAGATCCGTTCGTTCGATCTCGGTCGTAAGCGTGCCACTGTCGGCGAATTCCCTCTCTGTATCCACCTCGTCTCCAACGAGTTGGAGCAGCTTTCCAGTGAGGCTCTTGAGGCTGCTCGTATCACCTGTAACAAGTACATCACCAAGATGAGCGGCCGTGAGTCGTTCCACATGCGCATTCGTGCCCACCCCTACCACGTCCTTCGTATCAACAAGATGTTGTCGTGTGCCGGTGCCGATCGTTTGCAGCAGGGTATGCGTAACGCCTGGGGTAAGCCTTACGGTCTTGCCGCTCGTGTCGACATTGGCCAGATTCTCATCTCCATCCGCTCTAAGGACAACAACAAGGCTGTTGTCACCGAGGCCCTCCGTCGTGCCCGTTATAAGTTCCCTGGTCAGCAGAAGATCATCATTTCTAAGAAGTGGGGCTTCACTCCTTTGAACCGTAACGAGTACGTCGCCAGAGTCAACGCTGGTGAGGTCATCGATGACGGTGCCTACGTCAAGTTCCTTGACACCCACGGCCCTCTTGAGGAGAAGTTCGAGGTTTACCCCGACGCTTTCCTTAAGAACTAAATGACTGCTTTGTAGTTCTTTTAGTAGTTTTTTATATATAAAAAATAATCCAATAAAACCAAACTGTAACGACGCTGCCACTACGTGCACAGTGCTTAGTGCTTAGTGCTTTGTAGGCATTTTGCGCGCCTCTCGTCTTGATCTGCTGCTATTTTTTTCACACTCCCCCTGCGTTTATGCCATTATTTCACTACGGTACGTAAGGCGGGGACGAGGGCAGTGAAAAATCTCCCAGCTTCCCAGCCCGCACTTACCCTAAATCGGGCCCTCTGTACTCTGCTAGCTAGGTTGGCCTCGAAGCTTTGGCTGAACTGGCTAGTGCATTTGACATAATGCAATTATATAGACAGATGCTGCGACTGGGATTCGAGGCAGTGGATAACCATCCTCGGCAAAAATATATTTTCCGTAAGGTTCTGCAGGCGAAGTTCAGATCTAGGGCTACAAATCCGCCCTCGCCTTCAGCTGTACAAAACACACTGCGGTTTCTGCAGGCAGCAGCCGACACAAATGGCCTTGAACGGCGGTGTATAGCCTCAATTCTGCACACAGAGGCGTCTAAACATGGCCACATAGTAAACGAAAGGACGCAGAGATCAATTGTGCGGTTTAATGACGATTTCTACCAATCGGTGATAAACAATATTAATGAGACGATGGATATGTGCTTGTGAGGTTTGTTGCCCTTTTTTAAATTATTGTTTTCATTATGGTCATTATCATTATCATTATGGCTATTATTTATTCTAAAGTGTAGACTACTTAATTGTTCTTTTAATTGTTCTTCATCAAGTCAGTAGCTTTGTAGAAGCTGTGTAGTAGTAGTACAGTAGCAGTACAGTATTCTAGCCATTAGGAACGAGATGTAGCGGTGTTTCGGTAGCAAGGGCTAAAATCAGTCTACGCATACTTCGTTCATTCACAAACCGGCAAAACTGAGCCTGAAGCTTTTGTGCCAGATCTGTGCTGGCTATTCTGTCCACTACTGTGGGCTGTGACCACTTGTATGCGGAGATGAACGCTGTGCACAGCGCTATTGTGAGTTCGCGGCGATCTCGTAACTGGGTTTTTAGAACCATTTCCTGAGGAAAAGATGACCAATTGTGCATATTTGCCTGTTTGCCATCCAATGTCTGCAGCGAGGCCAGTTTAGCGGCCTCCACATTTCTACCCACTACTCGCACCATACTGCGTTGAGCCTTGGACCACCGGTAAACCTCGTAGTCTCCCTCAGAACCAGCATATGGTAGCTTCCAATCGTCTCTTCCGTCAATTAGATCGAAATTGCACGACAACATTATCGGTAATTCATCTAGTGCCTCTTCATGAAGGACAATGTAGGATAGCACCTTAGCAGCCCGAAAGCTGGCAATTAATTCGCCCGCACCTCCAAACAACTGCCAATGGTGGCTTCTGCACTTGCTTCTGACTATTTGCATTGGTGGGTTAATCCGATTCCGGCCATTGTTCACATATATGTACCTTTGATTCACTTGACAGGGCTCGAAGTAAAAGCTCCGGATAGGATAGTGCGGCTCAGAACCAAGCGCACCCCATGCACCACAAACAGGGACCTCAATTGGTTCTGGAGAGACATTACGCAGCACTTTTTGACGGTGATGCATAATTGACAAGTGTGGTCAAACATGCGTGTGCCTTTTCTTTAAAGGTGCACACTGCACTATGGACGAGTCTCAAAAATGACGCCAACCCTTCAATCGGATCGATCTGATCTCCAATTTTAAGAAATTCCAAATAAGCTAAATTCAAATCACCTAAATATCAATACATCGGGAAAAATAATTATAATTGCACATCTTTTGAATGAACTTATATATATACTGTAACCACGGATGGACCAGGTCTGGTTCGTAGGGGGTCACGTGCATTCCCCTACTAATTTCTCCTCCCTGCGTAAGCAGTACTTCCATAGATTAGGGGATTGTTATCTTTGCCATCATAACGTTTTCTTGTAGCGTAACAGTGCAGTACATTACAATAAAATGTTAACTTCCCGGGCTAGTCTCACCTCGCGGTTAGCACAGAGATGTGCTAACTCCGCATTTGCCTGTGCTAGGATAAATAGCGCCCCAGGAATGCGCTCCTACGCCACCGAGCCTGCGATGGAGCAGGAAAAGAGCAACCGCTTTGCTAAGGTCCTTACTCAGATCACCCATAAAAATACCAAGCGTGCCAATGAGGGCATGAACACCCAACTGACCCACTCTGCTTCGGGTGTGAGCGAAGATCCTGATGCCCCCAGCACTGAGAGTGGTGGAAGACCCATCTACTTGGACGCCCAGGCCACCACGCCTGTGGATCCTCGTGTGCTGGACTTCATGCTCCCTTACTACACTGGTGAGTATGGTAACCCCCACTCCAAGACCCATATGTACGGCTGGGAGTCCGAGAAGGCGGTGGAAGCTGCCAGGGCCCACGTAGCCAGTCTCATCAACGCTGACCCCAAGGAGATCATTTTCACCAGCGGTGCCACCGAATCGAACAACATGAGCGTTAAGGGTGTTGCTCGTTTCTACAGAGGCCGCAAGAAGCATATTATCACCACCGAGATCGAGCACAAGTGTGTTATTGAGACTGCTCGTGCGCTGATCAACGATGGTTTCGAGGTTACTTTCCTTCCTGTGAACAAGGACGGACGCATTGACCTCGAGGAGTTGGAGCGCAGCATCAGACCCGATACTGCGTTGGTTAGTGCCATGTATGTGAACAACGAGATTGGTGTTATCCAGGATGTCGACGAGATCGGCCGCATCTGCCGCAAGCACAAGGTTTTCTTCCACACCGACGCTGCTCAGGCCTTCGGTAAGGTGCCCATTGATGTCAACAAGTCCAACATTGACCTTATGAGTATTTCTGGCCACAAAATCTATGGCCCCATGGGCATTGGCGCCTGCTACGTGCGTAGAAGACCGAGAGTGCGTCTTGAGCCCATCATCAGCGGTGGTGGCCAGGAGCGTGGTTTGAGATCGGGTACCTTGGCTGCCCCCACCGTGGTTGGATTTGGCGAGGCTGCTCGTTTGTGCAAGAAGGAGATGGCATACGACGAGGCCCACATCACTCGTTTGTCGAACAAGCTCACCAAGGCTTTGCTCGACGTTCCCGAGACGGTTGTGAACGGTGACCGCAAGCACTGCATTCCTGGCTGCGTCAACATTTCGTTCGCTTACGTCGAGGGTGAGAGTTTGCTCATGGCCTTGCGCGATATTGCCCTCAGCAGTGGTTCCGCCTGCACCTCGGCCTCTTTGGAGCCCAGCTACGTGCTGCGTGCACTTGGTGCCGACGATGCTTTGGCCCATTCCTCCATTCGTTTCGGAATTGGCCGTTTCACCACCGAGGAGGAGATCGACTTTGTGATCAACACCGTTAGAGGCAAGGTGGAGCACCTGCGTAACTTGTCCCCGTTGTGGGAAATGGTTCAGGATGGTATTGACTTGAAGACCATTGAGTGGAGCCAGCATTAATCTCGAGGCATAGAAACACGAAAGCGATAGACGATAATATTATGTATATAAACTTTACCACTAGAATGCGTACTAGAAAGCACACTATTTAGAGTATTATTCGAAATATTCAAGATAAAACAGAATTCATATTGCTTATTATGTTTTTTACATAGACATTAAATTCTCATAGACATATCGTCAAACATTGGTCTTATGTGGATAAAAATAACGGACCTTAATTCGAATGCCAACACGTGCTTCTTATTGCAGCTTGCATAACTGTAGAATATGCAGCTAAATTTAGGGGTTTAAAACAACAATTAGCGATAAGCGCTTCTGTGGGCGGGTGAAATACTAACCCCGATGTGGCGTGCCGAAGCCATACATATATACATACATGCATACATACCGTTCGCATTTATTCTACATATCTCGGGAGCACTATGTTCGAGTTTGTCTGAACTTGACAGGATTTCATATCCTACAATTATCTCTGCACTTTCTCTTTTCTGAATTATCACTACCGTTCTTTTCACTATTAATAATTTATGTTACAGTCGCGTTAAACTGCACTTGCGCTGCACTTCCGACGCCGAGAGAATGCGTATTTCCCATGTGGCTTAGCGTGGATGCAGGGTTACACACTCTAACTGACAAGCTCGAATATGCAGTTGCTTGAGTCACAGAGCTGCATGTAATTCACGCATTCCCAACCCCATAATAATAGAAGCTCTCTTTATATACCAAGTAACCCCAGGAAACGTATCCGCTCGCGTTGGAAACACATATAAGCATGTCGCAATACTACTCTTCGCCCCCACCTGCTGCTCCACAGTACCACTACCAGCAGCAACAAGGATACCAAACCCCCCAGCAGGGCTACTCTCAAGGCTACCAGCAGCAACAAGGATACCAGCCCCAGCACTATGCTCCTCAGCAGCAGCAGCCTGTATACGTTCAGCAACAATCACGAGGTGGTGGTAGACCTTCGTGGTTTGAATGGTGCTGGGGTGCAATTTCGCTAGCATTGTGCATTGAGTTCCTGGTGGCGCTCATCAACTGAGCAACGAAAACCTGCTGATGGCCAGTTTTGACTTTATTTTATTTATGATTTCTACTTCTCTCACGGGAAACTTTCATATACTGATCATATGTGAAACTAATCTGGAAACAAACTTAGTAATAAGTTAAACGGTCGATCGGTAAACGATAATAGGGCTTGTTACTTTTCTTACTACTTTGGTTACTTAGTGGACCAGCAGAGGGGGTGCCCGGGGTCGAGGGGCTGCAATCTATTCGGTATAACCTTACCCTAATACCATCCGCCGTTCGCCCTCCCTACCCTTTCGTATCAATTTACCCCAGAGATACCATTAAACGTTGCTCAATTTGAGATGTCGAAGCAAGAATCCACTGGACCCCCTCCCCCGCCGCAGTACCAGCCTCAGAAGCAGAATGGTTACGAGAACTACTACCCGCCTGGGCAGCAAGGCGGCTACTCTCAGGGTTACCAGCAGCAACAGGGATACCAGCCACAGCAATATTCCCAGCAGCAGCAGCAGCCCGTTTATGTTCAGCAGCAGCCCCAAAAAACCAAGCCTTCGTGGTTCCAGTGGTGCTGGAGCGCCATTTCTTTAGCCATGTGCATTGAAATGCTTGTTGCCCTTGTCAGCTGGTTTTAAGGATCAGGAAGCGAGAAATCCGCATGCATTGCTGCCCAAATTCTATATTGCTATGATGAGGACTTCGTTATTGTAAATAGAATGACGGCATACGCTATATTGTTCTTTGTATCGATGAAATATTCAGGGTTGTTAGCTGCACCCATTTCATGATCAACTTAATTAATTTCTTCAATTTTTCAAAGCTATATTTTCACAACGTAACAGCTACTGGTTGCAGTATCCCAACTGCCACCATTATAACTGAAACTAGTGATGTGTATACTATATTAATACTTGTAATAGCCTAAATAACTAACTATAACTAAAACTATGTTAACAAAGAATAAATATGCACATAAGCGACAGACTTCACGCTGGGGGGTATGTATACATCCCAGGGAGTCATGGGCACTCGCGCACTAGGAATAAATATCAATTGAGGCTACCTCAATAAAGCCAATTTGGCTGAGCCTATCTGACTGAGTGAAGTCCGAACTAACTAGAAAATCCTTTCTAGTCGTTTGAATGCATGACCGACTTCACTGGTTCACTCTCCAAATACAGCCGCTTCTTGTAGATGTATAGGATCACCGAGTTGGGCGTCAAGTATTGTACGCTCATATTTCGCCTAATAAACAGCCGTACCTGGGTAGAAGAAATATCGTTGTAGATCAGCTGCTTGATCACAAGTACATTGTGCCGATGTTCATACATGATATCGTGGGACAAAAGGAAGCTACGGACATCAGAGCCAGTGCGCTCCACGATCATGCATCCATACCTACCCAAAATATGCTGCAAATCGGCCTCAGCCCATACATTGGGTTCACCCATACTCTCAATAAGGTCACCACCGGCGAGCAGCATAATTTTTACACCACGCCTGCCGTTTGAGCTGGCAATACCTCGTCGCTTGACGTTGATTTCATAGTTGAAATGGTCAAGCACAGTAGCGGTACGCTGGTATGTTGGCTGCAGGCTTTCCCAGGCATCAACCATCAACCATGAACTGGTGCGCTCGCTAGCCAATTCGCACATCCGGACGCGATGGTGCGCGGGAGCCAACCCGGCCTTCTTATAGTGGTCGCTCACGGGAGAGTAATACCCGCCAATGACTTCAAACCGAGTCTGGTCACTGACCGCATCCAACGCCATTTCAAACATACGCAAATGCAAGTACGTAATGGGACTGAAGGAGCCACAGGCAATTAGCACTAGCGGGCTCTTTGTCTCGTCCCGGAGCTGGGTTGCCAACCGATGGTCGGGGAAGTGGTAGTCCTCCAATCTGGTTGCTTGACGAGGATTATTGCCTGGAACCTCCTCGAGGTGAGCAGCGTTAACGTATTCAGGCTCATAAACCTCGGGTACCACGAACTTTCGGCGAGAGAGGGGTCGTGGGATACCCTCGGGAATATCACGGATAAGAACATCCTTTTCCCCACCGTTCTCGCTTTCGGAACTGCTGGCAATTGCACTCGCAGTTTCAGTGGGACTCTCAGGTCTGCTCTGCATGAACTGATGGATGGGACCATTTGAGGGGATCTTGTTTGCACTCATAAACCTATCTCGGTTAAACGAGGCATCACCATCATTTGGTGGCTTATAGTTAGAAGCACCTCTGGGATCCATAAGTGAATATAAAAAGAAGTTGAATAAGAAGACAAGAAATTAATGATGGACAACGACAGTTGGGTTCAACAACAAAGAAGTCAGCCAGACAGGAATCAATGGAGAAAAGAAGACTGATTTGAGAAAAAAATTATGAGACAAAGGAACGAAACTCGATCAGTACTCACAATTCTGCGTGAAATGCAGTCTAATTGTGCAACTAATGGTCAAATACGATAAAGAGAGTTACACGAAAACTCACCGAAACCTGTGATCTAAAGTTACCGGCTCTGGTGGCAATACTAGGGTGGTATTCCAACGCAGAATGTATATGTTATTGTTTAAACGCCCTATGAAGCCTGCTCGTATACGTGTTCTGTGCGGGGTGCACAAGATCTCGCACTATTTACGCAAAAGAGCTGCCGAAATCCCCGTGCCCTGATGATCGATTTGACGTCATACCTCGGCGTTTACTTACGGAGGAGTCTAATCGATAATACGGAAAAATATATCGTTACTATAGCTTAGATAAATGATCTAGACAATTATAACCCACTGATCTCAAGTCACTATGATGATTCACGATATTACCCCATAATGCGTTTAGGGAGTATACTCACTGTGCCGTACATAATAATTGCTCATTGCATCGCATTTACTAGCAGTATGAGGTTCCCGAAAAATCCCACTAAGGACGACGACAACAAAAACTGGGGGGGCCAAGAAGAACAGTGGTTGGGAGAAATGAGGGGGTTGTCCATATGGTGTATCTCGCTGCTACTGTCAAGCTCGGTTAGGGTGGTTATGCCTAAGCGGCATCTCTCTCACCCCTTTGTTAATGCCCTGACTAACCCAGCTGCACCCTATCGAAACTGGTACCTCACAGGTCCTCCGTCCCAAAATTGGCGGATTCGATCGCCCTTTTGACCCTGACCTGAATTGCCCACGCCACACAACCTACTACTGATCAAGTTTAAGCGCTCGTGGATTGCTCCCCGAAGAAAGCTCTTATACCCCCGAGAATTACTGGCGATTAAATAATAGAACTTGAGAGTGTATTCCGGACCTTCCATATTCGCGATTTGCCTCCACTGAAACAGACTCTACTAGCCCGAGGAGCAAGGTCACAAAGGACCGTACTTTGACTGTCGAAAATCCCACTTTCATTACCTATCAGACAAGCACATGGCGATGCTTCAACCTCGTCAGTTCGAAACTCCGGTTTCGGACCCCACTCCGCCCCAGCAGAAGCGTAAACTCGACGAAAAGGCCCCTGACGCGGATGGCCTTCAATTAGACGCTGAAACCGAGAAAAGCCTGGCTGAAACAGCTCTTAGAGAGGGCATTGATATCCCCGAAGCAAAGCGCCGTGCTCAAAACCGTGCTGCCCAGCGTGCTTTCCGTGAACGCAAGGAGAAACACCTCAAAGATCTCGAGACCCGACTGGCAGAGCTCGAAAGCGAGAGTCGGAGCTGGAAAACAACGAATATCGCTCTTAGAAACAAGCTCAGTCTGCTCGAGAACGAGCTGCAACGATATAGATGGACCGAAGGCGGCAGTAGCGCGCCAATGCCGGAACTACCATCGCATCTCCAGAACTCATCTTACCCGCAACAACAACAGAACTCGCCTCGGCCAGCTCAGCATGAACAAGAACAGCATTCCCCCAGAATTCCATATCAACACACTCCATACGAGCTACATCAGCAGCAGCAGCAAGCACAGCAGCAAGCGCAGCAGCGAGCTCGAGCACAAGTCCAAGCGCAGAACCGGCATTCTCCAGTCACTTCGTCGCCAGGATCTGTGCCTGGCATTACGAGTGACACCTCTAGTGGCGGCGAGAGCACTACATTAAGTAGCAGAACATCTAATGCTGAAGATTTCTGCGCTAAGCTATCTTCTGCATGCGTAGTCGATAGCAAAAAGATCGCTGAGGACGCACCATACATTTCTGCCGACTATCCTGGCTGGCAGAATGATGCATTATATGGAACTAATAATAGCATTGAGTACTGGCTTCAGCATGGTGGCAAGCAGCCGCAGTCGGGATCATCTGGTGAGCAAGCATCCAAGAGTCAACCTACCCTTGAGGACCAGCGCAAAAGCCAGAATTCGATCCAGAACCAGACTCAGAACCAGACTCAGGATACTCCTAACCAGTATGGTACCAAGAAAGACAGCTTTGCTGAACTGTTTGGCACTGATAACCAGAATAATTTCAACGACCCGCTCAATTTAGACTTCGGTACTATGGCTAATGGTTTCGGTGGCTTCACTTTAGAGGGAAGCAAGGACGGTGCGCCCGATTTTGATGGCTTAATGAACAACGACTTTGGTGTTTTCGACCCGCTGGATGGTTTGCTAGAGTGGAACCCGCCAAAGCAGGAGCTTCAGGATGACGCCGGGTTGAACGCCCCCGCTCCTGATGCGCCAGGTGTTTCCAATAACGCACTTCCTAATAATCAGATGGCAAGCGAATACTCGAACGACTACTCTAATAACATCTCTAATGACTTCACCGGAAATCTTCCCAATGACCTAACAAATATTCCTGATGGGTTGTCTGACAACCAAAATGGAATGGAAGCATACACAGGCCAAGGGACAACTATCCCTGCCGCCAACTTCCTGGGTATCAACTCGCCAATGTTCCCTGAGGGCCAGTCCCCACTCGGAGGTGCTTACGACGGTGGAGATAATGCTAATGGCGGTGCACAAGACGAGCACGTTCCCATTGCTTCACAAAGATTTATTCAGTGTGCTGATGCGTGGGATAGAATATGCTCGCACCCTCGCTTTGGAGAAATCGACATCAACAGCATGTGCCAGGAGTTGCGCAATAAGGCGCGCTGCTCGAAATCCGGAGTCGTTTTGGATGAGGAAGATGTTAATGCTGTATTGAAGTCAATGAAGTGAAATCAGCGAAATGATTTTAAGGAAGTGTGAAGTTGTTGAAGCGGCTTCTACTGTAGTAACGATTAGATGATGCACAGAAAAGAAAGACAAGTTTAACCTCGTGGTTAATTATTTATTGTTATCACATACTATATATATATATTCATTAATTGTGATTCACTGCTGCAGTGCGAATGCTGCTGTAATCCCCAGAGCTTCAGGCAATGCAACTATTGTAGTGCAAGCACTAGTAGAGTATATGACCTTCATGAACATCTGCTAAATTGAAGGAATGGTGAAAAGAAGTGCTCTAAGCGTTCATGCGAAGCACGAAATTGACAATAACAGCGGCGAGCAAAAAGATACACAACACAGTGGGTCCGAAACGGTCGTCGTAAGGGCCAGCACCACGCTTCCTGATGGCAGCAGCACGCCAATGGTAAGTAACGAGAGCGTAACCCATTGTAGCCATAGCGACAAACGTAAATAAGGCAGCAGAGTAGCGTCCAACGCTGTCACCGAAGTTGAGCAGACCCACAGCAAGACCTCCGAGAATGACAGTGAAGTTCAGCCACGAGAGGAAAGTACGCTCATTGGCAAAGAAAACCTTGGGCTCCACACGCACAGGCAGCGCAATTCGCTTACCGTTACCTCCTCTAAGTACGGGTCCTCCGCTCATTTTGGAAAGTTGGGTAATGGCTGATTGAGGTGTGCAAATGATATCCCTCGCACCTACCCTGGCCTCGCACGTGGGGTGCTCAGCAAGTCGGAGAGGTGCTTAGGGCATCTTATCACTTGGGGCGTTTCCCACACATAAATATAGACCCATAAATATTTTTGAGAAAATTGATAACATATACTAGAGTTGTGAAGGGGAAAGGATCATTATTTAGGTATAATTGAAACCCCAACAAATCAAGTAAATGATGGAGATGAATATGATTTATTCCTTCAGCGTGTGAATTTAACAGACATATTTGTCTCAGTGTCGCATAGTTATACTAAGTTTAGGAGATAGTACTACGTTTGTATATAGTTTTCATCAGTCTCAGTATAGAAGATCCGATATAGTCTAATGGCTAGGACGTGTCGCTCTCACCGACAAGATCAGGGTTCGATTCCCTGTATCGGAGTTTCTTTTTTGCTTTTTTCACCACGCTGTATTTTCTTTTTTATATTTTAGACGCTTTTTATATGACAATTATCATAGATTTTTTTTTTCTTTAAGGTTTGAGATTTATTATTTTCCATCTTCTAAAGTTTATATTAACTTAGCATAATAAAGTATGTCTATGTAACTATATACAAAAAATACTAAGACGCACATTAGTTCAATGCAAAATATTCAATGCCAATACCAGCAGTAAGAATATAATCCTTTTCGACAATCATTGCGCCAGTATCGCTAACACTCGTGTAAGCAGAAACAAGTATATCACCATTCGAACAATCCCAGGTGTGCACCTTTTGGTCAGAACCAGTGGACACGAACTTGTTGCTGTCTGGCAAGTAGTTTACACTGGTCACAGCCGAAGAATGAGCCGTGGTATTCTTGAAAAGTGCCCTGAACTGAGGCTCATCATTGAGCTCGATGATTGCTCCGCACACCGCATTATCGTCACCACCAGAGAAATGTTCAAGCGTGCTGTTACCCTTGAGCTTGACACAGGAACTGCGCACACTGGACTGATGAATAGCTTCCCTTAATTTAAGGTGGGCTTGCAAAAGACCTTCATCATTATGATCGATATAGTACACTACGAGATGTCCATCTGTAGAAGTGATAACAAGTGCATACATGGACTCCTCTTTTACCTGGGGTAGCGGAATAAGGTCAATATTCAACAAACAGCATTCGCGGTACTTTTGCTCCAAGAGGAGCTGCCAGGTGCTCAAGTTCCAGATTCGGAACGACGAGTCTGAGTAGGCTACTGCGATCATATTCCCACAGATCGAGAAATCCATCACGCGGAGCTCGTGCAGGCTAGTCCCCACCTTGCTAGGCATTCTACTGACCTCACTGGCAAAAACAGGCCCGAAAGATTGAGGTGCCACAACTTCCCATAGCACCAATTCGCCCTGACCAGCACCTGTGAGCAAGTACTTTCCACAGGGGCTCCAGTGCAGGCATTGGATACCACTGACATGTCCATCACGAATTAGACACTCCGAGCTCAGCTCTGGATAGTGATTTTTAGTCGCAGTGGAGTCATTTGAAAGCGTGTTGACCCATCCAATCTTAATTACCGTATCCTCGGAACCAGTGGCTACCAAACGATGGTCGTTAGGATTGGCCTCGAACCCACGAATTTCTCGTCCATGCGTACCTGATTGTACCATAGGTGTATTAAACCAGGGACCGGGGTATCTTATGGTGTGGATGTAGAGCTCAGAAGCACGAATGTACATGAATACCAATTCATTTTCAAGGACCTGAAGAGCCCAGCTCCGGTGTGATCCACCACAATCCATGGATATGAAGTCGCAGCCTAAAGTGACGTTCCAGGCCACGAAGAAGTCTTTTTGGAACCCCCACAAAAGTAAACCCTGGCTACTAAGCGAGAACCCTTCAATTGAGCCCCGTTTCCGGGACCGGGTTTTGGACATTCTAGTCAAGTCAGGTACGGCAAAATAACCATATTCAGAGCTACGACTAGACGCAAGCACATAGGGCAATCCAGGCGTATTTACAAATGCAAGCTGGGTCACTGCATCCGATTTTTGACCCAGAGCGCGAGAATGCACATGCAGAGGTTCGGTACTGCTAAAGTCGAACATGACAAGATCGCCCTTGCGAGTACCTAGACAGAACATGTTTTCACCGCACTGCGCTGCACAGGTAGGAGTTCCCATTTTAGCGGTTACTTGCAGCTCCTTAGTCTCAATGTCTGAAGTAGAGGAAGTACGCACAAGGATGGGACACACTGCTGGTGGAGTAGGCACCAGAACAATATCAGTGGGGCTTAGCACAAAGAAGTCCAAAACACGGACATGACAATGGAACTCATACAACACAGGTTTATTGTTGGACTCACTGTCCACGATGACTGCACGTCCATCATTAGAAATAGCGACTAGCAGGTTCTCGAATGACTTGACAATCGGCACCGGGCCAATTGCGCTAACCAACTGCCAATCTTGTTTTTTCGCTGGTTTCACGAACAAGTTACCAGAAACAGTGGTTACCGCACAAGTTCCATTTTGGGTAACGCAGCAGCTACGTACTGCAGCCCCGAACGCTGTTTCTATGCTCCATTGTTTAACGTTCTCTTGATCGTCCGAATGCTGCTGATCCAAATCCCACAACATGATTTTTCCGTCACCACCACCAGTAACTGCAACATTCATGTCTCCCGAACATCTGATATCGAGCGACCAAATACTGCGACCCTGGTGACCAGTCATAATCCGACTGCAGTGAAGCTCAGACTGGCCCAGGTCCCAAACACGGGCAGAGCAGTCCTCAGCTACAGAAACCAGTTTATTCATTGCGCCATTTTGAGCAAACTTGAGTTTCCAGATGCGCGAGATGTGTCCCCACCCCTCGGCAATAGGTTTATTAAGCTTAAGGTCAGAGAGGTAGATAGCTCTGTCGTCAGAACAAGACGCTAAGTACCTTCCATCAGCGCTCCATTCCACATCGAAAATCGATCCCTCGTGCATTTCGAGGTTATTAGTGATTTTCGAAGTGTGAAGGTCCCAAACTACCACACCGCCAAACACAGTGCCAGCTCCTACCAGTTCAGTATTACCAGACAAAAACAACTTTCCAGAATAAAGGATTGATCTTTCTGAGCACTTGAGGACTTCAATTGTTTTCATTGTTTGCAGATCAACTTTGAGTACCTCATTGTGAGCAGTTAAGATGTACAGTACTGGGGCACCCCCACTACTGCTAGGTGTGAATACTTGGGCGTCAATTATACGATCCTTACAAGAAAGCAAACCTTGCTCACCGAAAGTTAGGTTATTTGTATCTGAAATTATGGCCAGTGTCCTTCCGCCCCACACTACTGCGCACTGAGCACTGGAATTGGCAGCAGTGAAGAGGTGTATGCCATGCACGTCGTCAAGCGGAAACAGCCTGACACTGCGCAGTAAATTGGAATTCCTCCAGTCATAAAGCTTCAGAAATGAACCAGCACCAGCCAGCAGAAGTTCATTGTCTACGAACTTCAGCGCTGTAACTGGGACCTGGTTGTTTACTGCCTGCAAGTCCATGTGAAAAATCGCTTACCCTACGCACACACAGATATTTCATAAATTCTGCTAAGGCAGCAGCTGCAGCTCATCTACGTGCTAATCATGAGCTAAAGACTACAAATACATAATACAAAGTGAACAGCATTATACAAAAGAAGAAAAAAAAAAAAAGTGAGTCATTATTATTTAATTTATTTTTTATACATTCACTTCACCGTCCGTTTCCTTTTTAGAACATCTTAGGCATGCCCTCAGCCGAGAGAACACCGTCCTCTGCGAGCTGCTCAAATACAGCAAGCACGTTCAACGCAGCAACGCTCATGGTGAGACCCCAGCCAGCGGGAGCCACAACGTCGACAGCACCGGAAACAGCACCGACGAGGGCACCTCCGAGCGCAGCAGCCATGGGGATGATCTTGCGGAGCTCCTTGACCGCGGAGGTCTCACGCTTACCCACCAGCACGATGGAGTTCTCCTTGAAGGTCTTCGCGACATCCGCAGGGGCGAAGCCAGAGCTAGCAGTCCACAAAGTGGCGATGTAAGCACTAGCAATGGCAAACAAAACAGGGTAAACCAAGGTGCGCAGAATCAAGTACACCACGTTGGCGCTGGTGCTGAAAGTAGGAACCAACAGAGCAGCCAAGCCCGAGACGGGAATAGCCTCAGCGGGCTGCCACACGCCGAAGATCTGGGCAGGAATGCTGTCAGGACCCAAGAAGTTGTTCAAGGCGTACGAGAGCAAAAGGTACGCGGCCAAAACAGAGCCAACCAACAGGATGGGCTGGTTACCAGTGTAGAGCAACCTGACTGGGAACGACGAGGACTGAGCGCGCATCTTGGTGGACCTGATCTGGAGGTTGAAGCGGTACATCGAGACGTAAAGAACGCCCAAGAACACGACAACACCAGCGACAATATCGAACAAGTTGGGCAAGTTCTGTCTGAACGCCACGTCAGTCACAGCGTAGGTGATCGAGCGACCGCTGAGGTTGAAGAACAAGCTGGGAAGCACACCGAAGGTGCTGGTGCCGTACTGGCCAGGCACAGACACCGACTCCAAGCTAAGCAAGCTCCACACGAACTGCTGCGAGGAGGTGATCAAGGGGAACAAAACAGTACCGCTAATGAAACCATAGCCCTTGCTAAGCATCTCATCAAGGTAAATGGTAACGACGGAGCCCAAGAAGATCTGAGCAGCCAACAAAAGCTCAGCAGTCTTGGAGGACACGACGTGGGCAGCACCGAAAGTACCAGGAGCGAACGCGAGCAAAACCGCGAACACAAGAGAAATAAGAATAGCCACGATCTTCTGGACCGACTGGAAAAGCGCGCGGTCCTTCTTAAGCTCGAGGTTGACGCTGATCTTGCGCAGACCAGCAAGGATCTGGAAGAACGCACCGCTCAACACCACGGGGATCACACCGAGCTCGGCCGGAGTGCCGTGGGCAGCACCCAGAGGTGCTCTCAACCAAGGAATGGGGTCTGCGGAGCTGCCAGCGGTGCTGACAGCGCCGAGAGTGACCTCGGAGAGAAGGTAGTAGAGGATACCAGCGCCCACGGTGTAGGCGAGGCGCTCCAACACGGGAATATTCTCATAGGGGAGCTCTATTTCCGGCAGGAAAAACGAGAACGGGAGCGCGAGGTCCAGCAAGCGCATGCGGGCCATTTTTCGAACGGAGGTGCTGGGGGTGAAATTTAGGAGAGATGGATGAGGCCGGGTTAGGTGACCACGTTATCACCTATCACGCACGCACTCACGCACCTGTGCATATATTATAACATACCACATAAATCCGAGAAAATGTAAACAACCGTGCATACTTTATACAAAAGCTAATTTTTATATGAAGGTGAAACTAGCTTAGCATACCTGTATTTCGTGGTCATAATATGCATCGCATATATGTACTTACCCATATACTTACACTCTGTGTACTACTACTACTACTACTACTACTACGCCTTATGCACGCCTTATGTATTACTACTACACACAGCACTTAGCAGCACTCAGCAGCACTATACAGATCAGCAGCACACATAATAAAGCACACGCGCACTTAGCACTTGAAATGCGTGTACGCGCGCGCGGTTTGCAATTTGCAATTTGCAATTTGCAATTTGCACTTGAATTTCGCACTTAAATAGGTATATACATAATATAACACGTTGTTCTATCAGAATATGTTTTGGCACCTCCTGGGAACCTTCTAGGCATCTCTCAGACAACTCACACAGGCGCACAACGTTTAGTGGCCCTTCTCAATGAGGTTCTTGAGAGCAGTGCCAACGTCTCCGTCAAGGCTGGCCTTCTCCTCCTTGCCCAAGCTGAAGCGAGCGTATGCAACGGGCTTGATGCCCAAGGCCTCGCGGATGAGGATGGGGGTGTTGGGGTTGGTCTTCTTGAGCGAGGCGTAGTTCTTCTCGACGAAGGACTTAACAGCCTGCGAGCCAGCGGTGCCCTGGCCGAAGTGAATTCGCAGCTCCTTGAGCGCCGCAGGGAACTTCAACGACATTGTATGAGTGTGGATAGGCCAATCCCAGGCTGACAAATTTGGACGGGTCCCAAAAACCCGATGAGTAAGCGAGCTCAGAAATGGCTGGGAGGTACACTGGCGTGTACACACCCACAGCCTCTTGGGGAAGGTGAGGGCGGAGGAGAGGGGAGTGGATTACTGTTGTGGCATGCTCTTAGGGGAAAGTTGGGATGTTTGTGTGATTGTGCAAAAAAAACGCCAGTATGGTTCGTGTTTTAAAATATGCACACATCTAAACTTATGTATTTTGTCATCATTTTACGTATAAACAAATATTTTTTCTTTTAATTTCTAATTTTAAAGTAAATGAATTCTGCTTTCGCACGCTAGTTCATATCCCTCCAGTCCTCCTCCCCCACCCTTCTCCGCTAGCGCTAGTATGTGGCACTTCAAAGTGGGGAAACCCTCTCGGAGAAGCGACGCCGGTGAACCCTACTTTCCGATAATCCTCTTCTTTCAAGCTTAGCAGTCTCACTAAAGAAGAAGAAGAAGAATGTCGACGTCTCAATCTGCGCTTGCTCGCTTCATTAATGCCGAGGCTGGACCTAAAACCGTGCATTTCTGGGCCCCAGTCATGAAATGGACCTTGGTCATTGCTGGTTTGAACGACATCAAGCGCCCAGTAGAGAAGATCAGCGGCACCCAGCAGTTCGCGCTCATGGCTACTGGTTTGATCTGGACACGCTGGTCCATGGTGATTCGTCCTAAGAACTATTTGCTTGGTTCAGTGAACTTCTTCCTTGGAGGTGTTGCTGGCTACCAGGTCTCGCGTTTGTACAACTGGAGAAGAACGCAGGGTGACACCGCTGGCCAGGCCTTCAGCTACCTCTTCAACGGTGGTGACAAGACCAAATAAACCGATTAAAAATTAAAAACAAGAGTAAAACTCAATTTTGGGTAATCCAATTCAAACATTATTGGTAACGAGTCCAAACTTTACGATGACCAAACTAAACTAATGCTGTCGTGCAAGAGGAGTGAAGTGACAACAATAGCGGCGTATAGAGGCTGTATACTCTTACTTTCTCTCTGTACACCACGAGAAATCAACAGTTGCAGCAAAGTTAGCTGCAGCAGAAGCAAGCGCAGCAAATGCAAGTAAATTGTGTAATTGATGGGTTTAATAATAATGTTACAATAATACATACAATAAATAATATACCCGCGCTAGTCGCTCTCGTCGTTGCTGTTCACCTTCAATGGGGTGAGCGTGAGGTTCGCCAGTTCGCTCGAGTTGCTCGCATCGCTGCGCCGACGCCAAGATAGACTTGAGGGTGAGTGTGGTGTGGCTGTGGGCGTGCGCTGGGCATCCTGACCATCCTGAGCAGTACTGGATTCAGCACCCTGAGCAGCACTGGGTTCAGCGCCCTGAGCAGCGTCCTGAGCAGCACCCTGTGTGGCATCCTGGGCAGCATCCTGAGCAGCATTGGTTTGAGCATTAGTTTCAGTATTCTGAGCAGCATTAGCTTCCGTATTAGTTTGTGTATTCGATCCAACGTTAGTAGCTTCCTTGTCGTCATCGCTGGCATCGTCATCACTAGCCTCGTCCTGCTCACGACGAGGAAGGAATGGTTTGGGTGGAATTATAGAGAATAGGTTACCCTCAGCTGATCCTGCAGTCGGGGCATGACCTGGAGACCTTCGCGGTGAGACTCTACGGTGGGGAGACGTTGCTGGCGATAAGTTGCTGTTACTTAAACCGTTACTTCCCGCACCAGAGCTGCTGGCTCCTGAATTATTCGAAGTATTTCCACCTGTACCTGAACCACCTGCATTTGAAGTACCTGCAGCACCTGAACTAGTCGCACCTGCACCTGAGCTACTGAGCCCATTAGACCAGTCAGGAGCAGCGCTACGCACCAATTCCGCATCCTGCACTCCGCCATTGCGCTGAAGCACTGGCAGCGTTTGGCGTCCTCTGGGCTCTGAAAAGGGATCAGGGCAGCCTGCCAGCAGTCCATCAAGGCCACCACCGCTCCAACCTTTGCGCGCAATGCTCTCAAACACCTCAATCTCAGCAGTTACCGTAGAAGCCATTGATGCGTGCAGTGACTCGGCCAAATCGGTGGTGTAGGCGTGTAAATCGCCCAAGAACTCGAACTTCAGCCGACTAATATCGTCGATTTGGGATGTCAAGTCCAGCAGCGTTGAGCGGTACGCAGCCAGGTTGCGCCTGGCGCTACGGTGGCGCTGGCCATCCGCGCGGTTGAGCGCCTGGGTCTTTTGACGCAATGCTACGCGGAACTCAGACTCCCTGGCCTGCAGCTTCTCCTTGAACTGCTTGTGGTCCTCCTGGATAGGCAATTCCAGCTGCTGCTCCAGACTGGAGGCCAGCAAGTTCGCGTGGTTTGAAATTAACAGGTGCAACCCTCCGCTAGCTTGCAAATCAGAGTCTACGTGGTGGTCAGGTAAAGAGGTGGTGCCCGATGCCGCTCCTTTCGTGTGCGCGCACTCATACAGCGTGTTTCCAAACTCCGCTGACGCCTCACTGAGAGTTTCCATCGCCTTGCGGTACTTTGCGGCAGCCGCAAGCATGTTTTCCACCTTGCGTCCGGTATCTTTGGCCTGTTGGGGGCTCTCCAACGGGTTTACCGACATATCCAAGCTCATATTATCGAAAGCTCCATAGAAACTGTCATTCACGCTCGCAGTAGAAGCAGTAGAGCCTGTTTGCGGTCTCAAACTCGCGTGACTGGGCTGGCGCTTGGGCTGGCGGCGAAACAGGCCAAACAAACTACTGCGGCTGCTGCCGGCGTAGTTTTTTTTCGAGTCGTTCACCGGTCCAGCATGCTCCCTCGCGATTTGTGGATCATTGGGTGCAGAGGGACCGCGAGGACGATGTGGCGAAGTTGGTTTTTTGTGACCTTCCATGCCACTATCAAAGTGTGCTGTGGTAGGGAAACGCGTAGGTTGGGGGGTTGAGGGCAGTGCACGTTCGGGGGTTGTTGGGCCTGTATTTTTAATTTTGGTCGGGGTGGGGGGTTTGACAGGTGAACGGTGGTGGGAGGTATGCATGTATTTACTGTGTCTATACATTTATGTTTCAATATACTTTATATTAATTTTATTTGAAATCATTAATAGCTCGTAATCATCTTTTTGTTTTAAAAATACTGCGCTATGTACCAAAAAATATCAAAGCTACCTTTTGATAATCCACCCATCAGCTCCCTCACTGCTCCCAAGTGTTGAGTGCTTGAGTTAATATGAGGCCAAGCTCAGTGTTATGCTAGAATTCCATGCCGTGGAGTCTCTTAAGTTAGAAATCTAGTTGCAGTAAACTGCTTCTTCTCTGTGGTTATTATATTTCCCATAGTAACTGTCCGTATCCGGATTAGTGGTACTCTGATAAATACGGTCAATCGGTGCTAGCAGTGTAGTCTGGTCTTCATTGGATCTAGGAGGTACTCTTATCCCTACTTTAAAGCCATTCTCTGTCAAATCTTCATCAAGGTCATAGTACAAGGTCGTAGTACAAGGTCACTCTGTACTCATTTGATGCATATATATATTTGTATATAGTCTCCTTATTGTCGATATATTCTCCTTCGAGGTGAGTGAACACTCAATTTGACCTATGAAAATCGTATACTTGACCACATATACTTCTAAATTCTCAGTCTCTTAATCAATAGCGAGAACAATTCCAAGTCAAAGATGGAACCAGCAGATCCTGTGGCATTAAAGACACATGTACAGAGCTGACTATACGACTCTTCTACTAAAGAATCTCCAGGTGAATTAGCGCTTGCTAATTGGATCACGATTAATATTTTGACAAGTATTCATGTTTTATAGGTTACATATAGACGTGTATATACATAATTGTGAGTCTATTACTCAATATATCACCCATTACCTGACTTAGCAGATCGAACCTCCCATCAGACTTTCTAGACAATGGAAATCCTCACACGAAAAATATATTCATAACTTACGGCCCAATTAAACATTCACTTAAATTATAGTTCAAAAGCAGGAGTAAAACAACTCTTACGTCCCGTTATTATGGTATTCCATGATACTGTTAATCCCACCGCTGACTCCACCGTTACGGTTAGGAATTCGATAGACGTTGGGCATTACATGCAGAGCCCTTAACCTGTCAGCAATGACTATATCCATCGGCTTGCAGACTCCGTATCCGGTGTTTACACACAGTTCCAAAATCGAAGAGGGTTACGATAATGACGCAAATCACCGAATTGTGTGGGCTTAGACGAGATGATAACAGCTCAGATATGACTATTTAGTGAATCATATCTATGGTAGGCTTAAAACCGCTGCACGCAGTACTCTCTCTTGTGTTCGCAAAAGCCTACTAAATATATATAGTATATAATACATCATATCTTGTTTATTTTTCTCCAACAGCTAAGGAAAAGAAAAGTAGAATCCACGCAATCCATTAAAAGTTAAATAGTGTGATGTGTACGGCTGATCGGCCGCCCGTTGGCGCGCATTTTACCCGCAATTATCGTAATAAACTGAACTAAAGGGCTCCCACAGAACACAATGGCATCAAATTACGCTAAATAAATGTTTTTTTTATATTTGGCGAATATTTAAAGGAACTTTTTAATTTTTTAAAAAATATTATTTATTATTTTCTTTGATAATAAACACCTCAAAATGCATAGCCGCCCCTCTCGACTTAGCTCCTGCTTAGCATGCACACACCCAGGCTGCGGCATCGTCGAGGGATAGGATCGCTGTGCACTGATCGATGACACAAAACAAATCGAACTTACTGATAAAACTATGACTAAATCACTGAAGCTCTGTCATTTTGTTAGCTAGTACTCACAGCAGATATTTAAAATTACTATCATAAAGAATTAGCAGTATGACTGCGTGTATTATCCTCCACTCCGCTCGCTCCCTTCTCTTTCAGGTGCCCTTCGCCCCACTAGGTAAGAGCCCCGTTGATTAGGTTACGGAATAAGCGCAAAACACCGCCGGGGAGATAAAGGCATCAATAGCTACAAGACATACAGATCTCTAAAAATAAATTGCGAAATATTCATTGGGTGCACTATCCACAATAATTGTGACTCACTTGTGATGGCGTGACCTTATATGAGGCTTGCGTGGTCCGGCTGTGACGTGCTCAGCGCGGTTTTAGCAACCAAGAAATAGATGTCCATTTAATATCATGTGACTGGCTAGACCGTCACCGCCCTGCTTAATCGCAGGAAACGCTCTGCCTTTAACAGTTCCTTACCCTAATATGCGTCATGATGATGACTCAAAGGCACTTTAGTCGTAAAGTGTGTCATTTTTCGGAGTTCGTGACTCTTCGCCCCTCGCCCACGCAGTCATAGATGTGCCAGAACTAGTATATAAACTACCCCACCCCCGATCTAAACAATTTATTATTACGGGTCAATTGTCCCTGTACAACCACCCTCTATAATACAATAACTACCAATTCCATTCGATTATTTTTACTTCCCACCTCCTTTTTATTTGATTATATTGCCTGTTTTTGAGAATGTACGCCGGTAAGTGGATTTCCCTCTAAATCACCATCCTGATCGAGGATAAGTGATTGCAACCAGGAATATATTGAGAAACAGAAGGTTTGTGTAAGAGTAAACAGTAAAAAAAACAAAAGTAAAAAAAAAAAATTGAACGAAACTTGAATTCATTCGCGCTCTAGTGCAGTCAATCGAGTTTTTTTCATCACACAAAAAAAAGCTAAACAACAACCAAAAAAAAAGAACGAACGCCACCCGCGGCTAAAAACCAAACAAGCAACTAACTAATCGTTGCATTTTTTTCTTCAACGAAAAAAATAAGAAAGTTAGTTCGTCTTTATTATAATACAATTGCATTTTAAACAAGTTCGCATAGTCTGACACACATAACAGCCATATTCAACAATGGCTGTGATTAATAGACCCTCATATGGAATTTTGGGTAGTCAGTATCACCATCAACTCCGAACTGATAAATGCCAGACTTCAATTAAACCCAATGTCAGACTCTCTAACGTCGGCACTCAGCGAGCCGCCATCCCGTATGAACCAAGCAGTAAACGGAAAGTAGCGATGGCTCTTGTTGATTTGTGCACCGCTTATATTGAGAGGCTCTGGCCAAAGCAGGAAATGTGCAAATTGCCACTGCGAAAATTTGTTTTTGAAATTTTGCGCCGCTCTCGCGTGCAGTATCCTATTTTCCAGGTTGCGTTGTGCTACATGGCGCGCCTGCAGCCTGTAATCAGGTATTACCGGGATAACAATTTGCCAATTCCCGTCAAGCTTGCCTGTGGCCGTCGCGTATTAGTTGCGGCGCTGCAGGTTGCCACCAAGTTCCTGCAGGACCATTGCTACAGCGTCGATGTTTGGGCGCGCATTTCTGGTCTTCCTAAGCAGGATCTGGTAAGCAATGAGCTTGCGCTTATGGAAGCGCTCCAGTGGAGGCTCTTTATTTCTAGCGAGGCCTATGTGCGTTCGTGTAACCGCTTGAAAGTCACTGTAGACAATGCGTTTGCCGAGCGTGCAGTGTGCCAGCGCGAGCCGAGTACTCTGCTGACTCCAAGTTCTTCACCTTCGTTGTCCGTAATGTTGCAGGAGCCCGAAGCTGCTCCAGAAGTGCAAATCTGGACCGAATAGTAACCTTTTTTTATATGTAGACATACATAGTCAACCCCCCTACGCAGCCATATAAATGGGCTGTGACCACACATTTTCTACGGATTTCTCAATAACATAGTAAAAGTAGGTTCATATTTATAAACTGTGGATTATGCACGGTTTGTAAGTGAATATATAAATAAATAAACAAAGCATACTAAGGCGCATACAGAGTCAGTGACCCAGAGATGTTATTATGATTTTAGATACACAAAAAGAAATAAATAAACAAATAAGCATGCTATTGATTCATGTATATAATTTTCAACTTTACAAGTACGACTGCTCCACTTGATCAGCAGGATCGAAGCTTATTGAACATTCACCAAGCCAGAACCGTTTGTTATTGCTACTACTCTTCGGATCCAATCTAGTAAAATGGAAGCCACATGGAAGTTTGTGCCATTTTATACCACCATCGAGTGAATAAAGTATGTATTCGTAATCAAATACCTCTTTCATTACGATAATATCGTCGCGACCTCCAATCATCCAGTCCGTATCTTTATCATTTATCTGACGCCATGACCTCCCTGAGTCGTTTGTCTTATAAATGAAAGAAGGAGGATATATTTTGCGATTGGTATGAGAATCCTGGTGATTTTCTATGGGCACTTCTCTACCGCATACTATCATCGTACTGGAGCAGCTAGGTATATCTCCATGACTACTCCACAAGGTGCTATTAGTACCAACTCTGAGCTCAGCTCCACTAGGTCCTGTCATGGGTTTCCAATCGAGTCCATCATTGAAAGTAATAACAGTCCTACATTTAACCTTTTCCTTGTGATCTGCGCACCCCTGGGGATTTGTGATATAGTTAGCAATCATGATACCTTCCTCTGCTGACACAATTAGATAGTCGTAGCAGTAGTCCAGCAAGAATTTGATGTTTTTGCGCATCACATCATAGCGAAACAAAGTGCACCAGGGTAGAACTCTTTCATATGAGTCTTCTTCGATTTTGTCATACTTCTGCAAAAAAAGATAACCCTTGGATTTTATTACATTGTGGCCAAAACCAGACATATAATCACGGGTCCCGATGAATCCACTTACAGAATTCTTATGTTCCAACGGTGATAAATGGGAAGGGAACTCAACGTGCTCAAAATTAACACCATCCTTGCTCACATGCAACTCCTTCTCATTTTTGATCCCGTAGAAAATATCCTGAGTTTTGTGAACCAAAAAAGGAAAACGCGTGAATTCCACAGGTGCATCAGAGAAGATGTTGAGAGCGTAAGCTGAATATCCGTCATATTCATCGTCATATTCATATATGAGATCACGCATACCTCCAGTAACGAATTGATAGAATGGCACTTCACTGTAATCTTTAGTTCCCGTAGAATAATTCTGAGTCAGTACTTTCCATCCGCTAGCACCGCCGTCTTTGGTATAATAGACTGTTTGGGTGCCTTCAGCAAAATCCCTGAATTCGTCATTGTATTCATAATTTTGGAGCAATATGGCATTGGAGTCAATTGGATGCACCGATGCCATGAACACCCCCGGCTTGAAAATGAACTCCCTGGTCAAATTTCCTCTGCCATCTAAGAGGTATAAACGACCCGTGTCTTTGTCTGAAACTATTATTAGTTCAGTACCATGATATAATATTTCGAGGGGGGATCCCGATACGTTATCAATTTGTTTCCATGAGATGCCGAGATCGTGGGATATGACTGCGTGCCTAAAACTATCCTTCAATCCAATGAGTGTCTCTGACTCACCATTTTCACATGGACGAATGTCTTTATATTTCTGCCTAGTTAAACAGGGCCTCATTTTATTTGGATACATTGATGCGATATTAGTCGAATAACAGTGTATAATTAACAATTTATATATTATGTGCGTCGTGAAAATGCATCACGTGCATATGCAGTCACTCACCTTATCGAAACCCCAAACACGGGCGGTTTATGCCTGGTCACAGAGTACGACTGCATCACGCCGTATGGTAATAGGTAAATATTGTTATTTTGCATATGGAAAACAAATAGTTTATGTGACAATTTGAAGTTATTTCTGTACACCTAGAGTCAAGCGTTATGTTCAGCAGCGAGAGTAGGAGGATGTAGCCTGCTTAGCAAGTCCCTCCTGCCACTTGGACTCGTGCTGGCCCTCGGAGTGGTCAGCAGCGGAGACGATGGCAAGAGTGGTGCGGATGGCCTCGGGATCAGTGCCCTTGACCTTATCGCCGATGGAGATGAGCTTGTTGGTGACACGAGTGATGTCCTGCATCACCATATCGAGGAGATCAACGCTCATGTTGTCGTTGATGACAATACGCAGAACCTCGATGTTTTCGTGATGAGGGGGCAAACTGTAGTTAGGAATGATGTAGCCCTTGTCACGGAGCATTGACGAGACGGCCTCCTGGGGGATGAAAGGGTACTTCTTCTTGAAATCCTCGGTGAAGGTGAACGACACGACCGGCAAGCCAGCGTTGAAGAAAGACAAGGGCTTGTCCTTCAGCTCGCTGAGGTCGTTGGTCTTGTAGCTCTTTTGTCCGCTCTTGGCGAAGAAGTGGCCCTTGGGGCGGTGGATATCGGACAAGACATCGAAGTAGCCCGTGGTCTCAAGGTAGAAGGAAAGGAACCTAGCCATCTCCAGCGACACCGAGTGGGTCTGGTAGTAGCCATCGAAGCCATTGCGGACCATGGTGTAGTACTGGTGGATGATGGGGTGGCCAGGGCGACTGAAGTTCAGGTTGTAGGTGATCTCGCTACCGCCAAGGTAGTTCAAAGTGAACAACAAGTTGTCGGGCAAGAACTTCTGGTCACGCCACAAGATCCAACCGCATCCAGCGGGAGTCAAACCGTACTTGTGACCAGAGGTGTTGATACTGCGGACCCTGGGGATGCGGAAATCCCACTCGAGCTCAGGGGTGCAGAAAGGAGCAACGAAGGCACCGCTGGCACCGTCAACGTGCACGCTGATGTCGTTGCCAGTCTCGCGCTGGACCTCGTCGAGAACCTCGGCAATCTCCTCGACGTTCTGGTAGTGGCCAGTCAACGTGGAACCCAGAATGGCGTAGACACCAATGGTGTTCTCGTCGACATTCTTGCGGAGATCGTCCATACTGAAGCTGAAGTGGGCCTCCTGCTTGATGGGCAGCAAGCGCATCTCAACGTCGAAGTACCTGGCGAACTTCTCCAAGCACACCTGGGCATTGGCACCCATAATGATGTTGGGCTTCTCGGTCGAAAGACCCTTGGCCTTGCGCTGGGCCTCCCAGCGACGCTTCATGGCCAAACCACCCATCATGGCAGCCTCAGAAGAACCGGTGGTGGCAGTACCAACTGCTTCCTCACCCTTCTGGGTGTGCCACAGATTGCCCAAAATGGACACACAGCGGCCCATGATGTCAACAAGGGCAGGATACTCATCACTGTCAGCAAGGTTCTTAGTGATGTTCTCCTCGCACAATTTGAGACCCTCGCGGTCGATCTTAGTGTGGACAAACGAGGCCAAATTGAGCGCAGTCTTGCCATCAAGGTCAAGATGCTGGCGCACGAGATGGGCAGCCATCTGGTCGTTCATACCCTGGTTGTGCAGGTGGAACTTGGGCAAAGGCAAAGTCTCGGCATTGAAGTCCTCCTTGAACTTCTGGGTGTTGTGGGCGTTGGGGCGGTCAGAGTCGCTAAGGAGGGCTCTGTGGAGGAAGGCGTCGCTCTTCTCGGGGTCGACCTGTCTACGAATAGGCATCTTCAGTTAATATATGATCTGCAGAATCTAGAAATTGGTTAACCTCAGTGAACAATTTACTATATCTAAGAGATAGTTAAGTAGCAATTAAATTGCTGGGACAAGGGGTGCTGTTATATATGGCACGAGCTGGCGTGGTCCCTCATCTAGGGTTCCCACGTCGCAGTTGCACTTGCCCTGGCCATGTGTGGGGTTGGTTCGTTGTTAATGTTGGGCACCGATGCAAGAACATCTGTACAAAACGAAGATGCAAAACGTATTATTTTAGTTTATTTTTGATTTGATCTTTGTTTTAAGTAAAATTATTTATTCACTTTATCTCACAAACCAGAATTATATCATAGTACTTACTGGGTTCCAGGTGGTTCTGGGGGTAATCCTGGGCGCGGATATATTCGATCTCACTTCATGCGCTTGACCTGTTTGTAGCGTCGATGCCGCTTGCAAACGCACCATTAAGCCTTGCACGTGTCCTACTGGTAGCTTACCTAGTACGCCATTGGGGTCACATTTCGGGAAATTTCGCCGATACCCCTACCCCACCGTTGCTCCTTATGGCCAGCTAGATGCGCTTCAAACCAGTATATTCAGGTGAAAAATCAATTTTAGCTGGTGCAAACGGTATTCATTGGCAATTTTGTTTGGTCTGATCGGCACGATCTCGCGCTCGTACGCCGTTAGTCTCGGTGCTGGCCTAGTACATAGTGGTTGGGGTTATACGGTTGCTCTGTGGATCGACGAGTGTGTGCGTCTGCGTATGTCTGCGTGGACCCTCTCCTAGAGTCCGATCTAATATGTAACGCATCCCTGTAAAGTAACTGGATTACAAACCAAACTATGCACGTTTGTTCATATATTTACATATTCTTTCTGTCTTTCATCCTATCTTTATTTCGCCCATTATAATTAGTGCACATGGCGACTTAGTCATGTAATTCTACCGCTGCAATGAGCTTAAGTATTACTTGGCGTGCATAAAGAGAAGAGTGTCAAGCCAGCGACTTCTACACATTTTGCACATGTATACATCCATTATTATATACACACAAAAATGCATAGCATGTATAACTCATTAAATGTTGATTTTATTGAGCTGATAAACTGTTACGTATGTATTTACTCAACCTTGTCGAAGGTCTCGCCCTCAACAAGCTTGGGGATCTCAGCAGACTCCTCAGTGGCCTGGGGAGCAGCACCGCCCTCCTGCTGCTGCTGGAGCTGGAGCTGCTCGGTGAGCTTACGGAGCTGAGCAAGCGACTCAGGGGACATGCTGTTAATGACGTCAGGAAGAGTCTCCTGGATGGACTTCTGCACAGAGTGGCCGTGGACAGCGAAAGTGTTGTACTGGCTGGCCTGCTGAACAGCGGGGCGACCGAAGTGAATGACGTTGCCGTCCTCAGTGAAGAGGTTGACCTGCTCGACGCCAGAGACAGTCTGGGCGTTGAGCTTCTGCAAGGCGGCCTGCACCTTGGTGTCGTCGCCCTCAGTCTTCACAGAGCGCTTAACCTTACGACGGGGAGTACCTTTGCCACCGATACGGACGTTAGCCTTCAACTTAGCGAGCTTCTCAGCGTCCATTTTTAGTTACTGATATTTAGGTTGATCTGAGAGTTTGGAAAATTCTGACAAATTTTGAGTGCCAGCCGGGAGACCCCACCCCACACAGTTGGGAGTTGCAAGCACTCAACTTTATTTAAGCGTATCATGTGGTCTTCCATGAGAGCCTGATTTCTCAGTGCTTTATAAGCGACTTACCTTGGGGGAGTGCCATTGAAGGCCGCATCGAAGGCCGCCGCGCTCACACACCCACAAACATACCTATTAATTAATCTAATTATTACACAAGTGCGTCAGGAATTAAGGCAGGAACAGAGAGGCACTGTGTTATGTTTATGTTTGGTATCCTCGTGTGAAGCCTTTATTAAAATTATATATGACCTTCAATTTAATATTTACGAGTATTTTTCATTGTCTCATATATTATTTCAATGTGTTTGTTTGTGTGTCTAAATTCAGAAATTGATACGGAAATCAGGGGCAGAATTCCTGGATTAATTCAATTATCTGTACGATAAGATAAGGTATTCATACTTAATGCATTTAATGTTCTATTTCTGAGCATACAGACCGAGGCTGTTCTTCGAAAAATGCTCCTTTGGATTGAGCAGGTGTTGCTCTCCTCTGATGTAGGAATATGTGGGTAAGGGCGTCTATATTTAGCTCGCATGTCCATACCTGAATGTATCATTATATTTACATTAATGCTATTAATACTATGATAAATTATTGCTGCATGGAGAGTCACTAGCGTGCATGTCAGATCAAATCGCACACACCAGAAAACTCTTAAAGCAAATCAAGTCGCCATGTAGTATAATGTCAGAAATATATCCGGTGGTGTGGGTGTTAATCCTCATGTAGGCTTTGCATTCAAGCAATATCCTTTTTTGGTGACTCAGATGCCCAACCATCGTCTAGGGCTCATATTCTTCCGTAGCGACATCACGTGTGACAGATCATTAACTACTGATGAGGCTGACATGTTTCGCTATCGCACACTAGTCACGCCATAGTAAGTAAGTGGCAAACCTGAGGAATGGCCACTGCCCTATATCTGTAAACCTCAATTTATGTAGCGATTTTGCATATTTTACGGATTTGGGACGTTCATTTTTAAATTTTACCACTAAATAACGATAAAGTCGACTTGAAGAATAATAAGTAGGTATTAAATCATTATCGTTCTTACACGGTGTCGGGCTAAGCCTATCTTAAATTGGACTGTATAAATAGATATTTTTATCTATCGTTTTTACCGTTCAAAGAATGGGGCAACTTTTTAACCACGTGTGAATACATCTGGGCAAGGAACAAGAATTTCCCTTATGATGCTCCTGCCAGTTCCAGTCAAGGGGAGGTGAGGGGGTACGCTAATGCGATGCCACCGGTGCTACTCCGCCAAATGTGGGCTGCGTCACACACTTGGTTGAATTCCACAATTCCATGCCCACAAAGTACTTCTGCATTTACATTGAGAAATATTAATCTAGGATAAGACTATAACATATAAGCTACAAGTATATTTTTTATTGTGGTTTATTATGTGTCTAGGACCTTTTTTTCATTCATCTTGCCCTGCAACGAGAATAAACCCCCGAATTCCGCTTCACGCAGAATTCGCGGTTGCGCAATGATAAGGTAAGGGGGCGTAGCCATATTCGCATATTTGTCCTGCCTCCTGCAGGCGTTAAAACAAAAGTCACTGGGAATAGATGGGATACTGTTAGTGTTATCCCCAACCCTTTCACCACCGCTGAGTAATACGTGTTTCAGGGCTGTGACGCCAAGTCGCTGCGCGCACCGTAACTGTATCACAGTTTCACCATTGATCACTTATTCGTTTTAACCCCCAATATACTCGGAGATAGATCTTTGGACACGTAGTAATCCCTCTTTAGTTGTCATTGGCATCCCTCTATTTGCTCTCTTCACATTAATACACGTCGGGAAGCGTTAATCGTTTTAACCTTCAGTGTTTTTAATTCGAGTAATTAATTGCTGCTAATACTTCTTAATAGAAGGAACATTTCTCAAACAGGAAAGAAAGCTTGTCGCATTCTTTTTTCCATTACAAACTACACCTAATTTCTCATCGTTTTTTCTTTTCATTCGTGTTTGTTTTATTGGATCCTTTAGATCTGATTTGTGACCAATAAACAGAAACGGCATCAGTTTTTTTCTTTGCACATAAGAAGTCTCATTTGAGTTTTAAAAAAGACTATTTTATTTTGTCCTCTTTGTTTTCTTCTTTCTTCTAGATCATGGTTTTCACTAAAATGTCGAAACGCGCCTCGGTGCAGCATCAAAAGCCTGCGGCTGCCCCGTCTAAAGCCCCTCTTCCCGCTGTGCTTACAATGGGAATCTCCCCAGCGGCAGCGGTCGCGACGTGGAGACTTGCCGAATCTAAGTTGTTTCAAACTTACACTTATTGGCCGGTGCAGGAGATCACTTTCCAGTCGGAGGTATTTGGTAAGAACCAGGTTTTCCAGGCTAATCATTTCAATTTGAACGATCCTCCCAGTCTTCCCGCGGGTCAGGTACTTGCTGCCGTGATTCTTGTTGTTCCGAGCATCAAGGACGTGGCCAGGATGTGCAAGAAGCTCAAACCCATTCTCTCCAACTCCACGCTAGTTTTGGTGGACATCTGTGGTGGCCTGGCGCCATTGCAGCGTTTGGTGCGCACTAATTTGGGTTCTTCGCTTCAAGTTTCGGGTCTTATTAGCGATGTCGACGCCGAGTTCGTCTCTAAGTCGCCCGATAACTGGCAGGTACTTCACCGCTCAGGTTCTACAGTGCCGCCTGCAGCCACCACTGCATCACAGTCTCTCATCACTATGGAGCCCTGTCAGCCCCTGTTGAGAACTGTTCTCTCCTTGGAGGAGGCTTGGGCCGCTGGTGGCCTCTCCTCTACTCACTTGAAGTCCGCAGCGATGTTTGCCGAGTTCCAGTGGAACAGGTGTATCACCACCGTTGTGTTCGAAGTTCTCACTGTGGTGTTGGACTCTCCTGATCCCAATAGTATTGCCCAGAGCGTGGTCGCCAAGCCCCTCGTAGAGGGCCTTATTACGGAAATGAACATGGTCGCAGCTGCCTGTGGATGCACTGGATTGCAGTCCAAGGCCCAGATGCTCGCCAACGGTGCCAAACTCGCTCGTAGAGCCCCGGCCTCTTTCGCCGAACCGCAGTTCTCCCGCACTTACTATGAGGTGTACAACCATTTCCCCGTACCGCTTGATTTCCTCGTGTTGCTTCCCATTTTGCTCAGTGATGAACTTCCCAAGGGTGGCTACACTCCATACTTGGAGTGCGTCTACGCATTCATGAGTCGTCTCTTGCAGTTGAACAACGGCGAGTACTCCTCCTTTTTGTTGGAGCGTGTTGGAAGCGGAAGTGGAAGCAGTGCTAATGGTGGTGCAGTCAACCCCGAAGTACTTGCAGCTTTGGAGGCCCGTGAGGTTCAGATTAAGCAGCGCGAGCAACAGCTTACCAGCTTCGGCCAAGCTCGCTCGGCTGAGATTGAGCAGAATCAGCAGCAGATTCGTCAGCAGCAGGAAGAGCTCCAAGCCCACCGTCAGCAGCTAGCTGAGGAGAGGGAACAGCACGAGCGTGCTAAGCAGGAGCTTGTTCCTCAGCACCGCATGCAGGTCGAGAAATTGCAGGCTCAGATTCAGCAGCATCAGCAGCAGCTCCAACAGCAGCAGTACCAGTTCCAGCAGCTCCAGCAGCAGCATCAGCAACTTCAGCAGCGTGAGCTCCAGCCTGCTGCCGCTACTGCTAATGGTGGATCGGCTGCTGGCACCGTTGACCCTAATGTTGTTGAGGGGCTCCAGAATCTCCGTCTCCGCGAGCAGGAATTGGCCCAGCGAGAGGAGAAGTTGAAGCGCGATCAGCAGATCATGTTCCAGCAGCAGCAGGCGCAGCAGCAGCAGCACTCTCTCAACGGTGGAGCAACCGCCGTCGCTGCTCCTGTGTCGCCTCCTGTTACTGCCCAGCCTCCCAGCACTCCTGGTGGCACTACATACTCGCGCTTCGACCCTCGTGCTCCTCAGGCGCAGCAGCCTCCTGCTTCAGTTCAGCAGCAATTGCCTCAGCAGTACCAGTCCGTTGACCCCCTCGATAATTCATTTAATTCAATTGACTCGCGGGGTTCTCGTGCTCCCAGTAATAATGGATTCTATGCTAGTGGTATGTCGCAGGCGAACAGTAGGAGTCAGGTCATGATGCCTCCCCCTCCTGCGGCCAACACGCCTTACTACCAGGCTAACGGGTTCCAGCAACCGCAGCAGGCTCCATACATGTCCCCTACTCCGGGACAATACATGGCCCCGCCTGTGACCCAGCCTGTTGCCCCGCAGGGCGTGCCACCACAGTTCCGCCGTCGCCCTCCGTCTAGAAGGGCAAGCTTGGGTGATGAGTCTGAGATCATGTCGGTTGCTAGCAACACCAATAACAGGCGTAGACAGCCCGCTACTCAGAGCGCCTTGTTCTCCCAGAACTTCCAGCTTGATGGTGTGATGAACTCAGCTACCGATCGTTATCACTTCGTTGGCCGTAAAGGTAAAGGAAGGGATCCTAAGCTTTCTAGTGATGAAAATGCATACCACAATGCTCGTAAATTTATTCACGGTGGAGGCACTAGTGGCAACTACCCCAATTTAGCAGCTAGTGGTATTCCCGAGGCTCAAAGACGGAAGTCTAGCTTCCAGCCCAATGGAACTATAGCCCCACCGACATCTAACGGAGTGGCCTCTAATGGAACAGCTCACCGCCCCCTGGTTAACTCTAGTAGTAGCATCAAGAATAGTGTGAGCACGCCCAACGTGCCTCAGGCTCTTATTCCACCTACAGTTATTCCGACTAGCCAGTCTAACAATAACTTCGGTGGATTTAATTTCGGAGGCTCGAATGAATCGTTCGATGATGCTCATCATCAGATGCCTTCTCTTGATCCTGCTGCACGCGGTGATGGATATGGCAGCTTCCCTGGTTCGAACAACTCCTCCAGCATGGAATCCAATCACGCTTCTGACCGTAGTGGAACTCGGACTCCACCAACCCCTCAGGGCTCATTGGATCCTTTGAAGAAGAGTAATGTTGAGACCCTGAAGGAAGAAGGTGATAATAAAGGTAGGAATTGGGGCAAGCGTCTATTCAAAATGAACTGATGCGCAATGCACGGAAACTAAAATTATTAAACTAACTGTGTCTGTGCATAAATCATTCGTGCAGATTTATCTTCTCTCATCCATCTCATTTTCTACTCTGTTAAAATCTGCATGCACTTTTTTAATTCTTCCCTCTTACCACCACTACTACGCATAAACACACCCCCATACACACATATCTATATATATACATGTAAAATTGTTCATTATAATCATATTTAATTCTTTATTTTTATTTGAAATCTTGCCGAAACTGGTGATTAAACTGTCAAAATAATTCGTAATAATATATAATAAAATATAATAATGATAATAAATAAGATCCTCTGGCGCTGAAAAACTACCTATAGTGCTAGTAATATCTCATCTTGGCGTAGGTTGGGGAGAAGGTTCCAATTTGCGCGCAGGAGGTGATGGAGAAGGTGCGATAGGTGTGACCTGCCTACTTCTCTCAAAAAATCCCTGGTGTCGTTTTCTAAGTCCCCTTCTTCTCGAGGGGATCGGAATATCATCCGGAGTCCTATTCCTGCGTTTTATAACATCGGTCTTGAGCTTTAAGGGTCGGCTCACTCCATGAAGCTTATAGAATAATCCGCACGCATTACACAGAGCATGGCCGTCATCGTCTCGACGCCATAGAGGAGTAGTGGTGGTTTGACAATTGAAACATTGCAGCGGTTCTTGCTTGGCCTTCTGGGGCTCAGGCGCGGGTTCCTCCTCACGTTCCTCTGGGGTCCCCGAGGTGGTTGTGGAATTAGATGGCAGGAATTGAGACGGATCTGGAGCCCTCTGGTCCGAGTAGCCGGGGAATGGAGGGTCAGGAGATTGACGAGATGGCCTTCTGGAGTTTGCATAGCCCCCATTTATCAGGCTAGTCGTAGAACTATTCAGCGAGCTGCTCAGAGTGCTTCCTCCTGGGTTGGGCATTGGGCTGTTTACCGTGCTCTGGTATGGTGCCCCATAAGAAGAAGAGTTATAGGGACTTCCAAGGGAGCGACTGTTCATACTGCCGTCAAAAGTGTAATTCGAGTCAGATATGGTCTGGCCTCCATTACTATTAGCTCTTGGCTCAGTAAAAGAGTTCCACTTGTGTTCCATGAACTCTTTCTGGGTATCTGTTGGTTGGTTCTGAGGCAGATATGAACGAATAGCATTCTTCCTATACGCCTTCCTTGCATGATGCTTCGAAATCACAGGAGGATCGATGCCAAAGCTTGATGATGAATGCTGCTGTGGAGCATTATATGAACTGAAGTTATCATTAGCTTGGTATCTCTGGTCATTACTGGGAAAATCGGGCAAAAAGTTGGCGTACTGATCATGTTGAGCAGAATCATGATAATTTTGAGAGCTCGGATAATGTCGGTTATGAGAGTTCTGTTGTGATTGATGATGTTGCTGTTGTTGTTGCTGCTGCTGTTGCTGTTGTTGTCGCTGCATGAAATACGTCTCATCATTCATCTCATTACCATTCTGAGCCAATGAGTCCCCAATCATTCCTCGGAACTCCAGCTCTAAATCATCAGTAACATTGCTGAATCCATACATTTGAAGAGGTTCGAACATATAGTTATTGTTGTTCTGTATTTCCTGATCAGGCCCTACAAATTGATCGCCTGGTCCACCTGTGAGTCCCGATATTGAGTTGAAATCTAATACTGGGTCATCAAGGGCATTGAAAGCTAAAGGAATGTTATCCAAACGGAAGGAATATTCAGGATCAACCTGGATTCCCGTAAACTCCTCGATTCCCATCATTGGCAGGTCGCTGTCGAACTGCTGTGGTTGATGTATTGGTGTTGGGGGTATAACTGGCCGTGAAGGCGCTGGCTTGGAATACTTATGCGTTCTCTGATATGTGGAAACCACATCTCTATGTTCTTTTCGCCATTTGAAGTTATCCAGTCGTGTTTTCGCTGCACTTTTCTCTGGGTTGTTAATTACTGAGTCTGCGTAGAGTTGCCAAATACTGGGTGTATTAGAGTAGTCAATGGCACCATATGCAGAGTTAGAGGAATACTGGAACCTATTTGCCTGATTAAGGTTCGGTCTCCCTCCGAAAGGGTCCGCCATTATGTGAATTTCAAAGGGCGCAGCGCTATATATTGGCTTGCCCTCTAGCAAATAGAAACGCGGGGTGCTCTCTAACCAGCACTGAAGATATTAAAGAATTGACCAGTATATTAGAGAATTCTTCGCCTCAACAGGGTGGAAGGTGCCTAATTTTGTTGAATGTGACGCGGTTGATCTAACTTCGTCTGTGTTATTGAATATACACAGGCGGGAATGTGTCTGTAGGTACATGATACGTTCAGTATGGCAGTCGACAGTATCAGTTTCAGGCTACGGCTACTACGGCTTCTACTGGTCCTTGGCATAACTAAAGACCTGTTAATAAGTGATTTGTAATATACGATGCCCAGACTCCCGTCCACTCCTTATATCCGCGGTGCAAGTGGCATTCCCCACCACCACGGAAGGCCAAGAGAACCATGCCGGGAATATATGACACAGCGTGCATGATTGGGGACAAAAAAAAATGAGCGCAAATTTCAGTGTGAATCAATAATCGAAGAGAGCTCTAAATAAGAAAATCAAGATGATTAAGGCTGAAGATAAGTTATTTAGTAAGTACGATTTATTGTGCGATTTTTTATGCCGCAGACTCGGTAATCTATAACCTGTTTTTTATAATTCATGCCTCTGTAATTGGGCGGGACATTCCGATGCATGAGCATCATGTAGTGGTTACCACTTCTCCATCCGCCCTCCCTGTATTTGCTATGCTCCTACCCCTGCCCACATGCATCTGATGTGGGGGGATAAGCCTGTCTAGTGCGGGGTGTGTTTCTCCTATGGAATAGGAACTACTTGGTCGCGTGGAAAAAAACATTATTTGATGCATCAAAATGCCAGTACTTGAGCTCCAAAAAATGTGAACCCAGTTTATGACAAGACTCTCATATAATACATATATACTAAAGCATCGATATTATTATTAGTCTGTACATACCATACATATGTAGGCCCGGAGAAAATTTAATCTTCGCGACACAAACTTGTAACTTCCCCGCTCACGCCATCAGTCACATGTTTGATCCCTAAACAACCATATGCATAATATTGCGGCGTCATCCTTCTATGGTTAAATATATCAATAGTTATATATGTGGCGATATTTCGAACGAACAGATTTTAAAGGCGGTCTGCTTTTTTTTAACGGATTGCTAAACCTGATTCATTAGAAGTTTTACTCTGTTATAGGAATCTTTGAATATACAACAATGCAGTGGAAAAACTTAAAACCCAATAGAACTTTACTTCTATGTGCAATTTCGGGTCTATGTTGGCTCGCTCAAGGTATGGGACAGGCAAATTTTGGTAATTCTACAAACCTTGAAGTGTTTATAAAGCATTTTGAGACTCTCAACAGTAAAGCACCAGGTATTTCTGCCGGTGAAAAGTCTCACCGATCACTCATGGTGGGACTTGTTACTGCTGTATATGAACTGGGACTTGGAGGTGGAGGTCTCTCTACGTATTTCTTCGGTGACAAGCTCGGACGAAGAGGTTCCACACTACTTGCAGCCAGTGTAGTCATTATTGGGGTAGCCATCGAATCTAGTAGTTTTTCATTGGCGCAGCTTATTGTGGGAAGAATTATTGCAGGATTGGGTATTGGAGCCTTCACTGCAACAGTTCCTACATGGATTACCGAAACAGCTCTTCCGCAACATCGTGGTGCCTTTGTTATGCTTGGAGGTGGTTTTGCCATTACTGGTGTTGCCGCCATGTCATGGATGTGTTTGGGCATGTTTATTCACAAGAAGACTCACGAGCTTACCTGGAGACTACCCCTTGGTATTCAAGGTATTGTAGCAGTCTTGGTCATTTGTGGTGTGTTCTTTTTGGACGAGTCACCGCGTGCGCTCATCAGACTCAACAAAAGAGATGAAGCGTACAGAGTTCTTAACAAGAATCGACGAGGACTCGGGCAAGAGGCCATTGATGAGGAGTTTACTGAGATTCTTCAGGCTTACGAAAACGAGGTTTCGTCTCACGACAAGTCCCCCTGGAGTAACAACGAGCATAAGCAGCTCAGAAGAACCGTTACCGCTATAATCCTGTCTGGAATGTGTCAAATGTCAGGAATTAATCTGATTACATTCTATGGTTCGATCATTTTTGAACAAGAAATTGGTTTGAGTGCTACAAAGTCCCGTATTTCATTAGCGGGTCTCCAAACCTGGCAAGCCATCTGCGCATTCAGTGCTTCATTCTTCGTGAGTTGGCTAGGACGCCGCAATATTCTACTTATTGCATCCGCTTGTATGTGTATTTCCTTCTGCTGCTGTGCTGGGCTGAAGTCAGCGGGTACTGAAGATACTTCCTATGGTATCCTTGCTTTCGACGCGGTGCAGCTTGCTGTTTTCCCCATTGGTCTGCTGATCAATCCTTTCCTAATTGGATCTGAAATTTCAGGCTTGCTCTGCCGCTCTGCCGTGATGGCCTGTGTCTCTGCCATCAACTGGACCATGAACTTCGTGCTTGCCCTCGTCACTCCGCTGGGATTCTCGAACATTGGATATCAATACTACATTGTCTATGTGGCCACCAATGCTGCCCTATTCATCTTCTCTTTCCTGTTTGTGCCGGACACATCAGGATTGGCCCTGGAAGAAATCGACCAAGCATACGTCAACTCGAAGTCTTGGTTCGACATTGTCAAGTGTTGCAAGGCTATTAGAGCGGCTGGCCACGTTCCTCCTGAGCCACTCCGTCGTAGAGAGTCTAAGGAGTTCGATAAGGGCTATGTTGAGATGATTGAGGATGTGGAGAAGCAATAGAATAACGAACTCACATTTCAATGCGCTCGCAGTCAAATTATTCTTAATACCTATTGAATTTAATATTTAAAAAACTAAACCGTGTTCCACATTTAAATTATTTTAGTATGGAATGCCTGTATATATAGATTACATCTTTCTGATAATGGGTTGGCACACATAATGGCTACTGTAAAACACTACGTAATTACGCACCTTTATGTATACATTGCAGTATGCACGCAAGATTCCCTTTTACACACACTCATTCGCGTTAAGAAAAAATAAAAACAACACGAAAATATAAATCAGATTTGAAAACAAATAATTGAGTTAATTTTATCCGTTCAATTGTATGCAAAAACCATAAAGGTTAGTTCATTATGTACTGTAATGCTATCTAAATGTTAAGAATAATATGCTTATTTCTTAGAGTCCTCAGCGGCACCAGAGATGTAGTCACCAGCAGAGTGGATGGCGCTCTTGGCGGCCTCAGTACCCTGGTTAAGGTAAGACTTGCCAGTCTCGGTAGCAGAGTTGACGTAAGACTTGGCAGTGTCAACGTAGGAGCCACCAGCCTCAGAGACGTCACCGTGGGTGTCCTTACCGACGTCAGCAGCGGTCTGAGCGAGACCCTTGTCGGAGTCAGGCTGGATCTTGGAAGCAGCGGAGTCAATGGTGTTGGTAGCGGACTCCTTAGCCTGCTCAAGGGTGGACTTCTGGGAGTCAGGGGTGAGGCCCTCAGAGACCTTGTCGGAGAAGTTCTTGCGAAGGGGGTCAGACATTTTTCTTAAAAGTGGATTGTTTGTTAGTTGAGAAGATAATCAGATCAAGGGAATTTGGTGGGGTTTATATAGTGTGTGTCCTACCCACCCGAGGCTGGGTGGGCGGCCCCACACTCCTGCGTGCGTTACCCTAACAGCCCACATCGATCGACTGTTTGCTCACTGTTTGCTACCATGTGAACAGTCGCGCGGCGCGCTGGAAAAATGCAAAACTTCCGATTTGATAGCGTTATGTAGACCAATTTGTACCTCAAGTAACCGAGATTGTCCATTTATCTGTTACTACTCTTCTATTTAATCTAGCTATTAGTATATTGTGTAGCCCACCTCCTCCTATAGCTCCTTGCTCGTAGTACCCTATGCCTTCACGTCATAATGCCATCACTACGCATCACCCTGTTAAACCCTTTCCCTGGTGTATGCACACGTTACTCGAACACCATAGAACAATATGCACAGAAGCGGGGTATCAGACCAAGCGTGGGGGCTGAGCTTCTGCAAAACATAAAGGAAAAGTAGAAATTAAAATTAAAATATCCAACTTAAATGATTAACTTAATGCTAATTCAAAGAAGAATAACACAGTAGTTGCTGTAAGCTTGGTTGCTGTTTCTGTTCAATTCTTACTTAGTCCTCCAGCTCAATGCGCGCGCGATTTACGTGCCCCCCATAGAGCACCGCCACCTGACCTCGACCCACACACACACAGGGTGAAAAGTGCGGTACACACATCTTGATCTTTTTTTAGCCTCAAAAAAATGAAAACTTTTCCAAACTAGATATTCTATAAATTAGTCAAATTAGACGCATGATTTGAAATAAAATATGTATGAAATTAGCTGGGCTCTTTTTTCCGACTCTTCCTGCCTCGAAATTCCGTATTTCAGCCGGTGCATATATGTTCCATTCACTGTCGTCGGGTTCACATGATTACATGTGAGCACCGGCTATATTTTTCCGAGGGCCTGTCAATTCCTACTAGAAAGATCTAGAGAGCGAAATGCGGGCGTAAGGTCTATTTTAGTAAAAATGATAGAAAATAGAATTATAGATTCATTTATCTGAAGTATTAAGTAAGTTACCCACCGATTATCTGCTGGTCAAGCACAAAGAAGTGTGTACTCCTCGTAGCGGACACGCAGGGTTTGATATGCACACTTAATACGTATGTATATATATACAATAATTACGACTCTCGCGCTCGACCGTTTATACTTCGAGCATCCATGTCAAACCTATAAGATAATAATAATAATATCCATAAGCTCATTCCTACAAACACATAGCGGTACGGATTCATCGCCTGTTCAGTATGTATGTAGTGTTTAATGGGCGGACATAGCAGCACTCAATGCACCGCCAATGCCACTACCATCCTGGCTCATGCCAATTGTGATGCGCTTCTCCTTTTCGGGGCCAATTGCCTCGATTTCCCTGAGCGCTTCACGGACGAGGTCCTCAAAGTGGGGGTAGTATTCGATCACTGAGCCGTCTACACCAATGTCCACGATATTAAACTTCTCAAATGACCGAGTCTTTTTAAGCAATCCAGAAAGCACGCTGGCCATGAGTCGTGCTGCGCGGAGACCAACTGCGTGGCTAAGAGCGGCCACTGCCTTGCGCTCTTCCATGGTGGTTTCCGGAACGCCAAGCTTGGCCAGCTGGGCGCCCACATCTTTGAGGTCGTGCGACTCATCAGCACGAACAATACTGAGGAAGGAAGTATCATTGGACCATACACTGTAGAACGGAGAGTCCTTAGGGATCTCCACCTCGGTGAAAATGGCCTTATCATTGCGAAGATGCTCCAACGTTCTCCGCACGATCTCGCCCAAAAACATGCCGCTCACGCGCTTCTCAAACATGTGGAAGTCCGGGTTCGGGGTCTCAAGGTTGATCTCCTTGTCGACCTGGGTGTTGGGCAGTATCTTGAGGTCGTTATCGAAGGATCCCCACTCGGTGTTTACGATCATGACCTTCTTGCCCTCCAGCTGCTTTTTGGTCTCGGCGCTGTACTGGTCGAGCTTGAGGATACGAATAATGCGGTCCGAGTAGGCTGCGTTCGAGCCAGTACCGAGAATAGCACCAATGACAGTTTGCGAGTTGCTTCCTGTTTCGTAACTCCGAGTAAGCAGGCATCCCACGGTGTCGTTGACGAGCGAGGCCACGTGCACTGGGATTCCATGTGCGTCCAATGCTTTCTGGTATTCTTCACAAACATCGGTGCCTACCGCATCTTTGATGTCGTAACCTTTGGTCCACCTGATCAGGGTGCCCCGGTTGATTCCCGTTTGATGAATGGGGAAACTGAAAGTGAAACCCATGCTGAGCTTTTCATTCTTATCTCTGTAGTCCTGCTTCGATTCAGAGTGGTTCTTGTCCAAGAATTCGTGGGTGCGCTCAGCAAGGTAGTTCCAGAACTCTTGCGCTTTGCCTAACATGAGTTCGTGCGGCACAGCCCACTTCATTTGTTTCATTGAGTGGGTGCAATCGCCATTTAGGTGCACAGAACATACTCGGAAATTGGATCCACCGAGGTCAGCGGCCAGGAAAAGACCTTTCTCCTTACCAGTGGGAATACTGGTCACGAAAGTCGGAATCATCGGCATCAGGCGAGGTTTATCCTCAGCAAGGCCTTTAGCGGCCTCCGATACGAAGTAGTCAACAATTTCGTTGAGTTTGTCCGTCTTGATTTCGAACTGATCAATTGCAGCCTGTACTTTGGAATCGATCATTTTGGTGATGAGGTTGGTCGGGTTGGGTGCGAACAGTATATATATAGATGTATATATGTGAAAGGGGCGTGCATGTGTGTATAGGGGGGGTGGGAGGTGAGTGTGGGGTGCTGCGTATGGCCTGCGTACTGCGTGCGGCGTAGGGCACCGGTGGTGGGGACAAGCAACGCATTGCATTGAGTTCCACGCGGGGGGGGGTAATATGTAATAATATTTCGAATCTATGATAGTAATTAATACTAATGACATATACGTTTATACAATAGAAGTATCGCAGGGATCATCGGTAACGTAGGATAGATGGGACTGCGTTTATCCGCAGCATAATAGCGGAGAGATGGGAACGGAGGGGGACTCTTTCCTCCCAAGAGAGAACGACCTGGGTTCGGGCGGAATGGTTACGTACGGGTGGTTACGAGGTGCGTCGAAAACCAGATCTCACATGCGCTGATACAAGGTACGGCTAGCGGGTCTGAAACGCTTACATGAAAAATCGCAGATGCTGAGTCACAGTGAGTGTAAACACGCTGGGCCAAAGCCAGTGTGCGCTGGTCCCACCACTTATTTGTATCCAATTCGCAGAATCCCCCACACTTTTTTCTTTGTCTTATTATTCTTTATACTAATTTATATCAAAATTATAGTCTATTTCCCCTAAATTCAGTATTTAAACAATTGCGATGGCACTACTGGAACCCATCAGCAGCCGGCCAGACGCGTAGCTTTGCCCTTGCCCAACCTAGCTTGTTGTTTTGAATGTTTACGTTATGCCCCCCCCCCATACACACACACACCACTGGACCTCACCGCATCCACACACCATCACCACAGTTTCGTTTCCTAACAACACACGAACCGGTACAACCACCCACACACAAACACAAAATGAGGGAAGTAATCAGCATCAATGTTGGTCAGGCTGGTTGCCAGATTGGAAACTCTTGCTGGGAGCTGTATTGTCTTGAGCACGGCATCCAGCCCGATGGTTTTCTGACCCCTGAGAAACAGAGCGCGCCTCGCGACGACGGCATGTCCACCTTCTTCGCGGAGACTGGCGCAGGCAAGTACGTGCCTCGCGCTGTCTATGTCGACCTCGAGCCCAATGTCATCGACGAGGTCCGCACTGGCAAGTACAAGTCGTTGTTCCACCCCGAGCAGCTCATCAGCGGCAAGGAGGACGCGGCCAACAACTTCGCCCGTGGCCACTACACGGTAGGAAAAGAGATGATTGACGAGGTCATGGAGCGCCTGCGCCGCGTGGCCGAGAACTCCGACGGATTGCAGGGCTTCTTGTTCACCCACTCCTTCGGCGGTGGTACCGGAAGTGGTTTCGGTGCCCTCATGCTCGACCGCTTGAGCCAGGAGTACGGCAAGAAGGCCAAGCTCGAGTTCCCTGTCTACCCATCGCCCCAGAACTCGTCCAGCGTCGTCGAGCCCTACAATTCCGTGCTCACCACCCACGCGACCCTCGAGCACGCTGACTGTACTTTTATGGTCGATAACGAGGCCATCTACGACATGTGCCGCCGCAACCTCGACATCGCCCGCCCCACTTACGAGAACCTCAACCGCATGATTGCCCAGGTCGTGTCTTCCGTCACCGCCTCTTTGCGTTTCGATGGCTCGCTCAACGTCGATCTCAACGAGTTCCAGACTAACTTGGTGCCTTACCCCCGTGTGCACTTCCCGCTCGTGTCCTACGCGCCCGTCGTTGGTGCCAACAAGGCGTTCCACGAGTCGAACAGCGTCGCTGAGATCACCAACGCCTGCTTCGAGTCCTCGAACCAGATGGTCAAGTGCGACTTGCGCAATGGCAAGTACATGGCCTCCTGTCTGCTCTACCGCGGTGACGTTGTTAACAAGGACGTCCAGCAAGCCGTGGCCACCATCAAGTCGCGCAAGGCCATCCAGATGGTCGACTGGTGCCCCACCGGTTTCAAGATCGGCATCTGCTACGAGCCCCCGACGCACGTGCCCGGCAGCGACTTGGCCAAGGTCGACCGTGCGGTCTGCATGCTTTCTAATACGACCGCCATTGTCGACGCCTGGCGCCGCTTGGACCAGAAGTTCGACCTCATGTTCAGCAAGCGCGCCTTCGTGCACTGGTACGTCGGCGAGGGCATGGAAGAGGGCGAGTTCAGCGAGGCTCGCGAGAACCTCGCCTCGCTCGAGCGCGACTACGAGGAGGTTGGCTCGGATTACCCGGCCGAGGCCGCTGAGGAGTACTAAGCCGGTGCAACAGGTAGGAACGAAACAACCTGGTACTAAACAGCCCCTATTTTTATTTATTTGCCTCGTTGCTTTCTCGGTAGCGGAGTAATTGCTTCTATGATTCCACTTCTCTCTGTTTACTACGCTTTTTTTTTTGTTGAAGAAAAAAAAGAAAAATGCCCAGCTTAGTCTCTTTTCCGCATGAAACGAGGCCTAAATTTTTTTTATTATATACATGTACGAAGTACGTAGGATATCGTTTAATTTAATTTGTCGTTTTACGTTTTATGGTTTGCCTATTTTGAGTGGTTATGTTATTACTGTTTGTTAGCGTTCCAATTGATACCGCTATGGATTATGTCTGGGGTCTGTCAGTAGAATTGTATAAACATGTATGTATGTACATATCTGAGTATTATATTAGTATTGGCTGCGCAGTCTGTGCCACCAGCCTTCGGTTTGGTCGAGTGCGCCATGTTCAATGCCTTCAGCAGTACTGTCGTAGTACAAAGAATCACACTCTAGATTGCGCCGCATCTCTTTGATCCGCTCTACTATCCACATACTTATGAGGGGCATTTTCGAAGTGCGCGGGCTACACTGAATATTATGTTTGGCACACTTTTCAGAATCTACACTGGTATCGTAAGTCAGTATGGGAGCGCCCAAAGCTACAGTGGAAATCCCCAGTCCACAGTACTGCTTATAGGGATCGTATCTTAACATCACGCACTGCGCATGGTTCAAGCATACCTCATGGCACTTTTCAAACGATTTATGACCGTCGCGGTATTCTTTCGATTGTCTTCCTGGCTCTAGCTCAATATCTTTTGCACCATTATCCCAGTTCTGTTGTGGGGTTTTGTATATATACGGCTTCACGAAATCAAGATAAATGTCGCTATACAAGATCTTCTCATGAGTTGCACCTTTCACCGCCTCATACTCAGCAACCAGCTCCATATCTCGAGGTCTCTGTGATCCTAGAGATGCAACGGCGCTGCACCAATTGAGAGAACCTAAATGCACGTTGGTGATGGCGCGGCCCTGGAAAAGCGTCGCACTTTTTCCAATATCCAGTTGCAGTCCTACTTCATTCTTAAGATATGCAGCTAGCATATAATCTCCACAGCACTCGTTCTGAGTCAATTGAGCTTATTTATCGTGAATAAGATTTTGTATGCTTGGTTTTTCTATTGTTTTTGTTTCTGTACCTTCTTCATTAGTAGTGCTTCGCTTCAATTGGCTTCTTTTTTGATACACTAAATTATCAAATGCCTCGCGCATTGCCGCCTTGCTTAAGACGATCACAGATCCACTGCTGGCGAAAATATGGTTCGGCCCTTGTACGGCACTTCCCAGGTACAATGGTTTTCTGGGGTCAAATTGGCTCAATGCTTCGCGAAGGTTACGAGCAAAAATTGTAGTGTCGTCATCAGTAACCACAAACCAGTCGTAATTTGCGTAATTTTCCTCATAAGCTTTTAAAAGTGCAGGCAACAATATGAATTTCTTGAGACTGTCGATCTCTTCTAGAGTGATCTGCTCGGGGCCAATACTAGCGTGACTGTCCCTTATAGCTCTGAGTATTCGGTAGGTTTCAAAGCTTTTAGATACCTCACGCAATCCTGGTTCGGTGTCTTTGAGTACATCTACCACTTCTTTCCCACCGATTGAATCGGCAATGTTTCCGTAGAGTCCATAGTGTGGGAAATGGCGGAACATTGTCTGCTGCTGTGTAGGGATGTTGGTCCACATTGTGCGAGAGTTGGTGATCATCATTACATATATATTCTCCTTTTTTTCACCAGAGTTCTTGGTATTTTCTATGTGATGAACTGCGTGTTTCCAGTAGCTCTCTCTAAGTTCGTTCATCTCCACTAGCTTGCGAGGTCTCCACACTTCAAATGACCCCAGGCGGTTCGCATGCTCATCATTATAGAAGAAGGATTGGCCTCTCGGGACTATAAGCTTGTGGTCTGGGTAAGCTTTTTTATTCTGTTCGGATGGAAGTGTCTCTGGTTGGATTTCACGCTTCGTAGTCTCAGTATCTGTGTGAATTTGTGGCTTGATTATCACAAGCTGTTGGGGTCTTTGTAGCAATGAATAAACTACAATTAAAAGTAAAAAGCAAGGTACGAGAACAAGAATGGCTCTATTTCGCCTTCGTGGACCCATATATATACTAGTTCACGAAATGGATGTGCTTCTCCCCCCGCTTTTGCTCGTTGGTTTGGATGGTGACGTAGGTGAGTGATATAAATAGGCTTTTCGATCTCCCAGCAGTGTGAGTTTCAGCAGCTCTTCACAAACAAACAAATACTAGTAAGTATAGAGTGCATTACCGCCATTCATGCATACGCAGTGGCACTACTGTGTGAAACCTTGAATTAGTAGAATATACCACAAAAAGAAATCACAATTATATTCTATATCTACAAATTTTGTCACATTTATTAAATTTATGTTCCTCCTCGCTTCCCTCCCTGATTTTCTACTCTGCGTCAATGCATTGCGATAAGGCGTAGTAGTAGCTGCATCAGGTGTAGATGCATATGGGAGTGCTCGTTCAATGCGTCACCCTGTAGCCAAATACATAGAACCCCCGCCCAGTGCTCCTACTCCAGGCGTTAAAGCTGCACTGAAAAATTCACCATGTCTCCCACAATTAAAGCATGTCTTTTCGATATGGATGGTCTCCTCATTAATACTGAGGATATGTACACGAAGGCCTCCAATTCAGTGCTGGCCGAGTATAATAAGGGTCCTCTCCCCTGGTCGGTTAAAATCAAGCTGCAAGGCCTTCCTGGCACTCAGGCAGCAACTAAGCTACTCGAATGGGCCCAGCTCGATCTCACTCCTGAAGAGCTATTTGATCGCACCAGTAAATACCAGGAGCGTCTGTGGCCTGAGACCCAGTTTTTGCCGGGTGCGCTCGAGCTGCTGGAGCACCTGGAGAAAAACAAGATTCCCTTTGCGCTCGCAACCTCTTCTTTACACGAGAAGTATCTTTTGAAAACTTCGAGGTTGCGTCATGGCTTTGATCTGTTCAGGCACCACGTTGTCACTGGTGACGATAAGCGTGTTGCTCCTGGCAGGGGAAAGCCAGCGCCTGATATCTGGTATGTTGCTTTGGAGTCGCTTAATGCCGAGCGTCGTGAGCAGAACCTGCCTGAAATCAAGTCTGAGGAAGCATTGGTGTTTGAGGATGGAATCCCTGGTGTTAAAGGTGCGTATGCTGCTGGATGCCCTGTTGTGTGGGTCCCCCATACTGAGGCAGCCAAGCTTTTGGGACCTGAGAAGATGAACGAGGTGATCAGCGAGGGCAATGGCGAGATTTTGTCGAGCTTGGCTGATTTCAAGCCGGAGAAGTACGGAATTTAAGAAACAATTCAATTGACTTGGAATTTTGGGACAGTAAGTACGTGTGTAGTTAGCATATCATTTAGTATGTCATATTTGCTTAGCAGCGGTAATCTATGTGTATTGCATTGTACTGCATTGTACTGCATTGTACTGCATTGTACTGCATATTACATTGTATGCATACAAATTACTTACCTAGTAGTTGTAGGCATAATGTATTAATTGTTCAGTTACTATATGTATATCGTATTATATTATATTGAATGTATGTGTGTTGTATATATTGTATATGTATTGCATCGTGTGCGTACTGCATTGTGCCTTCAGCGTGATTTGTAACTTCAAGTTATATAAATAATTATTCAATGTTTCACATCTAGTGAGCGTGTCTGAACAAGTAGGAAACGCTCTCACCATTGTGGAGACGTCGTATACTCTCGGCAAGCACAGGACTGATATCGAGGGTCTTCAGCTTGTCCGACTGCTTGAGCTTATCCTCCATGGGCACCGTGTTGGTGCATGCGACGCAAGACAGGCGGCTGTTGTTGATGTTGCTGATAGCGTTGCCGCTAAGGATACCGTGGGTGACAATTGAGATAACCTCCTTCGCACCACCGTTGGTGAGCAGAGTATCAGCGGCCTTGGCCAGAGTACCGCACGTATCAGCCATATCGTCAACAATAATGCAAATCTTGTCGCGCACATCGCCCACCAGCACCATCTTTGACACCTCGTTGGCGCGAGCGCGCTCCTTGTGAATTAAGGCAAAATTGAGGTCGAGCTGGTCCGCCAAACTGGCTGCGCGCTTCGCACCTCCGGCATCAGGAGAAACAATGATGCTGTTGCGCCAGTCGAGGTTCATCTTCAGGTACTGGACGACACTGGGCTCGGCGTACAGGTTGTCAACCGGAACGTCGAAGAAGCCCTGGATCTGCGAAGCGTGCAAATCCATGGTAATCACATGGTCACATCCAGCGGTCTGCAGCATGTTGGCCATGAGTTTAGCGGTGATGGGCGCCCTGCTCTTGTCCTTACGATCCTGGCGCGCATAGGGGAAGTTGGGCAGCACCGCGGTGATGCGGCGAGCACTGGCGGTTTTGCAGGCATTGATCATGATCAACAGCTCCAAAACACAGTCATTGACCTCGCCCGAGCCGATCTGACACAAGATGTAGACATCCTCGTCTCTGACGCTCTCTCCGATGTTGAGGTTGATCTCGCCGTTGGACTCCTCGGAAATGTTGACCTTACAGAGCTGGATGCCAAGGTTCCTCGCAACCAGCTCGGCCAGATTGTGGTACATCTGGCCTGAGAGCAGCTTGATTGAGTTCGAGGACATCTTTGAAAGTGGGCTTCAAACAGGGCTGGGGTTATGGGGTCGAACAAATTAGTGTGTGTGTGGTCCGAGTGCAGGACCGAGGTACACTAGGGCGGAAGAAGATCCACAAATATGAGTGCACGGGAAGTATGGTTTTTTATGTTTTTTTTTAAATTAATTTATAATAAATTTATGAATAATGGTGTATTTTTGCCGAGCATGAAGCAATTCGAGTAATTGAGTTGAACAGTGCTGTACATGTTTTTGATGAAAAATATATAGAGAATTAGCCCTACCGTTGGGTTACTTACTTACTATAATATAAGGATATTACCACTATACTAACAGACTAAACTACAATTAGATTAGCAGACTAAACTACTTTCTTGTTTGATGTTTCAGTACGTTCTATCATCGCAAAATTTCGTATACATATAGATACATGGTATAAATAATAAATTAATAGGTGTTCATTCCAGGCGACATCGTCTGGCGAGCGCCTCCCGAGAGCATGCTGCGCTGGTTCAAACTAGCAGCAGCAAGCAGCACCGAGTGGATATACGCCTCCCTAGGTCCAGCCAGGTAGTCGGGAGCCATGGTGCGCCAGGCAGCCATCAGTGTGCGCTTGTTAGGATTGAACGAGCTGTGGAATGGGTGGTGGAGGGGCTTGGTGCCAGAAAAGCACATCAGCGCTCGCCTCGTGCGACCCGCAGTATGGATTAAATCAATGTTCATGTTATTCTTAGTGTCAGTGGGGGCAGAAGTTTCCGACTCGTTGTCGCAGTTTATGTAGTCCTCGATATCGCACTCATCTTGCTCCACATCATCGCTGGGGGTGCTAGGAGAGTGCAATGGGGAAGAAATAGGAGTATCAGGGGATTCGAGGCTAGGCACTTCGGTAGAGGGGAATTCGGGGTAGATCTCGAGGTTGCTGAAGTCGAGACGAGGAGCAGAGCGCTTAGGGCTCTGGGGAGCAGGAAGAGGAATCTCAGCGGGTTCGGGATAGTTGCCGAAAGAGGTCTCCTCGAAGTCCTGGACATAAGCGTCCTGCTCAGGATCAGCGATGTTGAGCTCAGAGGTTTCCTTGGGCTCCTCCTTGGAAGCTTCTTTGGGCTCTTGAACGAGTTCCTCGTTGGATTCCTCCTTGAACTCAGCCTTAAAGTTATCAATAGACTCCACCTTGGGCTCCTCAATGGATTCCTCCTTGGACTCCTCAACGGATTCCACCTTGGGCTCCTCCTGGTTATGTTCAGGCTGAGCCTGCTTAGACAACGCTTTTTCTAACTCTTTAGCGCCCTGCGATTTGGATTTAGGAGCAGAAGTGTTCTTAGTGACCTTTCCCGAGCTATTTTTACGAGTGGTTCCGATGTTGTGAGCAGCAAGTTTGGACTTGAGCGCTTCTCTGCGGGCGCTGCGGGCTTCTCTGGAACTGGAAGGGGCCATATTGATGGAAGTAGAAATAAGGCAATAGCAGAAGGGGGTCAATAAAATATCCTGGTTAATACTACGATTTAGAAATTACCTCGGATATGTAAGGTAACCGTGATAATACACTGATCTGATACGGTTTTTTTTTTTTAATTTCAATGGCCCTGCGTTATTTATTTGTACATACCTAATATTGATCACAGAAATTTTTTTCCGGAATAGGGTTATGCATTGACGATCAGCGCCGCTAATTTTTTTTTTTTTTTTTGCTAACCCGTTCTCAGCTAAAACACCACTACTTGGACAAAAATGTGACTCTACAAAGAAGCTATATATAAACGATGCTCGATTTAGGAAGGTATATAAAAATTAAATATATAGCATTATACTCTTAGATTTACACAGCAGGCGGCCTGTGCGTACCCAGCAATCTGTTGACTTTATGAAACCGCAATTGCGCTCATTCCGGTCAAGCAGTAGAAGGTCTCATGATCCCCTACTTTATTCTCGCAGTATTATAAATAAGGTGGAGCGCTATTGGTGGGTGGAACAGGGTTATGCATACTTAGAGCAGCGTTGATGTTCGGGTATATTTTGAATTTCTCCGCGCAGCCCGTAAACGCTCCATATGCGCTGCCGCGGTTGATAAACACCAATAAGTAAATTATTTTACATTATTCGATTAAACTTGTATTAAATAGTATATGCATATTTCCGTTTAGGCCCAACTAAGCCGTTCTGAGATTTATAGCCAAGGATGGATGTGATACAACTCTTGGCTCACGTGGGGGGCATCTCCCACCCTTATATGACCAATTAGGCATTGGCGTGTGGGGGGAAAATACTCCAAAAAATGACTACAATCGCTATAGAAACTCTTAAAAATGGCTAAATATGTGCCGATTCGCTAGTTTAAGTACCATTCGTTTCAAAATTAATCAGTAATAATATTTTAATTCGATAGATCTTTCAATCTCGGGTCGGCTTTGTATAGGCTATTTAGTTGCCGTAGTTTCGCTTCAACTATAGCCGAAGGTTGTGCCCACAGTTATGTGCCAAGAACTCATATCGATTGGGAAAGCATGCCAACGATAAACAATTATAGAAATAGAAATAGAAATAGAAATAGAAATGTAGAAATAGGTCAATCTAAAAATACAATTTTAATACATATACATGGATACGAAGTTAAACTTGAACACCAGTTAGTTTTATACAACAATGTCCCATTTACGAACCAACTAATACTACAACTAAAATCATGCCAAATAGAGATACTTGTATTGGGCCCCTCAGATTCATTAAATCAGTTTTTTTTTTGTGTAACTCACTAGGTTTTCATACAGTGTGAATATCGAAACATCACTGGGGTAAACAAGATCAGCCACAAACGGTCGTACCGTAGCCTGAAAAATCAGCTAGGGGTTAGCACGTAGCATGAAAAATTAAGTCAAGAGCTTAAGAGAAAAAAAATGAAATGGTAAAGTGTCGGTTACTGACCATTCATTAATACGAGGAGTCCCTATCGGATGTACGGCCGATAGTTGCGCGAACGCTGGCCTCCACGTTCAGTCCGCCCGGTCGAAATAAATCATCATCCACTGAGTTCTGCAGAAATAGTTAGTATAACAGCTCATACTTGATCTGTAATGTTCCATCATGTTTTAAACCTCGGTAGGAACAATTGGTTATTGATAATAATCACTGCATCACACATACCATTTGCATTTTTTTATTCTTTCCGGTTGGAAATCACAAAAGCTCTTGTCTAAAAATTCTAGCTACACACATCTCCCTCACCGATTTTTCAAGCTAAGGCCCGAACGCCTGAGGGCGACACACCTCTTTGACAATAATAGGTGTGAAAAAGGCAAGATGGGGGGAACGCTTGAAAATTTATATAGGGTCCGACGTTCAGTGTACAAACAGTATCACGTATCCTTAATGTGGCACTGGCACTGGGTCTGACACTGGCGATGGCGCCAGCGCTGGGGCGCGACGTGGTAGTGAGCCCTAACCGCCTCGACAGCTATCAGCTCCAGCCATTGGACTAGCGCGCGTGTAATTCACTGAAAAAACACCCTTTTTCGCAACAGCGTTCGTCCTGCTTGCATAATATAGCATTTTCCAGTAGCAGTTATTCAATTCGTTGGTTCTGCTTTGCTAGGAACCCCTCCTTTGAACTGCCATGGCTGGGTTCTTGTTCATCTATCTTCTAGGTGCGTTCACCTTCTGGCCTATTTTGGCTGCGCTGGTGTACTATTTTGTTATTTATTTGGATACTGATTCCCCAGATGCTTCCAGACAGTCGTCTGTTGCACCCAAAGACGACGATGACTTGCCTAAAGTTGTCGTAAACTCGAACTTCGAGTCTCTCCAGGCTCGCTTGGATCGCGAGAGCAACATTGAAGCATCTGGATGGGTGCGATTGGCACCCACATACATCAACAAACTCGACAACTTCGAGGAACCCGAGACCCAGCGGGAGAAACCCGTGAAATCGTCTAAAAGCACTCTGCGGAGGTTCATGAGCGGCAGGCTGTTCAAACACTCCGAGACAACCGAGGGCGGTTTGAAGCGGGAAAACTCGGACTCGTCGCTGGGTTCTATCAATAGTTCTACTAATGGCACTGCCAGTGGCATTGCCAGTGGCTCTTCTTCTGTTCATAATGGCTCTGGGGGTGGGAACACACCTGGAAGCGCTGATTCGCCCCCGGTGGTGCCTGTGAAACCACCAAAAACTGTTTCTAAGTGCCCGAAATACTGGGCAGTTGTGCGTGGTGGCCAGCTGCAGCTGTTTGAGGATGCAAGCGAGAAGCGGATCATGGATATCATTTTGTTGCCCAACTATGTGGTGATGCTGTGGCCCCAAGCACTGCAGGAGTTCGAGCTTTTCTACAAAAGATACCCAATTTGCCTTGTGAGTAAGTACGAGCCCGAGGGACTGGTATCCTTGGACTTGTATCCGGGATACCCGCCCAAGGACGCATACTATCTTTATGTGGACAATGGCTACGACAAGGAGGACCTGTATTTCGCACTTATTCATGAGAGTGGACGCAAATTGAGCTATTCGGGATTGAAACCCCCGAAATGGCAGCAGCAGGCCGAGCAGCTGAGTTTGGGTCCGCGCGACCCCAGGGAAATGGCGCGGCCTTACCGCGCATTGCGTGGAGAGTCTCAACAGTTGCAGTCGAAGGTGTGGAACAGCGAGTCTAAGGAGGATACGCAGATGCTCAATGGAGTGCTGGGCCGGATCTTCCTGGCAGTTAAGAACACACCATTAATGGACGCCTACCTGCGCAAGAAGTTCACTTATAAGTTGAAACCTATTAGCATGAGCAGTAATATTATTGGCGATATTGACATTAAGTCGATTGACTGCGGTACTGCTGCTCCCCTAATTACCTACACAAAGCTTAAAGAACTGACCAACGATGGAAACTTGGTGGCCTCGGTGGGAATCTCCTATTCTGGCGGGTTTAAGGTGATTCTGGGCACTAAAGTGAGGCTTTCTGCCATCTCCTCGTTGACTTCGGCTGAGATTCCCGTGGAGCTAGCATGTACAGTAGCTAAACTCGAGGGCTCCATGACCATCCGCATCAAACCTCCCCCCTCGGACCGCATCTGGTACGCCTTTGAGTCGATGCCCGATGTGGACTTGCAAATAGTCCCCACTGTGTACCATAAAAACATCTCGCTGTCGGTGGTGACCAAGTTCATCAAGAGCAAGCTCCTCGACAGTCTCAGGGACTCTCTCGTGTATCCCTATATGGATGACCTCTCCTTCTACAACTCGGTGGACCACTTCTATAGGGGAGGAATCTGGTTCCCGGCCAGACCGCCCACAGAGAGGGAAGCTGAAGAAGAGGAGGCCCGCGCAGCCAACAGAGTTAAGGCTTCGCAGCCTGGCGCTAAGGTGGTGATGCAGGATGCTAAAACACACGCTGAAGCACTGAAGCCGACTACCCCAATCAAGGCGCGCGCAGCAGCACCAACTACATCCCAGTCCTTTACTGCGCCTGACTTCTCGCAGTTTGGATCCTCATCTTCTGATGTGCCTTCAGGCGCGGATTCTCCGGTGAAGAGCGCGGCCCGTTCGCCCAAATTGGCGAGCTCCAGTTCGTCGTTTACCACCACACGCAAGACCTCTACGGTTGAACAATCGCTGCACAATCTGAAGATCCGCCATGCGCGCACATCTTCGAACTCGAGCGATTCAAGTACGCACTCCCACCACCGTAAGTCGCCGCAGTTATCGTACACTCGACCGCCAGTGCAGCGCACGAACTCCGAGGCGCCCAGCGCTGATATCCCTCTATCGTCGAGTGGTTTTGACATCTCGAAAATGACCTCCAGTCGATACGTTGCACCGCAGGTGACGCCAGCACAAGCGACATTTAATCAGAAGAGTGATGAGGATCGCGACCTTACTGCTGGTTCTACAACGGGTCCCACTACAGGCCCCACAGCAGGTCCAACCCCTGGCACAACCACAAGTGCATTACCAGGCACAACGACTGCAGACCCATCAGGTTCATTTGACTTCTCGTCTTCGAGTGCTAGCTATCTTGGTGCAAAATCTCAGCCCAAAATCGCCCGCAAACCGGTACCTGCGCCTCGACCCACTGCTCCTCAGCCAATTGGCCAGCCAATTGGCCAACCTGCTAGCTCTGCTAGCACCGAGACTCTTAGCCAGAGTCCCCCTAAACTGGAACTTCCTAGCTTCACGCGTGCTGCAGACCCTGTTGCCGATGTTTCAGGGCCATTGTTGAAGGGCGAGCTCATTGAGGATCACAACTTGGATGCGAACTTCGACAGCCAGTCGGAACGAAGACTGAAGCAGGAGCTCAGACATGACGTTGATGATCCTCGCAATGAGTCTAAGCGCACAAGCAGGCCGTCTTCGATATGGAGCAGGGACGCACAGAGCGTGCACAGCACCGCAAGCGGATCCTCAAAGGCGCCCAGCCTTCCTCCCCGCAATAGAAGGACAGTCCCGCTGGCCAATGTTGCTCCCGAGCATTCTTAATCTAAAAAATAGAGTTCTAAATGGTATGAAATACGTACATAATGAGGTGACGAGATAAATTACAATACTGATAAACGTGATTGCACACATACTAGAATTAATTAGCACCAACTAGAAGTAAATAACTAGAAGTAAGCACTAGAAGTAAGCACTAGAAGTAAGCACTAGAAGTAAGCAACTAGAAGTAAGCAACTAGAAGCAAGCAACTAGAAGCAAGCAACTAGCAACTAGAATTGAACAACTAAAAGTAACTAAAATTGAACAATTATTGCATCAATTCGCGGTGTGCAATTCGAGTTTTTCAGATATCAGTTTTTTTTGTCAACAAGGTGGCCAACATACATTAACCATACATATTCTTGGCAACACATAAAAACCAACTTGAACACGGATAACCAACTTGAACTCGAAAAATAAAATACTTAATAAATTACGATGCTATGCTAGGAGCGCCAATGACAAATTTCAATGGCAACTCCCCAGTGCGACATCAGAAACTTAAATTAGAAGCAAAGGTCTGCGAGGCTGCAACTCAGCCTGCGTCACCATGGAGTTTCCGCGAATGCACGCTCGCAAACCTGCAAATGCGTAGCCACAGGCTTAGAAACCGTGGATCTTGATGTCGCCCTTGGGGATTTGGAGGGCAGTGGTGAGGAAGCCAAGCATCTTCTCGCGCTGGTCGCCCGAGAACTGGAGAATGTCACCGTGCTCAGCATCGTTGTTGATATGGCCATTGCACGCAAAATCTTTCTTCAACGTCTTCAAAATGCGCTTGAGATCGTACTCGTTGGGGATGCCCTGCACAGTGGTGATGGTCTTGCGACCATTACGCTGCTGGCAGCGAATGTGGATCTGATTCGCACTCTGAGTTTTGGCGTCACCAGTCTCGGCAAAAGGGTCGAAAGATTTGAGGTTGTCCAAAGATGCCATATACTTTTTGGGCGGCGAGTTGTTATTACTTCGGTTGTTTGGGGATGAGGAGGGGCAAAGTTGGCTGCGGTACGGGCTAAATTCAATTTTTGCGCTTACATAATACAATCATCCCGATACGTACGTACGTCGTTAATAGTGTGTGTGTGCGTGCATGTGGGCGTTTCGAAACCCGGCTTTCGAGTTGTGGCAGCGCAAAAAAATTCGGGTGAAAAGTAGTTGTTGGGCTAAAAATAGATGAAAAATAATAAAAGTTTGTGAAAAATGGGAAACGCTCGAGAATTGGGTTTAGATCTCTGCAATTGAGCGTTTTATTTTTTTTCAATCGACAAATATATATAGCGTATATTTATTGTGTGCTGGGCATCGTGCTTAGATAGGGTATATGTATATATATGTCTCACACGTGAAGAATTGGTACATGAAACTCCATTATAGAAAACGAATATAATCTAATTTTAATCTACGTGATGACTATGGAAATTTTTTATTGGTCAAACATTCACTGCCTTGATTTATTCATAACTAGTTGTGAAATGCGTGCTAATTTATTATGATGATGATTACCCATAGTAAGCACATACAATAAGCACGCATACTACACACAGTACACACAGTACACACAGTACACATTAAGGCGCATGAATGGAGGTAAATTTAGGCAACGTTGTAAAAATTCGAATTAAATATATATAATTAATAATTAACATAATATATCGTAATTGGTATCTATGGTTTGAACCTTAACAGCAATTGACTCCTCAAGTACCACTCTTAACGAACTGCAAGTCCACACACACCCACATAATACCACCACCACTACCCACCACGAAACCACCATTACTCCGGCACTTCAACACACCTCTCTGGATGCTCACCACATATCCCTTTAGTTATATCTAAATAAACCTACAAAAACAAATATAAAAATAAGTCAACTAATTTGATGTAAAACATTATCTACTTTATTGTATTCTCCTCCAACTCACGCCGTTTAACCACAGCGGTAGCCAGTTATCAGCCCCGGCCGTTGGGAGCAGCACCCTAGCGCCTGGACACACACCCCATATCCCACCGCCCCGAATCCTCAACCCCAGTATGTCCTTTCTTAGAAGCGAGGTTGACATAGACACCAGCGTCAAGAAGGCAATTAGCCCTGACGAAACCGCCCCTAAGCGTAAGCATGTGCGCGCTTGTGTGGTGTACAGCTGGGACCACCGCGATGGCAAAGCGTTTTGGCACGCTGTGCGCATGCTACCCCTTTCGGGCGACCCCGTAATGACCTTCAAGGCCCTAATTGTGATCCATAAAGTGCTGCACGAGGGTCACAAGAATGTAGTCAAAGAGGCACAGAATCACGTCGATTGGATCCGCTCTCTTGCCTCCAGTGCCTCCGGAGGCGGATACAGGCGCCTCATTGACGAGTACGTCAAGCTCCTCCTTCATAAGCTCGAGTTCCACCGCCACCACCCGGTTTTCAACGGAACTTTCGAATACGAGGAATATATTTCGCTGCGCAGCGTTGACGACCCCAACGAGGGCTATGAGGCCGTGATTGACCTCATGAACCTCCAGGACTCCATCGATGATTACCAGCGCCTCCTATTTGCCTCATTGGGCCATGCTGGCAGTGGTAGGAGTGGTGGTGGTCACTCCGGAGTAGAATGCCGTGTTTCTTCCTTGACTGCCATGGTCACTGAGTCCTATGGTATTTACCGCTTTGTGACCTCAATGTTGCGTGGTTTGCACCAGCAGAGCGATCCTGAGGTCTTGGAGCCTTTGAGGAACCGATATGCTTCTCAGCACCGTCGCCTTAGAAGATTCTACTTCGAGTGCCAGGGTATCAAGTACCTCACCTCGCTCATCACCGTCCCCGAGCTGGATGCAGAGGCACCAGACCTCATGCAGAGCGATGAGAATGCGCCTGCTCTTCCTAAACGTCCCAGAGAATTGCAGCCCATGGCAACTGGTCTCACAGCGATGATGACTGGTACTCCTGCGCCCACTGCTCCACTAACAGCTGAACCCACTGGAGGCTGGTGGCAGTCGCAGCTTGCTCAGCAGCAGCAGGAGCAGGAGGAGAGCTTGAGGCAGATGGAGGCACAGCAGCAACAGCTGGAGGCGGAGCGACTCCACCAGGAGCAGCTTGTGCGACAGCAGCAGCAACAATTCGAGGCCGAGCAGGCCCAGCTTCTCGCTCAGCAGCAGCAACAGCAGCAGGAATACCTCCGAATTCAGCAAGAGCAGGCCCAGGCCCAGGCTCATGCTCAGCACCAGTACCAGCAGAACCAGCAGCAGGCTGCTCAGGAGCAGCAGCTTGCGTTGCTCCTCAGCCAGCAACAGGAGGCACACGGTATGCTCCAGCAGTACGACCAGCGTGTTCAGAGCCTCGAGAGCGATTTGGCTCAGATGGGCTCGCTCACGCAGCAGCAGCTTGATGCCAAGCAGGCTCAGATCTCCGAGATGCAGGAGCAGACCGATACCTGGAGGCAGAAGTACGAGGCGCTGGCTCGACTCTACTCGCAATTGAGGCACGAGCACCTCGAGAACATGGCCAGGTTCCGTAAGGCGCAGACCAAGGCTGCCTCCGCCCAAGAGGCAGTGGAGAAGCGGGAGAAGGCCGAGCGCGACCTCAAGTCGAAGAACTTGGAGCTCGCAGACCTCATTCGTGAGCGCGATCGTGCTCGCTATGAGCTGGACAAGCAGCGCGGACTGCACCAGGCCGAGGTTGAGAAGCTCGAGCGCCACGTTGCTCTGTTGAACGATAATGTTAACCAGAAGGACAGCAAGCGCGCAGCTGACATGAACGAGCTCGTGGTCGGCCATACTCGCCAACTCAACCGACTGGAGGAGCAGCTCGCGGAGGCGGAGAAGCGCCATGCTCGCGAGCTCGCGAACGCCGCAGGCGGCGGAGAGGAGGCCGAGATTCTGAAGGAGCAGCTTGCTCAGATGGAGGAGATGATGGGCTCGCTCAGCCTCTCAAACAACAAGATCGACTCCATTTTGGATGCGGTGCTCATGGCTGCATACGACCAGACGCAGCAGGCGCTCACGTCGTTCGACTCTCCGCTCGACTCCGGTAACTCCAACGCGACCACTCCCTTCGTGCTCAACGTTTGCGACTCCACCATCTCGGGTGTGGAGGCGTTCTGCGACTCGTTTACTCAGTACATTGCCGAGTCTGGAGGCCAGGCCTCTACTCAGGACGGATCGGTGCAGATCATCATTTCGATCAACTCGCTCACGAACTCCGTGGTTGAGCTGCTCAACAGTGTGAAGGGATTGTCTACTCTGATCCCGGCCAATCAGACCACCCCTTCAAAGATTGAGGAGATGCTGAACGTTGCTCGCGATGCTGCCACTAGTTTGTGTACTTTCTATGGCTCGCTCAACTCTGAGTTCCTGAACGAGCTCGGCAACGAGGAGGACCAGCTGGAGCTGATTATCACTAACCACGTCGAGATCCAGCAGAGTTTGCAGCTGTTGAGCGAGATTGTGGAGCAGACTTTGCCCAAGAAGACTCTCACCAGCAGCGCAAACCTGAACGACCAGGTCTCTTCGGCCATGACGGCATTGATGGAGTCTGTGCGCTTGGCGAATGAGCGTGCGTTGCAGCTCTTCGACAAGAAGTACGGTAAGTTCGACATGAAGGTCAATGAGGCCATTATTGGTGCTGCCACTGCCATTACCTCGGCCATCGGCACCCTCATCCAGGCCAGCAGCGAGTGCCAGAAGGAGATCGTTGCCAGCGGCAAGCAGGGTGAGAGCCCCGAGAACTACTACAAAAAGAACCACAGATGGACCGAGGGCCTCATATCTGCCGCGCGAACAGTGGGAAGTGCTACTGAGTTTTTGATTGAGACTGCTGACGGTACTCTCAGCGGTGCAGGCACCCCCGAAGAGCTGATTGTTTCTTCGAGGGAAGTTGCTTCCTCAATTGCTCAGCTCGTGGCTGCCTCCAGAGTGAAGGCTGGCCACCTCTCGACTACTCAGCAGGACTTGGAGGGCGCGAGCAAGACCGTTACTACTGCGTGCCGCGCGCTCGTCACCCAGGTCGAGGAGATTCTTTCTACGAACAAGCCTGCTGGCCAGAAGATCATCGACTACACGCAGCTGTCGCCGATGGAGTTCCGCTCGGCCTCAGTGGAGCAGCAGGTCGAGGTACTCAAGCTTGAGCAGGAGCTCACGATGGCTCGTAACCGCTTGTTCGAGATCAGGAAGCTCGAGTACGTGAACGATCAGGAGGATTAGATTGAAGAGAGAATAGATGTAATCAGTGTATGTATTAGTTGTTTTATAAAAGAAACATCGTTTTATGGACTATGGCATGCGAAATTTGGGGTATGGAAGTGATAAATATGGCCGGATTGTTAGGGAAGCTTCAAATTAATATTTCCTGACCTGGTACATTTTTCATGTATATTTTCTAGATTTATGAGTCATATTGAATTTCTTTTTTTATGTTGTCATGGTGCTCCGGGTGTTGAGTCTGCCCACGTTTATCATTAGACGAGAAAACCCTAGTTTCTTATCTTTTAGCTCTAACTGGGGTTGGTATTTTTCCTGCGCATGATGTCATCTCAGACTCATTACACCATGGAAATACCTTCAGAATTGAAGGATACCCACAAATATGGCCACTTTTGTCAAAAAGAGTCAACTATAACCGCAAAGCTATCTTTCAAGCGGAGTCCAGACGAGAGTTCTATCATAAGTACCCGAGAATGCTACCCATTTGAGTACATTTCACCCTATATCAAATTCCGGGAGGATAAGAGCACCTCTTATGTAGATAATTGCTATGCTGAAACATTATATGTTGGAAACACCCGAGAAATGGAGCCAAGCAGCAAGAGATCAAAAAAAGATGCTTCTGAGATGAGTAGATTCATGTATTTTTCTCTTGATACCAAAATGTCGGAAAAAATACAAGATATTAATCCTAAATCAAATGGTATTGGAGGGGAGTGCGATGATGTGATACGGAAAAACTTTGAATCAAGAGCTAACGTTCTGTCTAGCTTCAAAGCTCACTTAAAGCAAAGAGTTGATAATTCAGTTCATTCGAGTGGAACAAAAATCCACGTATCTCAGAAAGAGAATACGGCCAGTATAATTCAAGCGGATAAAATATTTGTAAGGCCAAAAAAGCAGATTCGTACGCCGATACTAAAAATGAAACTCCCTCCTGCTCGCTCGTTAATGCGTAAAAGTCGGAAGAGAACAAAATTTCATCCCTCACTAGTGCAGAATAATGTTTCTCAAGTGAACAAATTCATATTAGCAAAATCACTTGTTCACCCATTTATTGGAATCTATAGTTTTGATGAAGTCGGCTCTTTACTATCAGCTTTATGGGTTGCAAGAGACAAGTACAGTGCTAATAATTACTACACAATGTTAATTAACCATTATATCATTGTAGGGTCGAAGAAGTCCGCCCCGAGTCTGATAAGTCTGTTAGAGTCAGACAATGATTCCCCAACAAACGAAACTGCTAAAGGAACGAGTACTTCATTCGATGATGTTTTGAAAGATCTCGTACAAAGCAAGTTAATAGACTCAAATGCCAATAAAGAAGAGGGAAATCAGAACAGTCAGGACATGCCTCGTCTGCAAGCGTTGAATTTACCACTTGAGGAACTACATGGTGAATCAACTATAACGAGTGGAATGTTACCTGAGACATTTGAGGATGTAAGCATAAACAGACAGCTATAAGGTAGATTTATCGCGCTTCTTGAAATATAAGCTTCTTCGTGTCCATCGAGAGGGGACGCTTCTCTTCTCGTAGCGCGATGAGCTCTTGTCTCAGGACTTTTCTTATTAGTGTTATAGTTTTCTCCTCATACCACCCATCGTTGTCATTAACCTCGCTTCTTAGTTCGGTCGTATTTATATAGCTCTCGAGTATGCCATCAGCAATATCACACAGCTGCAGCATTGGCGCATCTGGATAGGAACTTCCATCAAATATGTATGATGATGTACTGCTTGGTTTCCCAGCGTCTTCCAAACCAACATCAGCAGTTTCCGGTGTATCTGCGAGTTCGCTCAGATGCTCGGATGCCTGGTAGTCAGTAGATTCAGTGGTTGAAATGCGGAAATATTCGACTTGGTACTTAGCCAAATCAGGTGAAGTTGTTGGATCCATGCCATACTTGATGTACGCTCCTCTCCAGGGCCCGCTGCGATAGTAATAAGACACATACGGAAGCGCGAACTTGAGTTGTCTCGATATCACCGGGCCCAGCAAGTGTTGAAGCGTTCTTCTAGTGTAGCTAGGACGTACTTCAAACAGCTTTTGCAGCTCAGCAATGCAGCTGCGCACCGATGACCTTGGGGTGGATTCGAGCTCGGCTGGGGGCTCGACCGGTACAGCGTCGCCCCAATTGATGATGTTGGAGATGACTTTGGCAGTGGAAGCGGTGTTGATAAGACGCTGCTGGCCATGATCGCCATCCACAACTTTCACATATGCACTTTGTTTGTAGTTGTAGTAGAATGGCTGGGTGTTCACGGAAAAGCGAGGTGGTGGCAGCACATCGTTCAGCATCGCCTTCTTGCCCTCATCGCTGAGATCGGGATTAAAGGAAAGCGACTGGATGCCACTCAAGTTTCCATTGAGCACTGAAGCGTTGGATTTGCGCGCAAACGATGAGTTCCCAGTGTAGTACTGGAAGTCTGCCATCCCTCTGAAGCGATGGAGAGAAGATACATGAAGAACAGGTTTCACCCTGACTTCATGGTGATGTCTTTTTGCACTTACAAGCGCATTTTTCACATTATTATTGCTTTGCTGCAGACAGCTTTTTGGTACAGTAATTTCAATGACGATGTTGTTGCAGGGCAAGTTAGTGGACGTTATTGGGTGATGGAAGGCGTCGTTGCGCAGTCTGAGCTCCAAACCTGCTCTTTCCTTGCTATATGAGGCTTCGGAAGTCACCCGAGCGATTTCCTCGGGGCCTCCTACTGCTTCGAGGGCGCGATTGATGTTTTGCACTTTTAGGGGCAGTTCCAAGCACACGCCCGAGGGGATTTCTGGGTTGAAATCCATTTATGACGTGGTTATGTTCAGTGGCAAGACCGATCTCGAATAAAAGTTGCGATTTGCTATGTCTGGATGGGGCTGTGGGGCATCTATATTTAATAGCCTTTATGCGCGTGCATGCACCTGGACAGAACAGGGCAGGGAAGCGACAATGTGGAGAACCCTTAATTGGATCCCAACTGCTGCAGCCACAAAACTCAGCCATTTTGCGGGGTGCATTCAGTGCGTGAAAGCCAGTTAATAAGTACATAAAGTCAATTAATAATGTTAGAGTACTGAGGGAAGTTTTTGCCACTCGAAGCAGTGTAATACACATGTCTAAACTAAGATAGATTGACTTCTTGCATTTAAATATATTCATATGTACTAATATATATATATTCTTCTGTACTAATGCAATCTCGTATGCAATTAAAAGATCGTGAATACGTAAGATAAATAGTCGTTACAAGTCTAATTGGCCTCAATCGTCCACAGAAAGGCGCTTACCGGGGGTGCTTCCGGTGCCCTGCTTCTGGGGCTGCTCGTCCTGTGTCTTTGGATGCTCACTGGAAGCGCCCATTGGCGACGCAGAGATGCCCAAAATATCGTCATTCTCAGAATCGTTCGTCTTCTCGTCCTCTACAATATCCTCGTTGCTGTTCTGTACTCTGATCCAATCAATGTCCAACTGGTAGGGTCCATACTGGCCATCAATGAGGCCAATACCAATGCTACGGATCAAATCGGTCTCCAAACGCTGCTGGTGCTGGATCACACCGCCATTGGTGAGTACGAAGTTGGCCAAGTTCACCGTAACTGTTTCCCACTCACCAGGAGTCTTCAAATAGAGACGATGCTGGTACAAATCAGTGGGGTACGGAGTGTCGGACTGGATGTTGATGAAGTACTTGCGGTAGTCTCCTCTCACTCGAAGTGCAACCTGGCTGAACTGGGACCAGTCGTGGAAGTCCTGGGATCCAAATCCCATGAATTTGCGAGGCAAATCCTTGGTGCGGAACATTGCGTAGCCCAAACGCACAATGTCGGGCCTGTCCTCGGGGATATCCAAGCTGAGATCACCGTGGAACCTGGCAAAGGGAGGCTCCTTACCGTCGTTAACGAGATCCAGGCCCACAGTGCTGAATCCACCCAGATCCTCGTCGCTACGAGTAAGCACCGAGGAAAGACCAATTTGGGGCTGCTTGAAGTTCAATACATATTGCATGAGCGCAGGTCGCGCAACATTTGGTTTCAGAAAGTTCTTCAACATTTTTTTATGGGTGTGTAGGAAGAACAGTTGGCTATTACCCGGTTAGGCTAAGAAAGTATTCTATATTAGTAACCTATAATGGCTGGGGGAGTGTGGCACTGGTTGTGTGGCACTGAAATTTCTGGGCAGAGAGCGAGCGTGTGTGTAGGTGTGTGGGCGTGTGTGTGGGTGTGCACTAGTTAGGCGGTAGATGTCAGAACCAAACCAAGTCAGGCCAAACCTAGCCCCCTCCCAGATCATATGGCGAATATGGTCTCTTGTAATTCCATTTTAGTATTATCTATATTTATTTAAGAATTAATTGGCATTAAACATATATATGGCCGGAATGTCAGACCCCCTGGTCCAAAGCTTCCTGACAAAGTCAACTAAGTGGAGAGACATTCCCTACATATTTGTGGTGCTGGTCATCCTCATTGGCTTCGTTGTAGTATCTGGAATAGACCTTTCTGATTACAGGCGGACTCAATGCTTTACTTCCTACTTCGGGGACCCTCGTGTGATGTTCTTTGCCCCGAATATGCTCGGGATCCTCGCTATAAGCATGGGAATTGCCCTGGTGGCCTCGGGTGTTTACTTCGCTGTGGCTGCGTGTTACACCGATTATTTCATAATTGTATCCATGGCAGTACAAATTCTTGTTTCACTGGGCACCTCAGTATTCTACCTGAGCCAACTAAGGCTGCTCTCTGGAGTATTCAGTCTGGTGTGGTTGGTGTCGAGCTGTCTGATGTACTATTTTTTGAGTGCGTACATAAAAACAGCCACGACCCAGCTGAATATCGCAATGTGTTTGGCTGAGCGGAACCCATTCATCTTTGTGATTTGTTTGCTTGGTGCCCTCTTCTCGGCTGCGTGGTCTACTCTGGTTGGTGCTGTCATACTAGCGAGTTTCGGCAAGGCAATAACGCAAGACTGTTCACACAAAAATATTCTTCGACCCGAGGGAGAATTTCTCACACTACTTGCATATACTATTCTGTGCCACTATTTAATAGCAGATTTGGTGAAAGCAATAGTTCGCAGCACAGTCTGCTCTACCGTTGAGTGCTGGTGCTTCATGCAGCGCAAGCGCCTTACCGAAAATGAGAATGGCCCCTTTGACGAGTACCCCAGCATCCCCGCTGTGACTTGGACTGGCCTTCTATATGCATTAACTTGCTATTTAGGTGCACTATGTCTTTCAAGTCTACTGCTGGCAGCGTCTAAACTGCTGTCTCACGCAATGAACGCGTGGTCCCAGGTGATGCTAGTCAATGGCCCACGACCGAACTCGCAAGATGTATCTGCAATTCTACTCGCATGGATTTTTAGTCTGTTCACGATTATGGCTGATGCATCGCTTAACCATTTCTCGAACTATGTCATTATATTTGTTACCATGAAGAACATGAGCTATCTAGATGGATTCAAGTGCACCCTCAACCTGCTCATTGATCAGGGACTTACTGCACTTATAAACGACGGGCTTGCATGCGGAACACTCACTTTTAGTTCGTGGTGCGTGGGCTCTGCGTCTACACTGTTCACTTACCTGTTTATGAGATTCGTATTCGGGTACCCCATAGAGGGCACATTCTTTGTATGCTCGTTTGTGATGGCAGTCAATGTGCAAATATCCAGTGTGTTTCTATCCGGAATTTCTACTGGGGTACAGACACTGTTTGTGGCAATGTCAACGGAAACCCGCAGGTTCCAGCGTGCGCACCCCGAAGCTTGTGCGAGACTTGCCAACAGTATGTAAGTACAACTACACGAAGAAAAAAGAAAAAAAAAAGAAGTTGAGCGAATAATCATGCGAATACTAGTCACACAATCACTAGTTATACAGTTAGAATTAAATATTATATTATGGATTGTCCGTCTATTAAATAAAACATTAGCAGCTGCTCGTCACTACCTCGGGCTCAAAATGTACACTCTTTCTTCTTGCGCGTGGGGGCGCACCAGGCGTCTTCATAGCCGACTTCGGTGAAGGCGGTGGATTATCCTGCAGCTCCTTTTCCCGTTTACATCTGTCGCATCCGCAGTTGAACCCCCAGTTGCGTCGCAGATCCACCTGGCGGTCGTCTAACCTGGCGGAGGGATCTACGTAGGTGGTGGTGAGCTCGGTACCGGGCTCGATATCTGTTTTGGCGTACACAACAATACCGTCGTTGCGCGAGTCTGTCTTGAACTTGAAGTGGATATTAGGCTCGCAGTTGTGGTTCAGGTTCGCGTAGTACTCGAACATGCAGTTTTCGACGTTGTTGATGTTGAATGTGCCCATGGCAGTGAGGTACTCCTCGAAGCTAAGTTGGTAGACCGGTTGCAGCGCCATTGCGAGCAAGTTATATGCACCCTTGAGCTGTTCCATGTACTGTTCGAACTCGAAAGAGTTGGGGTCGATTACCGATGCTGCCTTTGCTTCTTGGCTCACGCTGGCCATGCCCTTCATTATAGTTGCGAAATTAGAGTTTTGGGGCTGCTTGACCTTGTTCAAAAAGTAGGATCCCAAAACATAGGCAGCGGTGAGCTGGTTCTCCAAACAGTACGACTCGTACATCTTGAACGGTTTGGAGTTGATTTTGGGCTTGAATGTTCGCACCTCGTGGTAAGCGTCAGCATGAGCGATATCATCGCGCTTGCAGTTATTCGAACACCAATTAATCGTGCAGTTGATGCAATGCACGCCTGTTCTAGGCAATGGCTTACCATCAGGAGTAGTGCGGATAGCCTTGCCGCAGTAGGCACAGGACATTCCTTTTCGCTTCAAAGTAAGCATATCCACGTCAGCTGGGGGCAGCAGCGGTCTTTCTTCCCACATGCGCTCGCCAGCCTTGAATGGCTTGGTAGCAAACATGGCCTTTCCTCTTCCCTTCGACATCCTCACGGTGGTACCAGCAGGATACTGGCGCCCAGGCACGAGAGTAGAAGTAGTTTCCTTCAAAAATGTCTTTTTGGGCTGATTCGGCTGCAAATTGAACTCTTTGAGCACCGACTTGAGTCTCTTCTCGGAAAGCACCCAGTGGTCGTCCTTCTTTGCTTCCTTCACTTTGGCCAGAATCTTTCCGTAGGGATTCGACATGAAGTGATCGTCTTGTTTCCAAAGATCGAACACGACATTCACAATTTCTCGGGGGTATGGTGAGTATTCTTGAGGTTTTTCCGCTGCTGGGGCATTTTCCTCGTTTAGTGACCTCTCGTGGGGGTTCTCAGGTAAATTTTTAGAAACATTCTCGGATTTATTCTCCGATGCTTGTTCTGGCGCTTTTTTGGCCGTTTCAGGTTGAGACATATCAGGAGTATTGCTCTTTTCGCACCGCGAAATTATTTTTCACGCCCACTGATAATGTGTGGGAGATTCCTGAACTGGGTTGGTAAAATTGGGTAGCAGGGAACCCCCATGCAAAAGGGTCCATGGAAAACTATCAGTTGACGTCAGTTGACGTCAATTGGCGGGCCGACACTTTATAATAATAAAAAAAAATTACATGAATGAAATGAGATCGAAGATAAATAGAATAATACATCGGAATATTTAAGGATGTGAATCCCAGATGACAGTAAGGTTTGCGATTGTGCACAAGATTGCTGTTCTTCTCGATGGAGTCATACAGCCTAGAAGTCCCAAAGGGAAAGAGGCTCAGTGTGTAGAATGCACCCAACGGGGATTTCCATGCTCGGTGGACGCATAATCAGTGCTTGATTAATTAATCAAACATTCAGACCTAGCCCTGGAGAATGTATCAGGATAGCACCATTAACATTGCCAATTCGAGAGCTAGAATCTCATAAGTAAGTAAATATGATACTTTATCACTATGTATCGAAGGATTGAATAACATATCTTCCATTGAACTGGTATTGCTGCTTGCCCATTTTTTTCTTTCTTGAAACCGTTGGTATTCCAACCCTTTTCACATTTCCCAAGTGTAAGGCTGAGAGAGTGTCTGACTGGGGGGACCATACTCGTCCACAGGGGAAAAGCGCTACTTTAAAAAAACATACAAAATCAAATAAGCAGGTAAGCGACAGTATGAGTGCATTCAGAAGAATCACACTAGTCACTGTCCCTGCTCTCTCAGGAGCTGCTGCCTATGGATTAGGCAAGTATTCAACGGGCGACTATGCTTCCTCGTGCTCCTCTGAAGCTGTTCTTCACAAACTTAACCACTCATCAGAAGTTAAGAAGTATTTTAGTGACCCACAATTCAAGCCACTCAAATATGAGAACAATCTTAGTGAGCTTAGCCAGCCTGAAACACCCACAGAAGGTGGTGTGGGCGAGCCCTACTTTGCGTTTGTGGATGGCCAAAACCCCAAAAACACAGTAACTTTTGTCCATTGTGGTCCAAGATCGGTTGGCTTTCCATTGATTGTTCATGGTGGACTTCTGTGTTCTCTTTTGCGCCAGTCAGTAGTTGCAGCATCCAAGGAGAACGAGCTGCTGAAGGGCAAGTTTGTGGTGAAATACAGAAATCCCACTATTTACGACAACATATTGAAGATAGAAACCTCAGGGACAAAGGAAGGGCTTGATTTGAAAATCACATACCCCCACGAACCCAAGAAGGTGCTGGTTGAAGCCACATATACGAAATAAACATAATAAAAAGTAGTGCATATAATTATTTTCAGTTGAGCATGTGAGTGTAATAAGCGTGTAGCAACAGTGGCTTAGTGAGTAGAGAAGATATACATAGACTCCATAAGGTATATACATATGACCACGATGGTTTTATTGGTATAATTTTATGAGCACTCTAACGAGGCTGGAAGTTGCGGGCCGAGTAGGCCTTCATGAAATTGTTCATCTCAAGTCCAATGCCCTGGTACTTGCCAGTGCTCATGAGCTGGAACACATGCTGCGAGAACACGATCTTCTCCTCGTCGCTTACGGTGCCCACCGGAAGCGTCTCCATCAGCTGCTGGAGCCACGAAACCGACGCAACGGGGGCCATGCGGAACGAGAGATCAACCATGTGCTCCACTACGGCCTCGAAGTGCACGTCGGGCTTCAACAGGAACCAGTAGAACAATGAGTGAACAAGTGCGTAGCCATGCTGCTCGAACGTCTGCCCGATCTTTTCGATGATTGCGGGATCTGTGCCGCGGTTGACATGACCGATAACAGGCAAGAAGCTCTCAACATCATCATAGAAGTGACTCACTGCATTCAGGGCCTCTGTATCCCAGCAGAGATCGAAGACCTGCACACTGAGTAACACTGAAGGCACGATCAGGGAAGCAAAGAACTGCTGGGGGTAGCTGATGGTGATGTCACAGAGCATGTGGAAGCCGTGGTGGATCACCGACGACAACAGAGTGATATGATCGACGATGCCACCCTGAATCTTGAGCAAATCGTTTGTCTTGTCAGAAAACAGGGCACGGCACATGACGACCGAGTATTCCCAGACCTGAACCAAAATACTGGGTGTGCAGTGAGGAGTTTGGGCGTTGAAGCACTGGATAATGGCACTGCTAAGCTCGTACAGAACTGAGGTCATTGGCTCAGCAGAGATAATTTCGTTTGAGTTTTTGAGAAGCAAAGGCAGTTCCTGGCTGAAGTTGAAGCCGAGGTTGAACAGAACGCGACAGTAGTACCGAGCAATTCCTTCCAGCAGTACATCGGAGGTAAGTCCGTACGCGCTCATGATATTCATGAACAGTTCGTGGTGGGCCTTGACTTCAACCACCAAAGGATGACGCAAGCTCTCGTTGAGGTCGCACTCTGGCGTAGGGATCATCGCAATAACACTGCCTAGACCCTGGATATCGTATGCAACCTGTTGCTGGAATACCTGGTTGTCGTTATTAGTAGGTGTGGATGCTGTAGATGCAGATGCAGATGCTTGGTACTGTTTTAACAATTCAAGCGAGCGTTCCCGCACAGGCTTGAATAGGATCTGGATGGCAGATGTGAGTTCTGCGCCAGAGAGATGGTTCACAATCGCACCGATACCGTCGCTGTACTTGCAGATCGACTCCAAGTCAGCGTTTCCGGTGAGCGAGTTGTACAACTCCAAAATCTGGGGTAAAAATGGCACAAGCTCGCGGGATGCATCGGTACACAAATACAAAAACGCATGAGCAGCGGCTCTGCGCACCTCCATATGCTCGGACCATACGGAACCAAGAATGTATTCGAGCTCGAACCCCAAGTACTGGGGGTGGTTGGCCGACCACATGGAGTAGCGGCCCAGCAGCATGAGCGCAGCGTGTTTCACCAGCTCGCCATCACCGCAGGGCATATGCGTAAACAAGTCGTAGATTTTGGGTAGCCACTCGTTCTCCTCGCTCGGCACAGTGCGCGCGATGGCTCTAATGGCGAACAAAAGGGCCTCAACCGGCTGCCAGTTGGTGCACTGCATCTGCTGGAGCTGCTGGAGGTTGGTGTAGCACAGCTTGAGGGCCTCTTCGTGGCCGACTACGGAACTACAGATCTTGAGCATGTCGCCGATATCGTAGCGGAAGTCCCTGAACATCTCCTCCTCTTCTAAATTGCCGTAGAACGACTCGGGGAACTGCAGGAGCTTGGCGAATTCCTGGAAAAGCTCGAGGAAAATCGGTTTGAAGGGCTCGCGCGGTATTTCTGCCGAAAGCGGAGCGCTGCTACCCGGAAGCCGCTCGCCCAGCATGGTGCGTATTTGGTCGAACACTTCAAAAGTATACTCCACAACTTCCAAATCGCCACCCGACGCAGCAATGCAGTCTTTGACTGCATTCAGCAGCGGCAAGAAGTTCTGGGGGTCCTTGCAAATAAGAACATGCCACGCTTCTGCGGCTGCACTGAACAGTCTTGTGAGATCCCGCTGCAAATCGGGGTTCTCTTCGTACTGCGGCTGGTACATCTGGGCGAGCTGGATGAGTTTTGGGTACAAACTTTTGATGGCTTCCTGGACAACCGGCTCCATGACGTCCGAGCTCTCTTTGACTACCGAAATCAGGCAGTCGACAGCAGCAGAGCGCGCGTCCATGTTGTCGACGGATGCCAGCATCCAATCGACTAATGGCGAAGCAATAATATCAGGCAGATCGACCTCGTTGAGCCAGGGCTTCAGCGTCTCGAAAAACAGGCACTGCATCGACCCGCTCTGGGCCATGATATCGGCCCGGCTGAGCATGAAATTGAGCACCAGCGGCGCGGTATCGTGGATCAGCGACTCGGACTTCTTCAGTCGAAGCGAGATGTCGACCATTCCGGCGCGGGTGCTGTTGAATTCTTCGGGGATCACCTTCAAAAACTCAAACAAAAGGGGCACCATTTCCACGGTTTCGAACCTCGCCATGAGCTCCTGCACCGGGTGCTCCCACTCAGCCACCTGCATGGCAAATGCGGCCAGCGCAACGCAGAGCTGGGCCCCCACAACGGTCAGCAAACACTTGTTTTTCTCAAGTAATACCAGCACCTGCTCTTTAAGGTGCATGCGCGCATCGCGGGGCACCTGGTGGAGATCGTGGATGATTTTGTTGCGCAGCGTCTGGGCACAGAAGATTTTCAGGCTGCGCGGGTACGCATCGGACTCCAGAACCTCGTAGGAGATCTGCCACGACTCCATGCCGCGCCTGAACTCCTGGAGCCAGTCGTTGTATTCCTGTCTTCGAGCAGCGTCGTTCTGCAAACCATCCAGGGCTCTAACCAGCTGTTCCATCGACATGAAATATGGGGTCGAAGAAGTTGTGGTTGGTTGTGTTGTGTTGGTTGTGTTGGCTTTTATTTAGCAGTTTGTCGGCTTTTGTATTGGTGGTTAGTGCAACCGTAAATAGCGATTACATAAGGGTTAGGTCAAACACATAATGTAAATATGGAGACACATAGAGAGGCCTCGATGGGCAGCCGCCAAGCCAAGTAAGGCGGAGTTAGCGGGTAATAGATAAAAATGTATAATTTAACCGAAGGAAAAGAATGAAACTTTAATTTAAAAATATGAATATTTCAAGTGGAGTAAATGTTACTTGGTGTGTGAATTTGAGATCCTCCTAGTGTGCAGCAAAAGTGCTAATGATGTGGGTGCGTGGTGTCTAAACGCATGTCCAGCCAAGACTAACACAGGCACTGTGCATGAAACAGTAGCACCTTCAACACCACTATATGTTTGTGAATATGAACGATGCAGATATAGAAATAGAAATAGAAATATGAATATGAATATGAATATGAATTCTCGATACTGTTTAAAAAGAGTTGGGGAACGTCGAGTATAATTTACGGAAAATGACCCGCAATGGAGAAGAATTCAAGTGATCTGGGGAGGCAAACGTTCAGGAAAACCACAGTTTCGTTATTTTAGCTGTCGCTATATACAATAAATAATGCCAACCTATCAATATACTGTGATGTAGCCATGCTCCTCGACCCTGCATATACCACCCGCGTTAAGGGTTTCCCTATAAGGTGACTGCATATACACGTGATGTGTATCTGGCGACACCCATAGTATATAAATATGCACTATTATTCGACTAATATTGCATCAATGTATTCCGATAAGATGAAGTCCCGTGTGATTAGGCAAAAATTTGAAAGTACTCGTTTGTTTGAGGTTGGCGAGTCAAAGACACTCATTGGAATTAATGATACACACACGCACGCATTTATATCCCATAATCTTGGCATCTCATGGAAACAAATAGATGGTGTTTCGGGATCATCACTCGTAATAAAAGATTGTGGAAATGGATTCATGATTATTTCAGACAGAAATACAGGTCGGATTTACGTCATAGATGGTAGAGGAAACGTGACCAAAGAATGTATTTTCGAGCAAGAGTGGTATGAGGCATCGGTACATCCAGAAGACACCAATGCCATATTGCTTCATTCTTTTAAGAGTGATAATGCATGTTCTGATGAAGGTATTTTAACAGTTTATTATACCAAAGATGGCGGTGCAAGTGAATGGAAGGTACTACGCGAGTACGATATATTATTTGAAAGTGAACACCCATCCTGTAAATTCATTACTGGAGGTGCGCGTGATCTCATATATGTATATGACATGGCATATGAGAATTATATGGAATACTTTAACTTCTTCTCCGAATCACCTTCGAAGCCCAGGTGTTTTCCTTTTGAAGTTCACCGAACTCAGGATATTTTCTACGGAATTAAGAATCAGAAGGAATTGCATGTGAGCACAGACGGGATTGATTTCGAGTACATTCAGTTTCCATCCCATTCATCATCGTGGGATTATAAGAATATCGTAGATGGAGTTACCGCAACCAGTGATTGGGGTGATTGGGAGTATAATATAAAAAGAGCCAAGGGTTCTCTTTTTTTGCAGAGGCGTTACAAAATCAAAGATGGCCTATCTGAAATAAATTTACCCAGGTATACTTTGTTCCGCTATGATGTGAAGCGCAAAGAAATCAAAACCATGTTGGATTACTGCTACGACTATTTGGTTGTGTCACCAGAGGAAGGTATCATGATTGCTAATTATATCACGAATCCTCAGGGGTGCGTATATCATAAGGAAAAGCCCAAGATTAGGACTGTAATCACTTTCAATGATGGTGCTAACTGGGAACCCATGAGAGGACCTAATGGGGGTGAGTTCAGTGTTGCGATTTCTAATTCTTTGAGTCGTAGTTTTGGTGATATACCCAGCAACGCTAGTCTGATAATAGTGTGCGGTAAAGAAGGGCCACTAGAAAACTACCAGGAGTTTAATCCTAACAGTGACTTCCTTTCCTCCCTCTCCACTTATATGACAAAAGATTCAGGGAGGTCTTGGCGTAAAATCAATGATGATGCTATGAATTACATGATTGGAGACAGCGATAACATTATCATAATGTTTCGGGAGGGTCAAGAATACATTTTATACTCACTTGACGGTGGCATGAACTGGCAGAAGCGTACAATTGGCAAGGTGGATCTACGCTGTTGGGATTCCAGTAGCAGTAGCAATAGCAAACGGTTCTTGCTAGGTGATTGTACCATAAGCTTTGATCCTACTGACCAACTGGAGCAGTCGTATTTGTAAAATTGTAGACCATAAATATAAATTATTATAATGCATGCTTATGAATTCTAATCTCGAATGCTCAATGAAAACTTTGTCACCGTCATCGATCCATTTTTAAACTTGAATTATATTCTAAATATGACATAGTTTATACAATTGGCATATCTACGCATACATATTAGTATTCGGCGCATATATATCCAGCTTCACCATATGTACTTCAAATTCTCGAGGTTAGGTTTGTTTAACGCATAGCTGCATGTACTTACACACGCACTGTCTCCGCTAGACAATACACATACAAACATGATTCGAGTGAAAAATAAAACCACACACCGGTCCCCAGAAATACTGTTCCTAGCAGCACAGCACAGCCACTATTTTCAGCAAAAACGATGAGTAAATACGCACGTTAGCACTATATAGATAAATTAATATAATTCCAACTCTGAGATTGGCCTTGAGGGAGTCAGATGCTATTTTTACTCCTCATCAGCGGCCTCCTCAGCACCCTCCTTGCTCTTAGCGTTACGGCGGGCGACACGACCAGGGCGTCCACCACCGAAGGGGGAAGAGGGGTTGAAGTTGATGTGCTTCTGGGAGTCGAGACGGACAAGGAAGCTAGGGACGTTCACGACCTGCTTGCCGACAGCGATGTGGCGCTGGGTGATGAGGATACGGGCGTGGTGGATAGAACGAGCAAGACCGAGCTTGAAGACCTGGGTCTGCAAACGACGCTCAAGGAAATCCTCGATAGAAAGGGCAAGAACGTAATCGAGCTTCATCTTGTCCTCAGTAAGGACACCGGAGCGGACCAACTTGCGGATGAGGGCGTTACCCTCGAAGAGACGCTTCTCGTCCTTCTCGTCACGAGTAAGCAAATCACGAGCAGCACGACGGATCTTAGAGAGCTGCAAACCGATACGGTACAACTCACGCTTGTTACGGAGACCGTACTCACCGCAGAGCTTCAGCTCAGCGTCAAGACGGGACGCCTCGAAGGGGCGCTTCGGCGTGGAGTAAGTTTTCGACTGCGACCGAGGAGCAGAAGGCATTGTTGTTCACGATCCTAAACGAGATGCTAAAACTAAGGGGCCTAGGGATTAGAAGCTTTTGGCAAAGCGTGACTTGGAGTGACTTTTCATTTGGATCATATGACTTTGGGACTTTAGGATACAACGTACGGGTAGTGGAGGGCTTCGGAGGGAGGCAGAATTAGGGCCCTTTAGCCCTAGCTTAGGTAATAGGGGGTGGACACGCCATTATTCATGTGCCCCCGGCACTGTCAGTGGGTAGCAGGTAGCAGCAGTGGTACCTTTCAGTGGTGTCTGGGTACAACAAATACGTCTGATGGGGTGCGCGGTACCTAGGAGAGAGTGTACACAACACTTCTATTTAATTAATTAAGTAAAGAAAAATAAAATAAAATAGAAATAGAAATAGGCGAACCAATTAATTGTTTATACAAAAATATAAATATTGAATATATATACAAAAATGAATATGTGTATCTCTCTATAGCACTATCTATAGGCATATATCTGTTGGCACTATGTATACATACCCCTATCCATATATGTGTATGACATAATCGAGGGCTCAGGGGTGACTCGACTCTGAATTTTTTCAGTTGGGACTTTTCAACCCTGGACCACCGCACCCGCCGGGTAGTGCCAATTATCACGGTAAGTACACTACCAAAAAGGTTCACAAACCAGCGAATATTGAACAATGGGTAAGAGTCGTGGACTTCGCAGTGGAACTCGTTACGCGTTCTCGCGCGACTTCAAGAGACATGGTATCATCCCCATGTCCGTGTACCTCAAGACATACAAGGTTGGCGACATTGTCGACGTTGTCGGCAACGCTGCCGCTAAGTCTTTGCCCCACAAGTGGTTCCACGGTAAGACCGGTGTCGTTTTCAACGTCACCAAGAGCTCTGTTGGTGTGATCATCCAGAAGCCCGTCGGCAACCGTTACATCGAGAAGCGTATCGCTTGCCGTGTCGAGCACGTCCGTCACTCCAAGTGCCGTCTCGACTTCATCAACCGTGTCAAGGAGACCGCCGCTAAGAAGGTCGAGGCTCGTGAGCAGGGTGTCCGTGTCCAGCTCAAGCGTGTCCCCGAGCAGCCCCGTGAGGCCCACACCATCAGCCTCAAGGAGTTGCCCGAGACCATCTACCCGATCCCTTACGAGACTTACATCTAATCTATTCATAACCTATATATTAAGGCATACAGCTTAGAACAGTTTGTTTCAATTTGGATACTATGTAGTTTTTTGTAGTGTATGTGCTATTTGTTAGTGCTATTAGTTAGTGCTATTAGTTAGTGCTTGTTAGGTGTACTTGATCTGTGTACAATTTGCTATACAAGTACTGCTTCGTATTCAATATTTCGATAATTATATGTTTGTATGCTGAACAACTTCTATAAAGCTTCCAAATACTCCAATTTATGCCTTTTTTTTTATCACTTTAGTGCTGTGCTCCACACTGCCTGGGGTGGATCCACCCTGCTGTGGATGAAACTTTCGTCCTTGCCCTGAAAAACTAATTAGGCAAACTGCCAGCCAAAAATGAGCCCCCACCAGCAGTTCGATGAGGTGCTAGAGAGCGACGAAAACTCAGCTGAACAGCCCATTGAACCGTCGGTCCCCACTCCGGGTTCCGTCACGCGCCAACAGGCTCCAATCAATCCTTGGGTCCATTTCTTCGCCGGAGGCGTGGCTGGAATGGCCGGTGCAGTGGTTACCAGCCCATTGGACGTCGTAAAGACTCGTTTGCAGTCGGACTTGCACCATTCTCTAAGCAACAAAAGCGCAGATGGACATGTAAGACCCAGAAGCAAGTTTATTGTCGTTAGGGGGCTGAGACATGTCACCGACACCTTCGGAATTATCACTGATGTATACAAAACAGAAGGTTTCAGAGCTCTGTTCAGGGGTTTAGGACCAAACTTGGCCGGTGTTGTGCCAGCCAGGTCCGTCAATTTCTTCACTTATGGATTGGCCAAGAATTTGGTGGCGCCCCAATTCAATGATCCCGAGCAATTGAAGCCACAGACTCACTTAGCTTCTGGAATCATGGCTGGAATTGTTACTTCTACCGTCACTAACCCGATCTGGTTGGTTAAAACGAGGTTGCAGCTCGATAAGGCCCACAGCGAGGGCAATGTTAAGGTGATGATCAATGGCGAGGTCCAGAAACCACAGAGACTGTACAAAAACAGCTTTGACTGTGCTCGCAAAATCATGAAGAACGAGGGATTCTTCGCATTATATAGAGGTCTGACCGCCTCGTTCCTGGGATCCTCCGAAAGCTCCATGCAGTGGGTGCTTTACGAACAAATGAAGTCTTTCATTCGCAAGCGCCAGGAGTACCTCCACTCCAGAGGGCACCAGTTCAGCAAAACTGAGAAATTCATGGACTGGTTTGCTACTAGTGGTGCTGCAGGTGCTGCTAAGTTCATCGCCTCGCTCATCACTTACCCCCACGAAGTAGTCAGAACAAGACTGAGACAAGCCCCCCAGGAGAACGGAAAGCCCAAATATACTGGTCTCATCCAGTGCTTCCGTAGAGTCATTGCTGAGGAGGGACTTGCATCATTATACGGTGGTTTGACACCCCACCTTTTGAGAACGGTGCCTAACAGCATCATCATGTTCGGCACTTGGGATCTTATTGTCAGGCTAATTGCTGGCAGACCTGTTTAAAGATAATGAGGATGAAAAAAAAATAATAGTGTCTCTATTTTTGTACATAGTAATTACAGTATTTTTGATGAATGATTTCACAGTGTTTATAGTTAGTTGTACTGGTAGTGGGTGTGGTAGCTGATCAGCCAGTACATGTCAACATACTCATCCAGACACGCATCTGGTGGCTCATGTTTGAAAAGTTAATGAAGTTCCAATGGTATGAAAACACATAATAATATTAAAATATTAATTAGTTTCTAAATAAATAATAAATAGGAGTGGTGGGTTCAAACCAGTTTACATATTATGGCCCAAGAAGTACGCTTCTCCGTTTGGTATCACTAGAACGACTTGGCGAGCTGAGCGCATCTCGAATACGTTTCTGGTTATGCTGACCGCCAATAGCGCTGGCTAATGGCGAGCCTCCTAGAGGTGAGTGGCCATCAACGTTCCGCGCAATGGGCGTAGACGTGAAGTGTTTTGTAGTGGAGCCAAACTTAGTTGACAAAGCGGTTGGCTGGTGGGTCGACTCGCGCGCCATGGTCGCGTAGGCATCGACCAGTTTCCACGAAAACACTTCGAAGGTGGGTAGTCTGTATCCCTTCTGGGAAAAGTATTGGAGAAGCAGGCTCGCCATTTTGTTCTTGCTGTCTTGATTAATCGTGGTCTTGCCAAACTTGTTAACTCCTGCGATGGTGAGGATGGTGTCTGCGTCTGGTGATGCGGTGAAATTGAACTCATTGGCCGAGCTGTAGTTTTTGCTGATGTCAAGGTTGAACTCTGTATATATGGTCAAGGCGAGCATGCGAGGGTCCAGCGATTTGGCTGTCTTGCTCGAGGCTTGTGTGAGCAGTGTCCACTCAATTTTCAGTGAAGAGTTGGCAGAAACATTCAACAAGTGCTCGATGCTGCGACAGAGAATGCTGCTGGAATGGCGGTCGTGGGTGTTGTAGAATAAGCGCGCTCTGAGCAGCACAAGTTCAAACACTACCGCCATGTTGTTCAAAGCAAGGGCTCGCGAAAGAGTGCTGCAAATCAAAATATGCGCTTGAGAAGCCAATATACTAGACTGAGACAGCACTAGTGCACGCACAGATTTAGTTAAGAAGAACAGCTCGTCATTGGTTGATTTCGCACGCATGAATTCATGGGCATAGCGCTGCGCCAGAGTGGCCGCGGATTGGAACTGGGACGTATAAAGCAGTATAAGGAATTCAGCATACTTCAGCCCATTCTGATGCGATTTAGGGAGAGTCGGGCATTGATATAGTTGGTCCAGAACGGCTCTACCGGCGCGAGGAGCGTGCGATTTGACCAGCAGAATCCCCAACAGCAGCGTGTATGTAAGCTGAGCCTCGTCGGTCCAGAAGCCTTGCTGCTTCACTTGCGCCAACTCATGCAGTGACTGGATTATTTTGTCGTGATAGAGCCCATCCTGGAGCTTAATTTCGCACCACACGCTCAGCTCAGAAACCTGTTGGATGGTGGCCTCTCCAGCGCTCTTCACAGTTGAAATGTTCGTGCAGAGCTTTGCCGCTGTTCTGGCATAGTTTTCGGCTATTTCTTCAAATCCAAAGTAAGCGTAGAACTGGGAAACCAAGCGGCTGAACTGCAGTACGTGGCCCTCCTCGGCCATCGAGCTGAAGTCAAACAGCAGTTTCTCCACTCTCGCGAGATCGTTCAAGTCTGGGCATGTTTTACCACTGATTGGAGGATGCGGATGGGATGCAGCAATGTGGTCGGGTGGAATGGCAATAAGAGACTCGCCTCCACTAAAGAAAGATTCCAGACCGTGCACTGAGCTTTCTACCTTCTCTTGCAAGGATGACGCGGTACGCATTAAGAACCCAACCAGCTCAGGCAGAGAATAATCCAGTGCAGGAGGAATGCCCTCGAATCTATCTTCGCCAGAGGCAGTCCACTTACTGCTCTCTCTGCTGTCCCTTCCGTAATATGTCATCAACGAGGCGAGCCAGCCCACGAGTCGTCGATTCCATTTCCGCGAGCGTCTCCTCAGCGCCTGCTGATCCGCAGAGCAATCAGGGTCGTCCTTCATTTCTCGAACTATATTCATTCTATCGCTGATAAACGACTCGTATAGTGCTTCCAGGGATGCAGAAAGGTACCCCTGTGAAGCGTAAGAGTAGCTGAGATCGGCCAGACCCAGCTCTCCTCCCCTGAAGTTCGACTGGATATTCATAAGCGCCAAATCACAATTGCGGTGGCTCAAATATTGCATGGCCTCCAAATCGTGGGCGACCTGAGAATTAAATCCAGGGGTATTGAATCCGAACTCTGCTGATAGTGTCCCCAAATCACGACTATAGACGGATTGAAGCATATCAGCAGCGGATTTGCCACTTTGGCTAGTTTTCGCTTGCTTTTTCTGAGTTGGCTGGCGATAAAGCTGGTCAATGGGTGCAAGCATCTGCTCTAAGCGCGTAATTTCATCGGCATTGATTCTCATATTGAGAGAATTCAACAGCGGCTGCGATTGAGTTTTCAACAGCTCACACAAATTGATGCTTTCTGATAGATCGAGCTGACGCCATTTAAGCGCCACGATCTTGAAAAGAGTGCCTGCAAAAGACTTAGGCTTGACTAATGGTGGAACCATCTCGTACGTCACATAGTAGTAATTCTCGAGGTAATTTGAGAGTCCTGCATATGAGAATGTCTTTTGTGCCAACGATTTGGCTATTTCGTGCACCAATTTCTCGTTTTGGGGCATCAGCGCGTTGTAAAGGTCATCGAGGAACTGTGTACCTTGCGATAACTTCCTTGGCTGGCCTAAGTAGTCTATGATAATTCTCCACAGCTCAGTATTATATTTGAGCTCTTGATCCTTCTTGTCGACGGCCAGAGTACCCACAATTATTGCCGCGAAGCACTGGACTACGCTCATTATGGGGGTTTGTTTATATCGCTGGCGCGGATGTGGTAAGGTACCTTGGGGTTAAGGCAGGTGAACGTTATGGCAGGCGGACGTTAAGGCGTGGGCGTGGGTGCATCTAAGGTGAAGTAAGCCATAGGGGTGTTATCGTCAATTTAAGCATAAATGGCTCAAATTATTATCTGTTAAATTGTTAAATATATAATTAATCATTGTTTTGCCACTTATCCCTTTTTGTCCTGGTATATATTGCTTCCCTCTATATTATCAATACGAATCACCCCATCGTCCCTATCCCAACGCCGCTGCCCTGCCTTTCCCAACTCCGCAATTGCCATTAAAAAGGTACCATGTCCAAGGGCTTCAAATCCATATCGTCCGTAATGGGGGACAATGATGCTGCTGCGAAACAGCGTGTACGCTCGTTCCAGTCTGCTGAACAATACCAGGAGCCCGAAAATACCCTGGAAGTCGAGGTGCGCAACCCCCGCACCCATGGCAGCTCAAGATCAATGTATACTGACTACGAGATCATAGTTTCCAGCAACATCCCCATATTCCGCCCCAATTCCACCGTTAGACGAAGATATAGCGATTTTGTGGCATTCAAGGATGTGCTCGAGCGTGATCTGCCCAAAGTACACATTCCCTCCCTTCCCCCCAAGGTTTTCACCAACAGGTTCAGCGAAGAGGTGGTGCAGACGAGAAAAGTGCAGTTGGACAGGTTCCTTCAACAAGTTTCAACCCATCCTCTCGTTCAGACCGGTGCTCCTCGTCTATTAGTGTCATTCCTCCAGGATGAGGTCTGGGACAAGGATCAGTGGCTCTACTAGAATTGTTTTTATTAGAGTAGGTGCGATGAGATGCTTCAAACAAGACATTTTTACGATGAATTGACTTAATGTAACTTAACAAACATGTATGCATATATGAATTAATTTATTAAACATCAAAAATTATGTACATATATGGAGTAGAATATAAATATAGAAACAAGGAAAATTTGGGAAATTAGGCCTGATTAGGTTAATTGAAGATAGTTCATTTTGGATTCCACATATGCTTGGGTCGCAGATTCACGCTCAAAGAATACAGGACACTCCATGGATTCGCAGGGGTGGTTTAAGGGCGGTGCAGGTACGGTGGAGCCACAGCACAGTTGGCAGGTGAGGTAGGCAGCCGCCAGTTTCTGCTCGTTATGGTGAAGTTTGGTGCCCAGAACTAGCTTAGCAGTGGGCTTGCGCTCAATGCATTCCTGGCACAGCGGTGGTGATTCACTTACACGCCGCTCATCCTCACACACAACACATGAATCAGAAACTGCTGGACCAACCAGCTCTGTCGAGTGTGGCACTCCAGGGCGAGCACGAGTGCGGTTGACCGTCTTGATCACACGAGGCATTTTGTTGTACCAGTCCTCCACGTTAGCACCAAGAAGATTGAACAGTCGCTCCAACGGTGGAATGATGACTTTGCGTATATAATATTCAGCATCAATCTTCGCATTGGGTGTGCGCATGAATTCTTCTGGCGACATAACCCGCTCGGTGATTAGAGAACCAGGCGCACCAAGGGTGACTATGAATGAGACTCGCTCTCTATACTGAGGGGCAGCTCGTTCTCCAGTTCTCATAGCTCTAAGACTTACAACAGCTCCTCCAGGGAGATGTAAATCATCATCTTCATCAGTGCGATACGCCCCAAGCTTCACTTGTCTGGCGAAGCAAAAGTTTTGCGGCTGTATATGGCCACCCAAAATCCGTCTCCACTTATTCTGCAAATAATTCTTCACCTTGGACAGATCCTTGGTATCGAACAAAATGTCCAACACTCGCCGCTCGATTTTCTGCGTTATTGGAACACCATCACGCCGGATGGTTTCGATACCTTTGGCGTCAAAGCGTGACTCCGTCAAGTCCTTGGGGGATTCAAATGCCCGCCCAACATATCTTTTCTTGGTTAGCAAGATCGAGGGTGAGTAAACTTTCTCCAGTTTTAAATGAATCGGATCTGGTGTGGATGATGTGATAATACTAGCCAGTTCTGAGCCCATACTGAATGCTTGCTGAACAGACACACCAGGGAATCGAACAAACAAACTATCTGTATCACCATAAACAACTTCAGGCTTTATTCCCCATTGTGTCATAGACTCAGCTTTACGCATACTCCACGTGAGAAGCTCTTTTCCTGCTAAAACGATACTATCAGCAAGCTCTGCACACGGCATTCTACCAGAAAAGGAAGCACTAGTGTATCCGTAGGTGACATTTGCAATGAACTTTAAAGCCAACTGTTGACTGTTCAAATTTCTATCTGTGCGGGCGCCAAGAGTTTTGGCCATTTGTTTTCGTGAATCGTTAATCATAAATCGTGTATCCAAAATTTCACCCAGCATTTGGGCAAGAAGGCTCTTGCGAATCTTAGGTGAAACGTAGCCCACTCCATTGGGGGCTACATATATATTATCAAGCCCAATTTCACTAAGAATATTTCTTTGAAGACGATGATCTTCCTTGATACCTATCCTATTTTTACCCATGAAATGCTCTACTCTGCCAATGCAAGTTGAATAGCAGAGGTTATAAGCAATGATGATGGACGGGTACAAGGACCTAAAATCAAACACACAAACAGGGTCAGTGTAGAATGCTGATTTAGGCTCCATGACCAACGGGATTTGTTCCAAAGCATTCTGGTGACTCACCTGAGACCTGCTTGGAGATATAAGCAAGAAATTCTCTCGCTTTGAAAGTTTGCTCATGATAGATTCCACTTGGAACTGTGATCCTCGCGTAAGACTTGACATGAAATCGACACCAACGACCCGCGACCGCTCGCAAGTTCGGTTGATGATTTCGAAGTGCAAAAACAGCCGCACGACCAGGTCTACTCTTGACTCCCAGTACTGCCGCACTGAATTCATCAACTTCATGTTACGGGACTCCCACCACGATGTCAAAGTATCATTAGAGTAATGTGGTATTCTTGTATGCAAAGCATTAAGAGCAACATATTCCAAATTATATTTTGAGAGTGTCACTTCTTTACGCATAATATCCCACAGATTCAGCAAGTGACGTCCCTTGACAGTTTCAGCAGCATCAGAATAATTCGGAATTTCACCCTCACGGAATAATACCCGACCTAGTTCAGGATAAAACGTATCTTTTTGTAAGTCGTTCAGTAGTTGATACCGCTGACGTATGTACCCCCATGAGCTTGATTGAATTTCATATCCGCAGAGTATATCGGGATCTCGTTCTATCACCAAATCCATAAGAGTCTCAATGATGTGCAACTCATTTCCCACATGAGTTAAGTGATAGGGCTCATCTCTGATAAGTTGTGAAGAACTCGTAATCACACCAGATGGAGGAAAGTCGCCATCAAGACCATCAAACCGATAGAATACAGCCACAATAGCGTCTTCAGCAGGATTCGGAGCCTTTCCAGGTTTGCTTGTAGCAAATATTTCCAATGCACACATACTCATATCCGAATCGCGAGAATCTGGTGATCCAAGAGATGGGAACTGGAACTTATCTGTGGTGGTATTGCCGCTTTGCAGAGAGCCTTGCTGAAGCTGTGACTTATTATTATTTGTTTTGAGCCATTCAGAGACTTCAGAAGAGGTTGGTGCATCCACAGAATACTCAAGACGAAGGAATCCAGAAGGGGTATCAATATCTCCCTCGTAGATGATCCATGAATCAAGCCTGGGATACGACGGATCTGGATTTATTTCAAAAGGCGGCAAGTCCTTAGGCTCCAAACTCTTTACACGATGCTCTTTCCCACCATAATTAAACGAGATTGCCCCGACATCCGCATTATCACTGTAGTGCGGGAAAGATTCTTCGGTGATTCCGTACGTATTCCGCACATCTCTAGAGGTCGGGGAATCATGTTGGAACTGCAACGTATCATCGGTTACAAAGCACCTACCATACGATCCAACTTGGGGCTGTGAGAACTGCGATTCTAGAATTTGCGAGGCTTGAGCGGCTGATCGATCGATATCTGGAGGATCTTCAATATAGCTCTGGTCAACGATGAACGATGATGATGCCTGGAAAGCAGATTGAAACCCATTGAGTGAGAAAGGCGGAATAAGTTCAGTTTCATCATCCATGCCACCAGGTTCACTGGTGGTTTGATTAACTGAGGAGGATGCTAGGGGTATGGAAGAAGGTGGAGAAGGTGAAGAAGAGGGAGAAGAATAAATAGGAGACGGTGGAGGTGATAAAACCTCTAAGTCATGCAATTCAGGTTCACTGGTTACAGTTTCAACTGAAGAGGGCGAAGGTCTGTCTTTTGAAGGAACCAACATATCAACCGTAGGAAGTTTATCGAGCATATCATTATTTCCAGAAGTTAACACACCACTATTGTTATTCTCCTCGATTAATTTATTCAGCTTCTTTTCGTGCTTGTCTTTGAACTCCCAATCCCATTCGCGCGAGAGAGACTGGTACTGGGGCTTAATACCTTCTGAATTCCACGCATTGAGATCATTAGAAGCCCTTCTCTCAGCATCAATGGCTCTGATTTCAGACAAACTAGATATAGTGAGGTGAGGAGCTGGAGACTCCGCAATTGCGGTGTGTCGCGATGTGTGGCTGATCTTTGACCTGTTTGCGATGGACTGCACATCTACCCTTAGTTCCAAGCTACCCTTGCAATTAGTTGATGGTAATCTAGAACTTGGAAGTTGCTGGTAATTGTCAAATTCCATCCATCCACAACCGTATAAGTCGTAATCCGATAGAAAAGCAAGGAGGTAAGGAATGTGTGCTTCGTAAGGCTGGAGTTTCAGTCCAGGAATTACAACCCCCTCTACAAGTAGATTGGCACAGCGAAGAACATGGGTTGGATTCAGCATACTTATTTTCAAAAAGCATGTGAATCCAACGCTGTATCCGTAAATGTCGAACCCTTTACATGGCTCCACACTTTTCACGAACTTATGTGCTTGATCCGGAGTTTGATTAAAAGACTTGCTAATTGCTTGGTCAATTGAAGCTTGCAAGTTACTGGCAAAGTTCTGTGGGTCTGTTTCCGAGGCAGGAAGGGCTACAAACAGGTAAGGAAACGCACCATGGACATGTACCACTGCCTGGTCACCCCTTTCGTGCTCCAATGGCCCGTAAATCCTGATCACTGGCTCTTTTGAACCATTGTGATTCAAAGAGTATGAATCAATGCAGTTTATTCGTACCTTAATTGTACTTAGTGGGCCTTTTGAGCGCGTGTGAGATTTTGGTTTTGAACCCTAGGAAAATGAAATATGCACTGCATTAAGTCACGCATAGATTCACAGTGCGCGCGTGCACACAGATATGTAAATAAATAATAAATGAATCATATATATAATGTAATAATAATAAGAATAAACGAATATATGCGTACTACATAGAAAGCAAAGCAAAACAACTACTCTTTGAGTGAAATCTATTATTCTACATTATGATGTCTAGATGAACGAGAGTTATTTAATGTATCTATGCAAACGTCAATATTTAATAAATTACGCTTCGTGCAACCAGTCGTTGAAGTAGAAAACACCGAACAGAAGGAAGCACAAGGCACCACTGAAGGTGATGGTGCGCAACGAGAGGTGCTGCGCCAAGATCTTACCTCCGAGCACAGCAATGACGGTGCTGATGAAATGGCCCAAAAGGCAACCGAAAAGGACCTCGAACCATCCCTCACCGGCACCCATAGCGACAGTAGCGATCTGCGAGCGGTCACCCCACTCACCCAAGAAGGTCATGGCAAAAATTTGGATCCACACAGGCGAGAGCACAAGCGAAAGGATATCCTGGACCTTCTTCTGGTGCAATTTCGAAGCGGGGCTGTCATCAGAAGTGAGTCCTCCACCCTCGGCCTTCTCCATGGCGTTGCTCGAGTCATGCATCGCCAAATCATTCTCCACTTCCTCCATCTCGTCGGTGGCAGCCAGGTTCTTGTCCATGGACCAAGCCTCCATGACCATGCGCACACCAAACACGACAAACAGAAGCGCAGCCAACAAGGTAGTGACCTTGCGCGACAGCAACGAGGGAAGCACCAAACCGAGAATCATGGAAAGAACAGTCATCACAACCATGGCGCTGTACGAAGAACTGAAAACGAACACAGAAGGATGTCTCATGGCCATGAGCGCAGCAATGAAGAATGTCTTATCGCCGATCTCGCTCACCACAATCATGATAGCAGATCCCAAAAACCGGCCGAACTTGGCCTGATTGAGCTCCTCATCGGTCTGCCCTCGCGAAATCTCATCTCGCGAAGGATATCCTTCGAATTTACTTTTACCTTTGGCAGTAGTGGAACTCTCCTTTTCGGACTCCTCGGGGCTCTTGACGGATTTAGCGCTGGAATCAGCAGTGTCCTTCAAAGGTTTCTTTTCGTCATCCACCTTGGGAGCAACCTTGGTGTCAACCTTAGAATCCAACTTTGGATCAGCCTTCGAGTCCAACTTGGGATCAGCCTTGGGGTCAGCCTTGGCGTTGGCCTTCGAATCAGCAGCGTGTTTGCTCTTCTCAGAGATGTTTATGTTTTCTTTAGACTTGTTATCTTCAATGGGATTAGAGCCCTTCGTCACCTTAGACTCCTTCTCGGTTTCCTTTTCTTTGGGTTTGCTATCTTCAGGGGCATCCTTCTTGTTGGGAGACTCCTTGAAGCCCTTGGCAGTTTTTCCTTTAGTGCTGTCCTTGTCATCACTGTCTTTAGCCTTAGAATCCTTCGAATCCTTGCTCTTCTCTTCCTTCTTGGCAACGTCGGCATTCACGCCCAATCTATCGGGGTTGTAATCGTCGAGCACAACTGCGCCTTTCTTGCCCTTCTTGCCCTTTTTGTCTTCATCCTTCTCTTCCTTGCCGTCTATGCTTTTCTCAGTCTCCAATTGCTCTTCATTGGGAGCAATCTTTGGCGCGTGGTAGACTTCCTCAGTGCCTGGCTTGTGGTGGCTCTCGAACAGACTGTTGGCGTGAGGAGACTGCTTGTTGGCACCATTGGGCTTGTGAACCTCGGAGTCAACGTTCTTCTCAGAGGACTTGAGCTTTTCAGTGCTCTTCTTATCAGCAGTCTTGTCAGTGGCCTCATAACCAGTGGTTTCGTAGTCAGTTTTCTTACCAGCAGACTTATCGGTAGATTTATCAAAAGACTTGTCGGAAGACTTCTTGTCGACGCTTCTATCAGAAATCTTACCAGCATTCTCTGCCCTGGCATCAGTCTTATCAACAGCATGAACGACCTCAGAAGTCGCTGTAGAAATACCAGTAGTGCTAGAATGCGTTTTAGTGACTGCAGCTGAGCTTGCTGGGAGAGTTGAGGTGGGAATCACCGACTCAGGCTTTCCAGCTGAAACTTTGATGGCAGAGGAGACATCAGCACCCAAGAGAAGGGCCAATGCAAATGCTCTGTATTGCATAATAATAAAAAAAAGAGACCTAAAAGTTGTTACAACGGTAGTTGTTTTGTCGGTAACTCAAGTTGTTACTTGTTGATAACTTGTGTGGCTACGTCAGGGGGGTCGATGCTAATCGCGAAGGCGAGGCTCTCGACAAACAATTCGCGTATTTGGCAGCTAGAGAATGTCGTTGGAGGTGCGAAATACAAACGAATTTATACTTCTAAACCCACAGTTACGATATTCTTGGCGTGTTCTTATTTTATTTGCCAAGACTACGGTGAATTAAGTAAGTATGAAGTTTACTCACGGTACGGGTAATCAATATAATTCAGGGCAGGGTGGATACGACAGGGTAATAAATGACAAATGTCGCGCTAAGAATAACCAACTAGATCTCTTACCTACGGCATATCTTCTATGTAGAGTAATACACAAGACAAATAGAGACAAACTTGTAGATAAAAGTGCATATTATTGTTCATTAAAAAGTGTTAGGCCCTCAAATGCATAGCATGGGCGCTTAATGCTGTTTCTTTTTTTCTCTTCTGCTCAGCCCCACTACCCAACACCACCACCCTTTCACCCTTTCACGCGCGCCGATGCATCATGCGGGTACAGCGCGAGTTCGAACACGTATGAGACACTGAAACTAGGGTTAAGGCGGGTTGATAGAAACACAGGCAGAAACACACCCTGGGAGAGAGACACGGATTTACTGGGCACCCGCTAATTAATGGCATAGACGAGACCTAGCACACCACAAAATGTATGTAAAACCTAGACACGCCTTAGTTCCTAGGGAAACTATAGAACAAAAATAATTATATTGAAGAGCCATTCGACAATTAAAATAAATAAATAATAAATAAATGAGCAGCAGCGGAAAACTCACACAACAAAAGTTGTAAAATTATGCCTCGCTGCTATCGTTCAGTTGCTCCAGGAGCTCTGCCTCAAGCGCGGAGCGCGACACCTGGTCGTCGTCAGAGGAGGATGAGCCAGCACCGTGGAGCGAACTGTGCTCCTCCTGAGCCGGAGCACTACTATCTACAGCTGGACTTGGAGGCGTATGGGGTTTATCAGAGGCAGTGTCGGGGGTAGGAAGAAGCCCATCCAGGCTACTGTCGCTGAATGCGGATGAGTCTGTGTCGAGGGTGTCAATACGCGAGGTCGTGAGCAAGCGCCGAGAAGGGAACTCCAGGTCGTCGCTATCGGTAAGGTTCTCATCGTCTTCTTCTTCAGGGGTTAATTGAGACCTCTGGAGAGCGTTTTGGAGGCTCGGGGCCCTGCTTTCCTCCTCTCCACTGGAGCTCAAGTTGGGGTTAACTAAGGTGGGATTGAGCGAATTGGGGTGCTGGGGTGGTGTTGCACGCCGCAAATTGACCTGGCTTAGTCTTTTCTGGAGCACTCCGGGGGAATGGAGCTGGGGTGTCTGCGGAACAGGGGGCACGGGGGGTATGTGCATGTGGGGTGCGTGCAGCTGGGACATGAATAGATGCTCATCACCATCAGGCCGTGGACCTCGAGTCTCAATATGCGAGCCCTGGGCGAATTGAGACATTCTGCGCTTCACAAGATCGAGTTCCATTTCGTAGAGCCACGCTGCTTGTTGGAGCACGTACGAGGTGGGCACATTGAAGTGCTGCGCTAATTTCTCCCAGTCGAGGTTTCCGGTGGCATCTCTTAAAATCGCGCGGAGCTCGTTCTCTTTGCGGTTGCTCCAATCCACCGGCTTCGGGTCTACAAACCCATCGCGAGGCCGGTCGAACCGGAGATACACCACTGTTCTGGGCATGCATGAAACCCTTGCCGGGAACACCCTAAATAGAGCCTAACGTACGCACTAACTACTACTACTAGGAGCTCAACCTACTACTAGGAGCTCAATCATAAGGACATACAGAGAACGCAATTCAAAAATGCCACATCTTCAAATATTTTTATACCTCTATAGAGCATTTTTAATAATGTCATGTCATTAAATATGTACATTGTGCAGCATACAAGCCTATTTTAATTAATCAAAAACAGGTTCTGCTTCACCTTCGTGTTCACCTTCGTGTTCACCTTCGTGTTCCGTTAGATGCTAAATTTGGCTGATTTATTTAGCACCCAAACCAAACTGCTGCACCACGGATCTCACATCACCGAAGTTCTCACGGTCGCCCATCATTACAATTGTGGGTCTGCTACCAGTAAGCACCTTCTGGGCAACTCTCTGCAGATCGCGCACAGTGAGGTTGTTGATTTGCTCGACCATGAAGTCCACGCTCAGCTTCTTTCCGTTCATCTCGACCTGACGACCAGCGTCCTCCATTTCTACCATTCTGCTTTCGAGGTTCATCAGCAACTGCGATCTAAGCTGGTTCTTCGCACGCTCAACCTCGACCTTGGTGAGGGCGTTAGGAGTGAACAGCAGCGCCAGCTGCGAAGCAATGATGTAGGGAATATAGCGAGCAGCCTCGGGGATCGACGAGCAGGTAATACCGAACAAACCATCGTCACTGTAGGAGTGGTTCACGGCCATGCAGCTCTCGATGTATCCGTACTGGTTGAGCACCTGGGTGTACAAGCGCGAGTACATTCCTTTTCCGGGTCCACCAGCAGAGAAAGAGCCTCCTCCACCCAACAGAGTCTGTAAAGTAGCAACAGCATACACATCCTCGTCGTTCACGCCAGGACTCCTGAACAAAACCTGGCAGTGGTGGAACTGGGGCAGATTGCCGATGGGCGGCGGTAAAGGCACACACACCTCACCACCAACGTAATTGCTGCGTCCAGTATCGAGTTTAGGCAAGTGAGATTCAGTAGTGGGGTCACTGAATGTCTTAAATGCACCGAAGTGCTGGTTGGCCAGGTCCATGCTCTGCTCGTGCGACATACCCACGAACGAGAGGGCCAGTCTTTCGGGCCTGAAAAAGAGATGGCGGTACTGCCACACGAGCGCAGGCGTAACCAGGGGCAACTTCTCCTCAGGGATCATCAAAGGATTGCCCAAACCAGTGGAGAAAGCAGCTGTGTGGGCGAGCTCAGGCAGTAACAAGTCTGGGGTCTGGTAAACCTCCTGGAGCTCGTAGTGAGCGGCTTCCACCTGCTCAGTGACTTCCTCAGGAAGGATTTTAGGCTCAGTAATGGTCTGCGATATCAACGAGACCATTGTGTCTATATCGCGGTGGAAAGTCGAGGCCTGGTAGATCATAGTTTCTCTACTGGACTCGCACTGGTAGTTTCCACCCAGGGCCAGCAGCTTCTGTTCCATCTCCTCCTGGCTGTTTTTGATGGTAGATTTGAACGAAAGACGGTCCATGAGGTGCGAAACACCGCTCAATTCGCTGGGCTCGAAGCGCGAGCCAGCCTTAAGGTAGGCGCCCACGCCAGCGAAGTGGCAGGGATATGGCGAGGTGATTACTTTGATGCCATTTTCGAGCTGTCCGATGGGGTACTCGGGAACAGCACTACTTTTCGCACTGAATTGGCGCGCCAGAAACTTGGCACTCAGTCTGCGGTTGGCCAACATTTTTTGTCACTGGGCTCGAGTATGGTGATGGCCGGTGAAATATTAGCCCCTAATAGGCGGCCACAGGATACGGACAGGCCAGGCCTGGACTATGTATGGTGAAGCACTACTACTACTAGTAATGCATGCGTATATAGAGGTTAAAGAAGGTAGATAAACTAGAAGTAAAAAATAAAAATACAGGAATGCAAGTATATTTATACAACTATATGTATATAATAATTAATATGAGAGTATATTAGTGTATTCTTTTTTTCGGATCATCATTTCATATCAACGTTTAATGCAGCTCAACGCCCTCAACCTTGGCCACAAACGCCTGGGTGTACTCGAAGAAAACAAGCGACAGAAGCGTGTGGGGGCCAATGCGGGCAGCGTTCGCACCGAATCCCTTGTACAATGCCCAGAAACCTTCGTGGCGCACCGACTTCACCAAACAGTCGAGCACACCAGTGTAAAGGTTGCCCTTCTGGTTGTACATACGGGTCATCAAAACATCGGGGGGACTCATCACGATTGCAACACCCACACCAGCACAAATACCGGAAGCAATGAAAGTGAAAGGCGACTTGGGGTCCATGAGACCCATGCTCCTGATGAACTGGCCAGTTGCGTGGTAAATAGGAAGCTGCACACTCGAGCCAATGGCAGTGCGAATGCAGGCAGCGCCCACACCACGGTACATCTCGTGGTTGCGGTAGAGAGAGGCCAATGCAGAGGGCACACCGCGGTAATATGTCTGGGAACCAACTGCCATGGTGGGGGAGTACGACTGCATGCGCACCTTGATGAGATAGAGAGGAGAGCCCAAGAGAGCACCAAACGCACCCGTAGCGGCACCAACAACGACGCCAATCGGGTAGTTTGCGACCTCAGGACCCAAACCAAAGGCGCTATTCACAATACGACGAGTGGGCTCGTAAAGTCCCAATCGCGAGCCATTGAGACAGATCTGGTAGAGGTAGGCGGGTTTCAATCCGCTCTGGATGCCACGCAGGCCCTCTTTTTTCCAGATCACAGCCATTCCCTGGAAGAAGTTTTCGTAAATTCTAGGGGCATCCTTCACATGCTTCGACAACTCGCCCTGGAGCTGCAAACGAGTCTTAACCACCTCGAGGGGGTTGGTAACCGTTACTGCCATACAGGCAGCTGCGGCACCTGCACAGAAACTTCCGGTAGTGGAAATGGACATTCAATTATTAATTTTTTCTCTTAATGCTTTAGTTTAGAGTAAAAAAAATAAAATAGGAGGGGCAGCGAAGTCCAATCTTGGGTTTTGGATTTCTCTTCCTATTCTGGCGAATTTCGTCAAACAGATAGTTGGGTTGGGTTCGGCGAAATTCTACTGTCCCGTTATCGGTCTGGCAATTAGTAATCCGCTATCGGCTGCAGGCGCCTTACAGGGTTATAAAGTGAAATATCCAGGCTCGTACCCTAACCCAGATTATTATGATTGTTTCAAACAAAATTTGGAAATGCTAGCTTTGGTGTTTCTATTCCTGACGAGTATTATTACAGTTGTGGATGCACAGGATCCAGGAAAGGCGCTTAATGACACGCAAATAGCCAACTTGGTCAAGTGTCTCCAGAGAATTGACCCACAGATGCAGGTCGCGGAGCCTGACTATCCTGGTCCTATATCACCTGGTGCGAATCTGAATTACTTAGCTGCTAATGGAAGTGATATGAATACTGCATACCAGAGGTTTAAACTTATCAAGAAGTGCTATGAAGATAATGGCGCTCTGAAGGCAATCGCCCTGGTGAGAGGCAGGCGTAGTAGTAGATATAAACACGTGGCAACACTATTGGATAGCAAGAACAGGGATAAATATTTCACCGAACCTGTTGATGATTATCGAAGTTATAAATTTATCCATATGTGCCGAAATTTGATTAAATGGGACCGAATGAGATATTCATGGCTACTACGAGCACTTCCCACATCCACAGCCTTGATCCAGCCTTACACATACTATTAGCAGAATTATAGAAAAAAATATAGCATAATACGCTAAATAACATCACTTTAAGTCTCTTTTATGGCCCTTTGGCGAATCCACGTCTGTTCACGAGGGTTAGGATGTAAATTAATTATGGGCTAGGGCGCATATTGGTAAATAGAGAAAGTCTCAACGCGTACACACACTAAGTTGGTGCAAGCGCGAATGTGGCTATCTCTGCTCAAACCACGGCCGCTCCTGCTAAATAAAACTACCAATCTTTTCTTTAGCAGGAATTATGCCGCAACTAAGCGAGTACGCCACGGACCCATGGGCCCACCTATCAAACCTGTGAGTCTGGGCAGCTCCACTATGCTTGAACATATCTACAATACCCAGCAAAAATTCCCCAACGCCGTAGTACTTACGCAAGTTGGTTCATTTATGGAACTCTATTTTGACCAGGCGTCAAAATATGGGCCAATGCTCAACCTCAAGGTGGCTTACAAAAATCAAAGTAGTCCAATTCCAGGGCAGCCTACAGTTTGTATGTCAGGATTCCCGCTCAGCCAGAAAGAGAAGTATGAGAGACTTCTTGTTTGCGAATTCGGACTGAAAGTGGTCACTTTAATGCAGGATTCAAAGGAAGTTATTGGTGGTGGCTCCGAAGAGAGCAAAAGGCCAATAACGCGAATTCTCACCCCTGGCACTTTGCTCGGTGAGTCTTTTGTGGATGAATCCAAAAGTAATTACCTCGCATCGTTATCAATTTATGGTCGTGATGCCACGCTCATGTGGGTGGATGTTGCTAATGGCGATGTGATGTACGAGGACATGAAGCTGGAAGACATCGGCAATGCTCTCGCTCGTGTCTCGCCCAGCGAGGTGCTTATTGATTCTAAGCTGAGCAAGGGTGAATTTGCTGTGGATATGGTGTGCCAGTATGCCCCCAATTCCACTATAAGCCGCACATTCTTCCCTACACTGGAGCAGTGGAGATCTAACAAAGATCATTCGACCACCTACAGAATCGACAACCTATCGAAAAATGCTCAAAGAGCCTTCATGGGTCTGAACGAGTATATCCTGAACAGCCTTCCTACTAATCCAATTGAACTTCAGCCACCCAGTAGAGTTGTGGGAGGTACTGTCATGGAGCTCGATGCCAGTGCGAGGGCCTCGCTCGATTTGACTCCCAGCTCGCGCTCGAGTAGTGGCAAAAACAAGGCAGGCGAACTCGGATCATATGCTGGCCAACAGAATAACTCTTTATATACAACCATCAAGCGTACCAATACAGCATCAGGGTCCCGCTTACTTCATGACTGGCTCTCTGCACCTCTTTTGAGCATCGATAAAATTAATGAGCGACAAAATAGAGTGCAATATTTCCTGGATCAGAACCCCGCTGAAGTGCAAAATTTGAGGCGCATCTTACAGGAACTCCCCGATGGACCCCGAGTATTGCAAAAACTACGATCTGTGAATGTGGATCCACGAGACCTCATTGCCTATGCAAGCTCGATTGTGAGTATTGGTAAAATTCAAGAATTTTTGCATACTTTCCCTGATGCACCTAAGGTGTTTACTGAACCGTTAGAAAAATATACCCCGCATCTTCTGAAATCGGCAAACACCATTATAGATTCAATCAAAATCGATCAACTCGACCTGTCCAAGGAAAATTCACTAACTGTGGGAGACGAAGGCAGCTCATCCAGTGAAGAGTCTTCCGATAGCGAGAGCTCATCTTCATCCTCGGTCAAGAGAAAGAGCAAAAACGGGAGAAAGAGTCCCAATGCTGCGAGCACAAGTAGAGCTTCGCCAGCATCTCACCGGGAGTATATCCCAGTACTAAACGAGAACGCGTTTAAGGAATTACAAGAAATATATACTCAGCGTAAGGGATTTGCTGACCGAGAGATTGCTATTAAAGAAAGACTAGTGGATCAATACGGAGCATCAGTGGAGCTCAGATGGTCACCACAACACGACCATCATATCAAAATTACTAGAGGCCCAGAGCCCGCGCCAGAGTTGGTATTGGCGAGAAGTAAAAACACTATCTATTTCCACGATACAGATTGGAAGGTTCTTGGAGGTGAGATTCTCGAGAGCAGTTCAGTGTTGAAACGCATTGAGGAGGAAATATTGGACCGGATGCGCCGGGATATTATCAGCACTCATTTAAATCATACTCGCCAAGTGTACAAAGTATGTGACGAGCTTGACGTTATTCTCTCATTTGCACAATTAGCTCAAGAGCATCATCTCGTAAGACCCAAGCTCGTTGAGGATCCTGGCGTATTCGAAATCAAGGGTGGAAGACACCTAACTATAGAAATTGGATTATCTACCGGTGGTCTCAGTAGCAGTGGTTACATTCCTAATGATTGCAATTTATCGAGCCCTCAGCCGGTTTGCATGATCACTGGTCCTAATATGGGAGGAAAATCTACCTACTTGCGTCAAAATGCAATTATAGCCTTATTGGCTCAGACAGGCTGTTATGTACCATGCGACGAAGCAACTCTCGGAATTGTGGATCGTATTTACTGTCGAATTGGTGCTGGCGATGATTTGTACCGTGGTCGTAGTACATTCATGGTGGAGATGCTTGAGGCAGCTGAAATTCTAAATACTGCCACAGAAAGATCGCTGGCGATCGTGGATGAGGTAGGACGTGGTACTAGCAATAATGATGGTGTAGCGATTGCCTACGCATCTATAAAACATCTTGCTCTCCGCACTAAATGTAGAGTTTTATTTGCGACTCATTATGGAACCGAAATCAAACAGTTACTGGAGTCAGAAAATCAAGCTGGGTTGACTGATGTCATTCGGTTGTTAATGACTGAGCTCAGTGTGAGCCCCGACGGGAAACTCGTATTCCATTACAACCTCAAGGAAGGGATAGCAACCAGCTCGCGTGGTTTATTGATTGCTGAACTTGCAGGTTTCCCTGAGGCGGCAATGAAGGATGCGCATGACATCGTTCAAAGGCATAACTACATATGATACATATAATGTAAACTTGAAAATTTGAAAATTGAAAATTGAAATTTGATAATTGAAATTTTTTATTCTCACTTCGACCAAGCCATGCTAAGCACTGCAATTCCGCGTGATCGGGCTTCGCTTATTGAGTCCTAGATAGCCCAACTCTATTTGGAGATTTCACGTGCATACGCGTCAGACTGATTCCGCCGAGATATGAACCCGATGGCCAGAAACGTCAAACACCGAAGAAATGCATATATAGCATACTCCCTGCTCGAAATTTATATTCATTAGCTTTATTAGGTTTGAATATTTCATATTTGTACCCATAAAATACTAGATGCCATCTTTATATGCGTATAACAAGGATGTATTTCCCCGGACACTTATCAGGGCAAGGTTTAGATACCATATTATCTTGCATAACAATAATGAAGAATTGCGTGATTAGGCGTAGCACATATTCTGTGATCAAAAGGTATATATACTTAAGTGGAATATTTCACAATTTTTTTCAGATTTAGTACAGAATTCAAAATCAATTCTTGAATTGGTTATTCGTGATCTTCAATTATTTTAATTTGAATCTCAATCTCAATTTAAATGGGATTAACTAATTTCTGGAAAGCACAGAACTCTCCTGAGTTTCTTCCTGAGGAGGAGCAAGGTCACATCGACTTTGTTAATTCACAAATTGTAGATGACCATGACAGTACCAAGAAGAATAATTACCAAAGCACCTATGATTCTGATAGTAATTCAGAGAGTAGTGGTATTAAGCCTTCATTTGTTATTGATCCTGAAGACAGTTCAGGAAACAAGGCTTACAACCATATTTTCAAGGATCCTGAGGTTGCTGCCTACTGGCAAAATCTTTATGAGGAAACGCAGTATGAGAGTCGACACTTAGTAGATCCTGAGTTGACTTGGACGCCTCAAGAAGAGCGCAAGGTGGTATGGAAGTCGGATCTTCATGCTTGTTTCTGGGCTTTCATTATGTTTTTGGCACTTGATATCGACCGTTACAATTTGAAGAATGCTATTGCAGACCATTTGCTCGATGATCTTCACATCACTCAGTCCGATTATAATCTTGGAAACACCATTAACTTGATTTGCTTTTTGGGTGCTGAGCTTCCCTCCCAGTTAGTCTCTAAAGCAGTAGGAACTGATCGGTTTTTGCCAACTCAAGTTTCACTCTGGAGTTTGGTAGCTATTTGCCAGTGCAAGATGCAGGACAGAACTGGATTTCTTGTCACACGAGCACTTGTTGGATTATTAGAGGGTGGATTCCTGCCTGAACAAATTACTTGGCTTTCTTACTTCTATACCCACGATGAGTTTGTTAAGCGATCTGCTTGGTTTTACATTGCTAACCCGCTCACGCAAATGTTCTCTGGTTTACTTGCCGCAGCTATCCAAAACCTTGACGGTACAATGGGCTGGTCAGGATGGCGATTTGTCTTCCTTATTGAGGGTCTCGTAACATTGGCTATCGGTTTGATTTCTTACAAAATGCCTGCAGGACCTGCCAGTACCCGCACATGGTTCCGCAAGAAGGGTTGGTACACTGACCGCGAGGAGAAGATTATGGCAAACAGAATCGTGAGAGATGACCCTTCGAAGGGTACAATGAACAACCGCACTGGTGTATCGTTCAAGATGCTCTGGAGAGCATTCTCTGACTATGACATGTGGCTTCTTTACATTTCTCGCTTTGTCATTGATATTATTGCTACTCCACTTTCGAATTATGTTTCTATCATTCTTACTAAAGAGCTTGGTTTCAGCACAGTCAAGACTGATCTTCTTATGGTGCCATACAGCTTTGTTCAGATTTTCACTATGCTTGGACAAAGCCACATTGCTGCTCGATTTAAGCAGAATGGATTTGCACTATTTTGGAGTCCTTTTTGGCTTCTCATTCCAATCATCTGTATGCGTGCCTGGCCGAGTTTCATTGATGACAATTGGGGAAGTTATGCATTGATATTCGTTGCTCTAGCATACCCCCCTTCTTGGCCTATTACGATTTCGTGGAGTTCAACGAACTCTTTCTCAGTTTCTCGTCGAACAGTAAGCTCTGCGATTATGAATATGTTCTCCCAAGCCGGTAGTATTGTTGGTAGTAACATCTTCCAGCCAACCGACGCTCCCAAATATCACAGAGGTCTCGAGGCTCTTATTGGACTCTCTGCAGCCGGATGTGTGCTCTGTCTTCTAACACGCTACTACTATGTTTTGCGTAATAAGCAGCGTGAAAAGAAGTGGGATAGTATGTCTGTGGAAGAGCAAGTTGAATACATTAAGACGACTACCGACGAGGGCAACAAGCGTCTCGATTCGAGATTCGCTCTTTAAAAATGCCTCCTCTATTTATTAATTCCGTTTCCGATATTGAGATATGTATATATGTATATGTTTTTACCAATTATGAGCAAATGTTACGCGTTTATGACGAAATATGCAACTGCAGTAAACATCAACAATAATAAACAATTGCGATCGTACTTCTGCATGACTTAATTTTTTCCGAACAAGACGTTGGCGGTTTAGCTGTATTCACGCATTCCATACATGAAGTTGATGCAGCTGGCCCTACTGCCTACGATGCACGGCCATCGCCCCGACTTACAGAAATTAGTATCACGTGATATGTAATCGTCACCATCCGCAGATACCATTTACCGTCAATTTTGGAAGGATTATATAACCGTTAATATTTAAAATTACCTACGAGTATAAAATAAAAAAAAAAGGCCATTTATGGCAGGTGAAAATATAGAAATTGCACAACAGAAATGCAGTAACCATGCCATTGAGGGATCTTTTAAGCCAGAGAGTGAAATTGACGGATCATTTAAAGATGCACTCGGTGAGGAGCATACTTTGCAAGTGAGAAAAAGTGGAGATAAAGACGAAGAAGACTTAGGGGGTGAGGAGGAAGAAGATAACAGCTCTCCAACTGTCCCTGCAACGTACCCTGATGGTGGAATTAGAGCTTGGCTTGTTGTGCTTGGCTCATTCTGTGCGATGGCTATTTCTTTTGGACTGTCGAATGGAACAGGCTCAATTCAGGACTACCTAGCTCAAGAAAGATTGTCTACATATAGTGATTCTGACGTGGGTTGGATTTTCTCATTATGGCTGTTTTTTATGTATGTTGGAAGCGTACAAACAGGCCCAATTTTTGATGCGTACGGACTTCGCCCCTTGTTAATTCCGGGGTGCATTTGCTGGGTGGCATCTTTGTTTATTCTTAGTGTTTGCAAAGAATACTATCAATTCATTCTTGGATTCTCTATTTTGGGTGGCATTTCTTCATCTATGATCTTTAATCCTGCTATTACCGTACTGGGCCATTGGTTTTTACGGAAACGCGCACTGGCAACTGGTATTGCCATGGTGGGAGGCGCAGTCGGTGGAATATATATACCTTTGATGCTGAACAAGCTTTTTGAAGAAGTTGGGTATGGCTGGTCCATCCGAGTTTTGGCTTTCATCTTTCTTGCTCTCGCCATTATATCCTGCCTGACCCTTGAGAGCCGCCATGTTAATCGTAAGGTCAACTGGAGGGAAGCTTTAATTGACGTCAAAAGTTTGAGGCATCCCGATTTTGCTTGTTGCACCTTTGGTGTTTTCCTTGTTGAGTGGGCTGTGTTTATTCCCATCATTTATATGGTGAGCTACGCGAAGGCGCAGGGACTCGGGAACGATTATTCCAGTGAGCTACTCTGCTTTTTGAACGTTGGATCCGTTGTGGGAAGAGTATTACCTGGATATATTGCTGATCACTATGGTGTGTACAATGTTATGATAACCACCGCCTCGGTTACTGGTATTCTGTGTTTAGCATTGTGGATCCCAGGAGGACAGTCCAAAGCTGGATTGACTGTATTTGCTGTCTTATTTGGTATTTGGTCAGGATCTACTATCTCTATCACACCTGTATGCGTTGGTGCCATCTCAGAAACCAAGGACTATGGTAAGCGCTATGGAACTTGCTACTCAATTGCAGGAATTGCTGTACTTACCGGACTCCCCATCGCTGGTGCACTTACAAATAATAATTTCTTGGGAATGAAAATCTTTTCTGGTGTAATTTATCTCGCTGGTGCTGGTATGTTTGTATTAGCACGATGGTTCGCCGTGGGCAAGAAACTTAAGTTTTGATCTCCTTGGTCGCAAAGACAGGGAAAAAAATCAATTCAACCGCTCGTATTATTTATTTATTTATAAATTTATTTATTCATGATCACAATTTCAATAATATATATCGTTTCAATATCGTACATGAATTTGTAATTTTATCGTCGGATGCTTGTTGTTGTGATGGACTTGGTGGTGTGCGCGATTTGTTATCATATCAGATAAGCAGACGATAAGCATTATCATGCATATGGAAAAATAGCATACAAAAATATAAATGGACAGTAACGAGAAAAAAAAAATCACGTTTAGAAAGATTACATAGGTTGAAACAATTATTTTGCAGAATAGCGCGCTAATGATAATGAGATTCTCCTCCAATGGTTTCGCATCTATTGTTTATGACTCTTTTTATATGCACGTGTCTTCGAGAATAGGGTAGATCCGATTTTATTTCGGGTGGGGGATGAAAACGGGTCTTAGAAGGAGGCTCAACTTATCAAAAACACTGATAGAATAGAAACTAATTATAGTAAAAAATAATAATAAATAAGTAAAAAATCCTATTTTCACCTAAAAATGAGTTTTTCGGCAATCAACTCGATTTCTGAACACGATCGCACGAATAAATTTAGCTCCGAACAGGCACACATCCGGAGTGCCGTTAGATTAATCTTACAGTTTTGGTAAAGGTAGGAGAGTACCCCGACCCCTACTATCAGTATGAGGGGAGGGGCTTCTTACTCACAAACATTTCATTCGATATCTGACTGACATATCTTTAACCCCGACCCTGATATATGTATCATAATTGTGCCCTGCTCCGCTAACGCCCCCCCAGATCAGGGTTAGATTACATTCTTCTTCCAAATCTGCCAAAATAAATTTCGCAACTAACATCGGACTACTAATCGTCATTGGTCACATTCTAAACCTCTAACAAAGTTCTCTTATCGATACCACTCGAAAAGGTATCATAAAGCAGTATATTATTTTCCTCTGATTAGAAGCGTGGCAGTAGGATATAGAGACAAGACCTACCCCGTCCAACTTTTGCATTTCCGCGTTAATTACTCTGAATATCGCGTGAACTTAATTCAATACATCTTAAAAGTTGACATTGGCATATTATTTCATCTCATTCCGCGTTTACGCAGAACATTGAGATATTCCGTCAACGATGAATGAACTCCAAAACAAAGACACGGTGCTTGTTTTTGAGCACGATGCACCGACAGACCTTCCTCATGTGAAATCACAACAGCGTCGTAGAGCCAGCAAGGCCTGCTACGGATGTAGAAAACGCAAAACGAAATGCCAAGTTATTGACAATGATTCAACTTGCGTGAGGTGTCGCCAGGAAAATCTCAAGTGTGAAGTTCCTGTAGTTGAGAAGCGTGGAGGCTATTCCAATGTTTTGGCAGGAAAGAAACGCAGGTCTAAAGAAAAGCTTGCTGAAAACGATCCATTGAAACCAGCTGTCACGGCACTTCAGGACCCACACAATCATGCAAATTCGCATGCTGTCTCGATTGAGACCGTTGGTCGCCCCCCTTTCAGTTCCATCATTCCTCATCAGCAGTACGCAAGCTCAATGGAATCGGTTCTCACTAGTAACAACGAGAACCTAAAGGGTTCTCCACCTGATAGTGAACCCATTCCGAAAGGATTCCAGCTGCCAAACAGCTCCCTTCTTTCGAGAAGCCAGTCTTGTTTGCAACTCAATCGTGATTGGGAGGCACCCACTCCTGATGGACACAACGCAAAGATGCGACGCTCGAGCTTTGGGCCCTCTAGCATCCCTCCTCTCGAGTCCAGTGGTGTCAACTCATCTTCTAACAGCCAATTCTCCGATTCGGAATTATCGGATAATATTGCAAACAAGGAGATCTACAACACCAGGGATGCGATTGAGATTCTTACCCATGCGGCAAAGCAGAAGAAGAACTTGCATACAATTCTTGATCCTGGGCTTAACCCCACTTTCAGCGAACAAATAAGCAAGAAAACCGCGAGTCCACAAATAAACAGTCCCCGGTTAGGAGATATCGAGAGCCCTCATTTGAACAGCAACACCACCTCCCATTCTAATTCGCCTGCTAATCAACAGCACCAGCACCGGCAGTCCATCGATTCTAAGGCCGACCACATCAGTACCGATATTCCAGTTCCATCTGGTTCGGGCCGCTTTCATAGCACTAGCCAAACTAGCAGTGAAGCAACGCCCCCGCCAGTGAATCGGATCTCGATCCATGACTCGGAAATTGTCAAGAATGGATATATTACGGCTGATGAGGCAGTGCGTTTTCTGACTAGTTTCAATGAGGACTATTCACCATTTTATGTCTCTTATATCCCAAGTGATTACAAGGATCTCTCTCGCGTCGCTGCTGAGCCGGCCCTTCTTGCGGTTATGTGTACTATTGGTGCTAGATGCCTCGAGGGCGAGCGATACAAGGAATTACACAAGCGGCTATATGAGTATTCAAAGCTGTGCTTGACGTCAATGCTGTGGGAGTGTGAACCTCGTTACGTGCGCTCACTCATTTTTGCGGTACTCATCTTCTCTGAGTGGTTCCCAGGAGCACTTCTCCAGGCGAGCATGTCTCCTGGGGAAACACTGAGCAGACACACCCGTATTTGCTGGCCTCTAATGGGACAGGCGGTGCGTGTGGCCAACTACGCGGGTCTCCTCAAGTTGGATGTGCAAACAAATATAGCCTTGCATTTCACCGATCATCTGCTCGCATGTAGACTGGGAGAGTCTCCGATGTTGAACTATTCTGAGAAAAGCGACCAGCAATTCCCCGAAAAGTTAGTTCACCGTTGCAAATTAGTCGATCGCGCTCGATTGGACATCGTCAAGCTGCTCGGAATCGCTAACCGATCGCTGTACCGTTCGAGATCCGAAACCCACAAACTCCTTACCACTGGTCAGTATATGCCTATTTTGTCGCTAATCTATCAGTTGGTTAAAAAATGGAAATTTGATTACCGGGAAATTGTTGAGGGCGACTCCTGGGAGCAGCGCACAGTCATGTTTGAGTTCAGCCACTTTGAGCTTTATGTTTTCTCTATCATCCTGATTCCTTGGCAAAATAACAACGCTGGCGATATGTTATTCGAGCTCGAGGAAGCGCAGACCTACTTAGATATCGCTACACAGGCTGCACAGATGATTATCGCTCACGAGTCAACCAAGAAGATCTCATTGAAGCTGAAGAACTCTCCAATCCAGTGGATCACCAGGTTGATGCACGCAGCTGTATTTCTGGCCAAGGTGCTAATTGCTTTGCCTGCTTCTATTGAAATTCAGGAGCAGCTGGTTAGGAGTATTGCTACCGCTGCAAACACCCTGTCTAAACTCCCGCCCGATGATCAACGAATTTACTCGCAGCCCTTGGAAACAGTGTGTCGTCAGTTCTATGCACGAAAGAGAGCCCAGAACTCTCAGTCGCACCCGCAGCCAAACGGAAACGCTCGTTCTAACAAGTACAAACACATGCAACAGTCACCTTTGCCTACTCCTTCGAACACTGCCAATGGCGGAAGCGACGGACAAGTGGCTGCTAGTTTGGACGAACACAGTATGAGCCCAGATACAAACTTTTCGGGATGGGCTTCTTCTGCTTTCAACCGCAGGTTTCCTAATCTGTCATCGGCATCTGGTGTCACCCTATCGCCCAGAATCTTACCAGTATCAACAGCCGAAGACTGGTCGGTTGATGAGCTACTCAGTATTAATGAGAGTAATAACAATACAGACTCTATCTCAAATGATGGATTCAACCATTCTCTCGAGGAAAATAGCGAAGATATCTGGGAGTTTTTGCTGGACCAGGATGTGCTCAGCTATCTGGCTAATGAATCACCCACCTACAGCGATGAGTTCCTTCTTCCATCTTAAAGTGGAAAGAGTGTAACTACATAGGTGCTTTTTCCTTCATATTCGTTTAATTTCCATTTAGATTTCATTAAATTTCATTAATGCAAAGTATGAACATATTTACCAAGCTGTAGCGTAGTTGATTTCTAAATTTGGCATTTTTGCCGGTGGTCCGAGATAGTATGATTTTCCCCACAAGCAAGCTTCACTCGTACCCAGTTCCCAAACCCCGGCGCCTGCAGCCTTCCCGTAGTGGCTCAACGGTCATGACTATGGGAACTGGGAAGATGAGGAGGGGAGTAGGGTATCGCTGATTTTCGAAAAATATCCACCCGAACCGTCGATTACCGAACGTAGCAAAAATACAAAACAAATTTCAAAATTCTTGATAAGAAATAATTTCAGTTGCATGTTAAATCGCTATTCATTTAAAGTATAATCCGAAGAAATTGGGAGTTTCCGGCAATTTTACTGCTACTGATAAGCTCCTATCAATTTTTACCGCCATTAGCTACCCGCGCTTATCGAATGGCTTAACACTTTCCGATCAATTCATGTGGGTGGAACCGATCTATCCGTTGTAAACCCTACCGGATTACTCCACATCAACAGTAAATATAAAAGAACTATCGTGCGATTGCGAATTTATAGATCATCACAACGATACTTATATTACTTTATCCAAGTTCACCTTAGACTCAATTGACTTACCACTCTTGGATCTTGATTCATTCAGCAAACGTAACAACAATTCTATTGATCTTTTATTTTTTCTTTGAGTGATCGTAACTTTTAACAATGGCTTCTACCGTTCTTAACTCTTTTAGCCCTCGCGCTACTCCAGAGCCTGTTGAGATTCCTACTGTAGGAAAGAAGGCCGAGACCACTGAGACTACTGAGATTCCTGCTTGGAAGTACAAGCCCACCACTGTCAAGTTCGACCCTTCCGTTCACCTCAATTTGGAGCAGCCCACTTGGCGCAAACAGCTTAGCGACTTCGGCTACGATAACAACGACGGAGTTTGTGACTTGGCTGCTACCGCCCCATTCCAGCTCTTCAGTGACGAGGCTGTGCGTCTCATGCGCAACGACCTTCTCTCCCAGGTTGTTCAGGAGAACCACGTATACATGAGCGACCGCTCGCCTTACATCGTTCGTGGCTTTGCTCGCTCTAAGTCCCCCTTCATCTACGATGCTTGGCACTCGCAGGAGGTTCTCGATGCTATTTCAAAGGCTGCTGGCATTGAGCTTGTTCCTGTTATGGACTACGAGATTGCCAGTACCAATATCCAGTTGGGTCCTAAGGGACCTGCTGGCGTTCGTGAGCTTGACGAGCTTCCATCGCCCCCTAAGGAGTCTTCTGACATTCTTCCTAGCATCTACGACTCAAAGCCTGTTGACGACTGGCACCACGACGGTGTTCCCTTCGTTGCCGTTCTCATGGTCTCGGATACCACCGGTATGCTTGGTGGTGAGACTGCAGTGGCATGCAAGGATGGTACCGTTGGTGTTGTCCCCGGTCCTGGTAAGGGCAAAGTTGTTATTATGCAGGGATCTGTGCTCAAGCATGCGGCTCTTCGCTCTTTGAACTGCAACGAGCGTATCGCCATGGTTACTAGCTTGCGTCCCAAGGACCCCAACCTTTACGATATGTCTCACCTTGGTAACGTATATCATACTTCGGATCAGAAGGATCTTGGTATCCAGTGGCTCACTTATAGGCTTGAGGTTCTCGAGTCCCGTTTGCGTTTGCAGCGTGAGCGTCTTATGGAGACCCAAGAATTCTCTCAGGCTGGCGTTAAGCAGTTTGCTGATACTCAGCGGGAATACCTCGATAAGACCGCTCATGAAATCACTAGGCTTACTTCCATTCCTTAGGTTTTCTAGCTGCAAGAGCATCACTCTTTCGCAGTGATAATACGCCTCGCCTAGCATCTAAATTTAAATATATATCTGTTATTTTATAGTTGACGAATTATGTATCAAAATCTACTTTAACTTTCAAATTCCAAATACGCCAGTAATGGTTTATTCTACTTATCAATTATTATTTATGACGCTGATATGTATATAATACTAAGATTTATATGGGGATAAGATGTATATGAGAATAAGATGTATATAGCGTTCCCCAAGTATAATACTACGCAATGCATGTGGGCATATGATTTTTAATTTTCGATTATTTGCTATATGTCGTTATGCTTATCATAGTGCTGTTTATTCCGCACATTTGAATATGTAGATGTGTATGCTTGCTATCTATAACCGAAGTCCTCTATGATTTCTAAGCCCGAAGAATCTAACCCGATCTCCAAGACCTGCATCAGGACTGATCTCCGAGGGTATTGATCGAGGATTTAATTCACACACTTGTGAATTTAGAAAGTACCTTGCGCAAAAGCCGAGCCATCGGTCACCCGACCTGCATTTCTCTCCTTGACGGGTAACATTATTCGAGACCCACCCCTCACGATAAAGATTAGAATACCCTGATTTTTTTGTTTAATTAAGTATTAAACCACGAAAATAATAGCAACAAATTAGAGAAATCATTCCGGATTGCGGGATTTTTTATTTTCTTGCAAAATGTACTGTCAAACAGGTTTGACAGCATAACAAAGCAACACAACTATTAAATCAAATGCGTGAACGCACCTTTAATCATGTAGCTATAATCGCTATAGTTTCAAGTATATAAATACTATTGGTTAAAAGTACAATATGTCTGGATACTTATTTCAATTTTACGCTCCTATGGTCTTGTAGCTATATATCCTTATTCCTTATTCCTTAGAAGTAGTAGTTAATTCTTCTATATGTATATATATATATATCCATAATTTACAGTTTGAATGTATCACTATATATCACTACCTAACACGCAAGGAAACGCTTATATTGTGTTGCTACTGTGTTGTAATCATATAAAAAAAGTTTAATTTTTTTTTGGCGCCAGAATATAGAATAAGATGTCAAGTCAATAATTAACAAAAAAAAAAAATTTAATGTTATATATGTTATATATCCGATTATGTTAGGATCTATTGGAAAGTCATTTATATAAGAAAAAAAAATAAAGTCAAATAATAATATAGTTCATAAACCCAAAATTGTTCATCTAATTCGAAGAGAGCTCAGCAGAGTCTTCAGGATTGATTTCGACCTTTCCGCGATTCTTAGCCGCGTCGAACTCGTCCTCGGGATTGGGGGCGGTTTTCGCAGGACCTTTATAAAGCTTGAATCCACCGCACACCCAAACAAGAAGAGATGCAGCGATAACGAACACAAAGAAAATAACACAGTAGTTCATGTTTTCCTTGGTAGCAGGCATCGAGGTGGGAAAGAAGAAAATAATACTCACGAAAAGAGTCCACAAGCATGCCCAACCATTAACGAAGTAGGAAAATATACCTAGGTTCCAAGGTCCCTTCTTGTGGATCTGAGGGTAGATGAGCTTACCAGCAATGGGAATGCAGTAAGAAATATCTAACGCAACGGCGGTAGTATCGAAGATAGCATCAATGGTCTGCTCACTACCGAGGGCAATCAAGTTGATAGCAATGCACAAGACAGTAAGGAAAATAACTGCATTCACAGGTGTCTTGGTCAAAGGGTTCACATTGTAGAGAATCTTCGAACCAATTCCTGGGTACATCTTATCGCGGGCCTGAGACCACACGGTACGGCTTGCTGCCTGCAAAGCACAGAAGCCGATGAAAAGGTTAATGACAAACATAAAGACACCAAAGGCAATAGCACCATCACGGCCCAATGCGTTGTAGTAAATCTGAATAACAGGTTGCTGGGCGTTCACAATGTTGGCAGGATCACCCATGCAGAAACACAAGACAACGCAGTAGGCGAAACCGAGCAAATATGTAGAAAGCATAGCCATAGAAATTGCCCAGGGACCCATGAGTTCAGGAGTTCTCATTTCCTCAGTGATGTGCGAAGTAGCGTCATAATCAGTCATGACCCAATTGACACACAAGAAGCCAAACAAAAACGAGAATCCCTTAGGGGTCCAGCCCGAGGTAGGGGTGATATTGGTGAACACATATTTAGCATCGTTTCTGAATTGATGGTTGTGGTCTTTATCAGTCATAACAAGCAAGGAGATAATTCCAGCCGCAAGAGCAAGGTAGTGGAACACAACGTACCACTTAGTGCACTTCTCAAGATACTTTGTAGGTAAAATGCTGATAATTGCTTCGAAAACAAGAATACCAGCCATAACACCAATAGTAGCACCAGTACTAGCCACGTAATCACCATCTGTACCTATGGTAACGATCATTAGTAGCATACCTGCAGCACCATAAGCTGTACTGGCGACACCACAAATTTGGCCAGCAATATTTAAATATCCGTCGACCCAGCACATCAGCGGGGCAACATGGTCAGGATAAACCCTGCTGCATGCGTAGTATAAACCACCACTGGTAGGGTATGAGCTTACAAGTTCCGCTACGGAAAGGGCTAGGCACATGCACCCAAAACCAGAAATGAGCCAACACCATACAGCAGCAGCTGACCCACCTGCGAGTAGGGGATAGTAAAATGTGGTAGCGACGGAACCAAACAGACCGGAAGCGGAAACAGCGAAAGAGTATGCAGAAAAGTAAGAGAACTCACGTTTGAGCTCACTCTTATAACCGAGCTCTTCGAGAGTAACATCATGAAAGGATCCCTCCTGCGAACTTTCGCTATTACGGCTGGAGGCCTCTTTCAAGCTCTTTATTTTGGGACTTATGCTTTTTACAAGGTTAACCATATTGTAAAAACAAACTTGCTTAGCTTACTTGTGGAGTGTGGAGGACTGCTGACAATAGTTTAGCCTAGCTACGAACAAGGTTAACTGCAAATTATCACTTCTATTATTGATGACCTTTTTTTTTATTGCTTAATAGAATATACAATGACAAGAATATTTCTTTTGATTGTATTTCTATTAATTATGATTTTTTAAAATTTTTCGTAAGAATTTTGCAAGCAAATTTTGTTTGCTATTTCAACTTTTAAGACGGGTCCTAGTCGTGTATATATAATATTTTAAAAACCTATATGCATAGCGCCAATCGGTATGGAGTTCCGCTTAGAAATGTAAAAGGTTGTGGCAGACAGCGATAATAGCATGTGATTCAATGTTTAATGAGCTGATTTGTAAGCCAATAGGCATATCAACCAGGGTTAGTGTAAAAACTTAGGGTAATTATGGACTATTCAGGGCTTATCGTGGGTGTTGGGAGATAAGATAGGTTCGGGTTGCTACTCAATACTGTTCTAATTCCGCTGATAAGGATATTGATGCATTATGAGCCCCCTCTGATATAGTACCGTGACCTCGGTTACCCATTGAGCTTCGCCAATGGTAGTTGATGCATATGGAGTACGATTCGGAAAGCGTTGACAAGGCGAGATGATTATTGAATTATAGCAATTAGTAACATAAATTGTTCTTTATAATGTATCCATGCAGTTTTGCCCCCATTAATCCATATGTGCAGGCCATAGGCGCTTCAAGCATACGTTCTTGCCGCAGCCTACGCGACGTGTGACGTCACGGCGAAGTGAATAGCAACTAAGACAGACGGTTGAATTACATAACACTGCTGTGAATTTCGCCACGGCAGTCAGTAAAAATAAAACTAAAATATAAAAATCAGAACAAAAAAGAACACATTACAATATTAAGTCCCCTTTACCACTATCATTTTTTCCGTAGCTATATCTGTCAACGGTCATCATTTATGACAGTATTAAGGTGACTTTTCCCCCTTCCCAAGCACCATCCGATCACCACGAGAAAAAAAACTTACTCATCATTATGCATGCAATAAGTAAGCAGACTATTCAGCCCGCGGACTCGTCCGCAGCCAAGCAGACAGTTAGGGTGTAGGATTTTGATATGCTAATCCTCGGAGTTAAGAGTCCCGGGTATTCAAGCATATCCCCGTAAGATAATGTCAATAGGCAAATAATTCGATTATAGAATAGTTTTATGTAATTGATCGGTATTTGAATTATATTATCATTTGGATGAACAACTCCAGAGTGATACTCAATGAGCGATTTTAATTCACACACCCCTGAGCGCAAGCAATGGCGCGTTCTTCCACCCAAAAATTAATAAGGATGTAATAACGCTTTCAACACTAGGTTTTCTTTTGCGCGTTTTTTCCATATTGAATAGAAATACGAATGTGAATATATTACCCATAGAAAAATCACCATATTGCAAAATTGTTTAATTGACGGATACCAAAGCGTAATATCGTCTATGTATGTATTGTATATGCTTTTGTAATATACCTATTATTATTGTTATTATTATTATTGTTATTCTGATAAAAGACGAACAGGCTTACAAGCGGCCAGCAGGACCCCAGGCAGCCTCAGCCATCATCTCGGCACACCTCTCACCAACGGAAAGCACAGTCAACATGGGGTTGACAGTGGGCATGTCAGGGAAGACACCAGCATCAGCAATACGGAGGTTCTTGATACCGCGGACCTTCAACTGGGAGTCAACAACAGCGAGGGGGTCGTTGACGACATCACCCATCTTGGTGGTACCAGCAGGGTGGTAAACAGTGTGGGCAGCTCTGCGAGCGTACTCACTGATCTCCTCGTCGGTCTGAACCTTGGGGCCAGGAGCGACCTCCTCAGAGAGCCACGACTTGAAAGGCTCCTGCTCAGCAACCTTACGAGCAGCCTTGATGCCAGCAACAAGGGTAGCAGCATCGTAGCCCTCAGGGTCAGTGAAGTAGCGGAAGTCCAACGCAGGCTTGACGTTGGGGTTGTTAGAGGTGAGGTAAATACGTCCTCTAGAGCGGGGACGAGGGATGTTGGGGGTCATGCAGAAAGCGTAACCGTCGCGGATAGGGCGGTAGCCCATGGGCTCGGTGTTCATAGTGAACGGGATCTGGTAGCAGTGCATCATAATGTCAGCAGCGTTTCCATCATCACCATAGGCATTAGTGGGCTCGCGACGCAAGAAAATAGCGGCATCAGAGTCCATAGTAGTCTGGTTAGCAGGAACAGGCTTGGCGAGCTCCCACATGATGATAGTCTCAGGGTGGTCCAACAAGTTCTCACCCACACCAGGAATATCCTTGCAGACGTTGACACCAACCTGCTCGAGCTGCTCCTTGGGACCCAAGCCAGAAAGAAGCATCAATCTGGGAGTGTCGACAGCACCAGCAGAAAGAACAATCTCCTTCTTGGCCTTGAGGAAGCGAGGGTAACGCTCGCCCTTCAAGGTAACGTCGATACCGGTAGCAACATCCTTCTCCACGAAAAGCTTGGAAACCCAGGCCTCGGTAAGAATAGTGAGGTTGGGCCTAGTCTCCTCGCCGCTCAAGATAGGGTGGATGTAAGCGACCGAAGCGGAGCTACGCTTGCCCTCGTCGGGGTTGTAAGAGATAGAGAGGAAGCCAACGCTGGGGCCCAACTCGCTCTTGGTAGTGATTTCGTGGTTGAAATCAGGAAGGATAGGGATATCCAAGGCACTGCTGCAGCTCTGGATCCAGTCCTTGCAAAGCTGGTTGCGGTGACGAGGGTGAACGGGCTGCACAGTGTTGCGCAGCTTGTTGCAGAGCCTCATCATGGTAGGGAAATCCCATCCCTTGCAGCCCTTAGCAACCCAACGATCCATGTCGTACTTCAAGGGGCGGAAACTAATAAGGGTGTTATGGGAAGAGCAGCCACCAAGAACCTTGGCACGAGAGTGACGGATGTTGCTGTTACCCATCGGCTGTTCAGTGGTGGGATAGTCGTAGTCGAGCTCACCACCGAGCAGCGAGAGCCACTCCTTGAGCTGGAGAACCTCCTGACGGTTGTAGTCGGAGGGTCCACCCTCAATCACCAAGATCTTGGCGTCAGGAAGGTAGGCAGAGAGACGAGAGCCAATAACACAGCCAGCGGTACCACCGCCAACGATGATGTAGTCGAACTCAGCGTTATCAGGGAGTACTTCAGTAGTCATTGTGATCAAAACAGAGAGGCAGAAAAATTATATTTTTTTAAGTAGAACAAGGTCCAATAATTGGGGATAAAAATTGCCGAAGGTAAGCTCTGTAAAGGAAAACTGCTATTGGGTAAGCAGAGTAAAGCTCTTGGTCCTTAGATTTTTTTCTTTGACAACTAGAGGAGGGCTAACAAAAATCTAATCGTCTATATATATATATATTTCGTAGGGTTCTTCAGACTAAGTGGTTGTGTAAAGGGTGAGGGTACCACGGCGACCCCGGATTTTTTTCTACAAAACAAAATCTGCCATCGTTTACATCGCACTTAATAGGGCGAAAAAGAGCCGCACAACACCGTCTCACAAGCTTAGCTAAATGTATCAATGAACATAGAAGAAGACTAACTAATATCGATCTGCTGACTGATTTTGAGTAGCTTATCTACAAGTATTGCCTTTTAAGAAATGTAATTGGAGTTAATTAATTATTTTACGGTACAGAATCCGCGCAACAAGATGGACTTGCGCGAATTTCCGACACCAAGACAATATGAACATTACGCGCAGATCCCGCTAACAGTCAATATGCGACGTGTGAGACACTAAACGCCGCATCATATGCAGTTCAATTCAGAGGTGGGGTTCGCCTATTGATCTTATCCTTGCACATGATGCGCTTTTCCATTATTGACCTGCATGAACTTGATATCGGTCTTATCATGTGGGACATGATAGAGGTAAGGGGTTTTACTCTGTAGCGTGAGTCACAACGGGCATTGTTTAGCGTTTGGAGGGCATTCGGGATGGGGCTATTGGTCCCAAATGCAATCGCTGTCATTACCAATTTCTGATTTTCCACAACCGCGCACCACCAACTTCACTAACCTCTGGTCCTCAACCACCACCTCCCCCCTACCCCCCTCACAATTAGTGCGCACTACCCACTATATGATAAACGCCCAAACGCACCTAAGCTTAGAAGAGTGCTTACATACACCCCACCACCCACAGTCCCCACGGCTGAAAAACTATCCCCAGCCTAACCACCCTACGCAATCAACACCCACCCATAAATTCATAGAAGGGAAATAAAATAAAAAAGAACAATACAGCAATTATATCTGTTGATTAAAATTGCCTACGATGACATTTGCTAAAGATATCCACACTTTCTACGACGGTGCGCCCAAGCCTACCAATGGCGCTAAAGTGTTCAGCTCAATTGATCCCGCTTCTGGTGAACCAGTAGCTAGCATCCATACCACCAGCCGTGAGGAGCTCGACAATGCAGTGAGCTCGGCAAAGAAGGCGTTCAAGGTGTGGTCTTGCACCCCTCCTGCTGAGCGCAGCCGAATTCTCCTTAAGGCAGTTGCTCTTCTTCGTGAGCGCAATGACGAGCTCGCTCTTACCGAAACTATTGATACCGGTAAGCCAGTCTCAGAGACCTTCGCTGTTGATGTGGCCACTGGTGCTGATGTGCTTGAATACTACGCCAAGCTTGTGGCTGGTGGCATGCCTGGCCACTACACTCGCCTGAGACAAGATGCTGTTTTCTGGACCCAGGCTGAACCCCTGGGTGTGTGCGCTGGAATTGGCGCTTGGAACTACCCTATCCAGATCGCTCTTTGGAAGTCTGCTGCCTGTTTGGCTGCTGGTAACACAATGGTGTACAAGCCCTCCGAGGTCACTCCTCTCCACGCCAACACCTTGGCGCAGATCTACCTCGAGGCTGGTGTGCCCAAGGGTGTGTTCAATGTTGTTTACGGTGACGGTATTGACGTCGGTGCTCACTTGGTTGCCCACCCTGATGTCGCTAAGGTCAGTTTCACTGGCCAGGTCAGCACTGGTAGTAAGGTCGCCAGCTCCGCTGCGTCTGGAATGAAGGCTGTTACCATGGAGCTCGGTGGTAAGAGTCCCCTCATCGTTCTTCCCGATGCCGACATTGACGAGGCGGCTGACATTGCCATTGTGGCCAACTTCTACTCTACTGGTCAGGTGTGCACCAACGGTACTCGTGTGTTTGTTCCCGAGGAGATCCTGCCTAAGTTCGAGGCCAAGCTCTTGAAGTTGTGCGAGGAGGGCATTCGCATGGATTTGCCCCAGAAGTCCACTACCAACTTCGGTCCTGCCGTCAGCGCTGCTCACAAGGAGAAGGTCTTGAGCTATATCAAGCACGGTAAAGAGGTGGACCAGGCCAAGGTCTTGTATGATGGCTCGAAGACCCTCAAGTACCCCACTGAGAAGGGCTTCTGGGTTCCTCCCGTCATTTTCACTAACTGCACTGACAATATGAAGATCGTTAGGGAGGAGATTTTCGGCCCTGTCATGTCTATTTTGCCTTACAGCACCTCCTCCAGCGACTGGGTTGATAAGATTGTTGCCAGAGCTAATGACACTCCTATGGGACTGGCTGCTGGTGTTGCTGGTGCTGACTTGACGCTTGCCCAGACCATTGTTCAGCAGTTGGATGCTGGTATCACTTGGATCAATACCTGGGGTGAATCTCCTGCTGAAATGCCTGTGGGCGGATGGAAGCTCAGTGGTATTGGTCTTGAGAACGGCGAAGAGGGTCTCAAAACCTATACTAGAAATAAGAGCACTTTGTTGCAGCTTTCTAAGGGCGCCTGTGCTGGTGTTTTCTCACGTATTTAAATCATTACATAGTCTAATAATATAATAATCTCTCACTATCTTTTGCAGTTAAATTCTATTTGATCTTCAATTGAGTAAGTTCATGCTTAAGGATTAGTTATACATGGAATAATAGCTTCAGTTCCGTTTAGTGTGTGACTCTGTTCCTATCAAGCTAGGTTTCTAGGGTCGGTAATCAATAGATATTTTTCATAATTTATTTATCTACTTGCATGTGATGGATTAGTACATCAATAAAGTAAAAATAGATTTTGAAATAAAAAGCCACTGAGAGCCATGGATATATTCATAATTTATAAATGTAATGGGAAGCTGTACTATAAATTTACAATCGTATTATATATAGACATATATATGTCTTACGCTACCTTTAAATCAAATAAGAAATATTAAAGGCAGCATATAGGTTAGGTTAAGTAAGCATAAATGTGTAGCTCTAATCTTCACATTCACTAAGTTATTGTTTAGCATAGAAAGACTCACTAGATCAAAAATAAATAATAAATGACATGGTAAGGCCTACACATCCAATGGATCGTGGCGACAATGCCGTAAGTCACATGATCGACTCCCGATTATTGGGTCATCTGAACCCACCCGCCATCCGCTATCAATAAACCGTGAAATCTTTGCTTTTTGAATTATAATATATTTAAATTTTGACAGAAAATAAGTCACTCGACTTCAAATTACCTTTTCCCTTTCTATTTCTTTTTTATCACTTCTATTTGTTAAGAACAACCCATGCTTCATGTTCATTTTTACTCACACGGATATCGATGCACCGAAAAAGAGAGCTAGGGTTTTCATGCATGTGGGTAAGGCGCAGCCGGGCGGCTGCCGATAAGAGAGTATATAAATACACAGCGCTCTCTCTCCAGTAGTTTGACATACAAGAATCACAAACACTTTCGTAATTTTTGTTTTATCTTCAGCGTAATTGTTAAGGATGGTTCACCCTCTTGACCAGCTCACCTCTGCTGAGGCCAAGAAGTCTGTTAAGATCATCAAGGACAACTTCAAGGGCTCGACTATTCACATCAAGAACCTCCAGATTGAGGAGCCTCCCAAGAGGGAGATGATCAAGTTCTTGGATGCTGAACATGCCGGACACCCTATTGCTCCTCCTCCTCGTATTGTTTATAGCGTTTTGCTTATCATGGCTGAGAAGCGCGCTACTCAGGTCTGGATTGATCTCGACAAGGGATCCATCGTCAAGACTGAGGCCTTCCCGGTTGGAAAGCAGCCTATGATTGATATGGATGAGGGTGGAGAGCTCGAGGAGATTCTCTTCAAGTCTCCTGAATACAAGGACGCTCTGGCTAAGTGCGGTATTACTGGCGATCTCGTTGATCTCGTCAACTGTGACCCCTGGGTTTACGGTGCGGATTTGCCTCTCGCCAAGCCTCGCTATGTCATGTTCTTGATGTTCATGCAGGACCCCAAGACTCGCCACAAGGAGTCTAACATCTACTCGCTTCCCCTTCCTTTCGTGCCTGTTCTTGACAGCTTTGAGGGCAAGGTCGCTCGCATTGACTGGTGCGCTACCGGTGATGACTCTGATGACAAGTTAGAAATCAACTATAATACTCGTAGCAACGTTGATTCGGTCGTTGACTGCTTCAAGTGCCATGATTACATGCCTGAGTTGCGCGACAAGCCCATGCGCACTGATCTCCAGCCTTACAACGTTATTCAGCCCAATGGTCCCTCCTTCAAGACTGATGGCACTCTCGTGAACTGGCAGAAGTGGTCTTTCCGCGTTATGTTCAACCCTCGCGAGGGTCTTGTCATTGGTGATGTCCGCTATGACAAGCGCTTGCTCTTCTACAGGTTGTCTGTTAGTGAAATGACTGTTCCCTACGGTGATCCCCGTCCTCCTTTGCATCGCAAGCAGGCCTTCGACCTTGGCGACTATGGTGCTGGTCACTCCGCCAATGTTCTCGGTCTTGGCTGCGACTGTTTGGGTGTTATTAAGTACTTTGACGGTACTTTGGTTCACCCTAACGGTGAGGTCGAGGTTCGTCCCCGCGTTGTTTGTATGCACGAGCAGGATGACGGTATCCTCTTGAAGCACACTAACTTCAGAACCGGTGTCGGCCGTGTTGTTCGCCGTCGTGTTCTCATTCTCCAGACTGTCTTGACCGTTGCTAACTACGAGTACATCTTCAACTGGCACTTCGATCAGGTTGGTTGCATTGAGCTTGAGATCAGAGCAACCGGTGTCATTTCTACCCAGTTCATCGACCCTGGCAAGAAGAGCAAGTGGGGTACTGTTGTCGGCCCATCTGTCCTGGCTGCCGGTCACCAGCACATCTTCTCGATGCGTGTTGATCCTGCTATTGATGGTCACAGCAACTCTATTAAGGTACACGAGACTAAGCTCCCTCCCCGTGGTGCTCATAACCCTTACGGCACTGGATTCTATGACTCGTCTAAGTATGTCGAGCGCTCCTCTGCGTTTGATGCCAACCAGGCTGCAAACCGTTATGTCAAGATCGTTAATGAAAATAAGATTCACCCTGTTACCATGGAGCCTGTCGGTTACAAGCTTGCGGCCTTCCCCTCCGCTTTGATCATGGCTCCTGAGGGCACTGTGGCTCGTTCTCGTGCTGAGTATGCCACCCACCACTTCTGGGTCACCAAGTACAGAGACAATGAGTTGTATGCCGGTGGTCCCTGGACTAATCAATCCTTCGAGGAGACCGGAGGTTGCTCTGATGCTGTGAAGCGTGATGAGAATGTCCGTAACGATGATGTGGTCCTGTGGCACTCTTTCGGTCTTACCCACTATCCTCGCATTGAGGACTTCCCTATCATGCCTATCGAGAAGATCACTGTTGGATTGCACCCCAGTGGCTTCTTTGATGAGAACCCTGCCATGGATGTTCCTACTTCTGACCCCAAGTTTAACCGTTCTATTGAGGTCAAGGAAACCCGTGGTCACCAGCACCTTTAGATGCTTGGAAAAAAATTACTTTAATAACTTTAATCATATTACATAAAAAAATATCTTGAATCGTACAATACCTAATTTTTAGAAACGCTTGATCACTGTATAATTGTGAGAATCACGCTATCTCTTTTTCGTTCTTTGGTCAATCAAGTGTTGGCTCATTTTCTTTTTTAGACTATAAATTTTGTAATATGTGAACCCAAAGAAACACGAATACTTTGGAGTCAACTTTTATAGTAAACTAATATATAATATAAATACTTGTCAACTTCTTAATTTATGGTCATAAATTTACTAAAATCATCATATATAGATTTACATACGAAGGTACTGACAAACAGCCTCGCCATAGGTCTCGCGGCTCTTGTATTTAGCGAATGTCTCCTCAGGCCAGGACTCAATTGCCTGAGCAGTCATTTCGCCGAGTCCCTCCTCCTTGATAACATCAATTGGGTACCAGTATGTGTGCTGCGTAAGGATTAGAGTACCGGTCTTAGGCAACTTTGTGGGAACCTGACGCTCAACACGCACCCAACACTCATTATGAAAGTCAATATCATTAATACTCAAGCCTCCGTTAGGGGCAGTTCCTTTGACATCCTTAGTAAGTTCAAACTTAGAGAGTTCAGAAGCCGAACCAATAGCAATTCCCCAGGTGAAACGCTGGATGATGCTTCCAGGCTCAACCTTGTTGAAGAAGCGGTTCATGGATTTCTGAAGCTTCTCCTTGTACTGAGGCACAGGACCATGAACGTCAGTGAGTTGCAAGTCGATCTTATCAGCCCACATGAACCCGTCAGATGTAAGGCCACCAACTGCGCGCAAAATGTATTCGTCGGAATCAGTAGCGTGCTGCAACACTTGGTAATCTTCCTCGGTGTTCTCAACTAAAACACGAAGAAGTTGCTTTGAGTTCATTTTGGTAGACTCAGCAGGGAATGGAACAGTGACGTTCCTTATCGTGTTAATTATGAAGCCCTTCTCAAGCTTAAAGTACTCAGGGTACTTTTGGCTCAATACACTGAACACGGTGTTGTAGAGCTCCTGGCATCCAGCCAATACTTGCTTGCTGGGGTTTGCTTGGCAGGTCTTTGTGGGATATTTCTCCAGCAACTCTTGGTGATGCTTGATCGTCCAATCGTATTCACGGTCAATGTGGAGCCAGTCGTCAGGGACTACTTTGCTTATGTTCATCACCATATGATACACAGGTTTCCATGGGCGAAAACGCAACTGCGGTGTTGTTTTATAGTCATATTTCTCGGATACTGGCGAGATCTTGAAAATACATTGGAATGGTTTGTTCTTCAGATAGCTGCGGATAAAGTATGCAACAGTGAGAGCTACAGCACTTAAAACGAGGAGTAGTTGAGGAGTGTCGACTTGAATACCCATTACGAATATTCTTAAATTATAATTAATAAAAAATAGTGTGAGTGCCAATTATCAATTATAATCTCAGTTATTATTGAAACGTGTCGATGCTTTAATTTAATTATGTTGCTGCAATACGCCTTCTATAGATAATATGTTATTGGTGAGTATATATATATGATGTTGATATCAATCGGCTAGATCAGGTGGTTACCTGTTTCAACTGCCATTGAGATAAACACGAAGGCTGATAGATGCCATCGGATACCGAATCGTACTTCAACAATCAAGCAACGATCGGTAACTGTAAATATCGGGTAATCAGCGGGGCGCATACCCTAATATGCATGTTCTCCCACCACCCCGGCCTGATTGTATTGTCCCAGCGGCTTTCGAGCAGATAGCGGCTTTCGGTCAATTAGGGTAGGAGAGTTCCACCACCACATCATAAAATACATTAGCGTATATATATAAAAATAAAGATACGCAGCCTTTAATATCTTTTTGTCATAAAATACCATTTTCAAGACGATTTTTCGTTAGTTTCCAAAGCGAATTTTTTAATCTGCTGAGCAATTGGTCGAAACTATACCAACTCTCGTAAAAAATAATAATGGAATTCATTGAGAGTCTTGATCTTACCTCCGCAGCACTGATTGCGTTATTAGTCGCGTTGTTCGCAGCTGCAATCAAAATAACACATGCCAAGAACAGCGCTCCGAAATCCAGATTCGCCGCGAAATATCAATGGCCCAAGATCGAGCCCGTCAGCGAGAAATTCGACTGGGCTACCGAAACCCCCCACAAATACCGGCCCTTCAAGCCTACTTATCATTTGACCATGTCGGTCACTCGTACTAACAGACAGGAGTGGCTCAAGCTGGATAACGATTATGCAGCTGCCATTCAAAACCACAAAAAGATCATGGCTGAGCACCCTGATAAAACTATTATGGTTCGCAATTCGCCAACCACTGACTTGGCAGTCCATGAGATCTACGATCTTGCCATTGACAGCTTGGTGCAGCGCTTCCCTCAATACTTTGTTCCCGAGGGTGCATTTGTTGTAAACACGATTCTTGGTACTAAGCAGCCTCGCTTCTCCAACAACTCGATGAGTGCTCAGGAGTGCATGCATCAGTTGGCACTTACTGTTGAGGAAGACATTATGGTTCTCAGGTACGACCCCGATGTTGAGGAGTACAGACTCGAGGGAAGCACTGGACTTGCTGGTCTTGGTTTTGAGTGGGCCAGTAAGGTGGGCTTGAAGTTGACTGATATCCATGATCCAGTGCCAGGCTACCACGAGAAGCTCAAGATGTCCATGAACAGGTACTTCCACAAAATTGCGGTCGGAAACTTCACTCAGCGCGTAACCTATGGTGTCATGTTTGGTGAAAAGACTGATCTATTCTCCTCTGGAAACTTGGAAGCTAATGAGGAAATTAACCCCGACACGATCGACTTTAACAAAGTTTTCGTCAGACTGGAGCGCCAAGTTCTGTTCAGATTGCCAGTCACTCAGTACCTTGGCTTCTCTATTCGCACATATATGTACTCCTTGCCGGAATTGAAGGCTGAGGGACTTGGTGAGGCCTGTGCTGATGCCCTCCTCGCCTGGCCCGAGGACACTGCTCGTTACAAGGGTCGCCACGTTTGGGGTCCTGTTGTAGATGCGTACTTGCGCTCTTAAGCACTAATAAGCATATATATTTTAATTCATAATTATTATTATTAAATTTAAAAGTTATGAGCAATATTTATGAGATTGGCTAAAAAGAGGAAGTTGGCGTGGTGCATTCAAGTATTAGGAAGTCTTGAAGATACATATAACCACTTTAGTATGATTATTTCTTTATTTTTGTTAATATGAGATTTGCTTCGGTCTCTTAATACAACTTTTGGGATTGAAACAGTGGATACTATATAACAATTGCAATGTTGGGGTGGTACATCACGCACCCTATTTAGCGTACACACCCGGCGACTTTCTTGAACATGAGAAATCTAAATTCCACAACTACATAGACAAATAATAATTGTAAAACAGAATTGGGGAAAAATAGTAAAAAAAAACTAGTTAGACTCAAAGATTCAAGTTATTATAGAATCAACTTTATTTATGATATATCATTCATATTTTTAAGCGGTGCCGTTGGGACGGAGACCGGTGAAGAAGGCAAGACCATAGCCAGTGGCCTCGAAAGTGATGGTAGTGCCCTTGGGGAAGAAGAAGACGTCACCGGGGTGGACCTGCACCTTCTTGCCGGTTTCGTCAGAGAGGTAGTACTCACCCTCGACCTCCAAGATGATCTTCATCTCATCGTAGTCGTAGGTGTAGACCAAAGGCTCACCCTTCTCCTGCTTGTAAAAACCGCAAGAGATCTGCTTGTCCTTGGGAGCGTCAGAAGTGAAGATATCACCAAGGAAAGAGTTGTTGCCAGGGGAAGGAATCTGAGGAGGCTTAAGACCCTGGGCCTCAGCAGCGGGCTTGTATTGCATAGGCATTTTGGATTAAAGTATTAATGAATTAGGTGATGTGGGTGAGACAATAAGTTGGAAAGCTTCAATTCAATTAAAGCTAAATACTTTTTTGTTGTTAATAAAATTTAAATTACGGAAATCCCGTAGAGTATATATAGTAGATCAATCTATAGCCACATTCGACATCCCCGGCAGTTGAACGTCCTGATGTACACGTGCGTACTGGGGTGAGCCTAGCCCGATTCCGCATCAATTGCCGCAAGGAGACAATAATAAGTAACCGTACCCACAGGGTAAGGGATACTGATATCTTTGTGGAGTGGTCCTCAAATGTAAAAACAAATTAGAATCACATGGGTCATGCATAAGATTATGCTGAATCGAAGGTCGCATTACATTATTTTAACCCAAATATTCAATAGAACAGCTGCTATATATGCTGAAACAAAATTTAAATTAATTTCCTCTCATTTACACTTTTTAAGGTAATATTCTTGTTCACTATGTTACGCATGCAAATACACACAAGGGAACAAGGCTTATTGCCAGCAACTTATCAATAGGGCAAGGCCAACATGCGTTATCGCAAGATGGCTCATTTAATGAAACCCTGCATATTTTGATGGATACATTAAAAGTATATAGGGGAGGGCTACACGCCACTGAATCAAACTGAGTCTGCAAATAACACCGAGGGTAAGCAGATACCCATAAGGTCATTGTGAATCATCTATACCACTAATAGATCACTAAGACTTTTATTTCATTTTTTTTCTAATGGCGTCGTATAATATGAGCATGCCCAAGGGGCCCAATCCCCTGACCACAGATGTGAATAGCCAATTTGCCAGCCCAGCAAATTCTGTCTGGATCCAAGTCGCAGCTGGATGTGTTTGGCCAATTATGCCAGGAGTGGCCCTGCTATACGCAGGCCTGTCGCGCAGAAGAGCTGGAACCTCGCTGCTATTCACTAATTTCTTGTGCTGGTCAATTTCCAGTTTATCCTGGTACCTTATGGGGTACTCGCTGTGTACATCAGTAAATGGCGGACCATTCATTGGCTCATTCTTCAATGGTGGATACAAAAATGTTCAAGCAGGACCAAGCCCGGGATCTGCAGTACTCAATGAGCCTGCCTATAGTATTTTCCAGTGCTATTTCTGTGTAGCCACCGTGTGTATCATGATTGGTGGCGGTAATGAGCGAGCTCGCATGCTTCCAACTCTAGTTTTGGCCGCTTTTTGGAGTGTTCTTGTCTATTGCTTCGTTGCATACTGGACTTGGAATGCGAATGGATGGCTATTCCTTTTGGGTGAACTCGATTTCGCTGGTGGTTCAGTAGTCCACGTTGCTGCTGGCTTCGGTAGTCTTGCCTTCGCTTTATTCCTGGGTAAAAGGAGAGGCCCTAATGGTACACGAGAAGTTCCTAAGACTAAACCAAATGACACTGTTATGGTATTCTTAGGAACATCCCTAATCTACTTTGGTTGGATGTTCTTTAATTCAGGTACAGCGCTCAATGACACTGTCAGATCGAGCTACGCATTTGTCAACACCAATCTGGCTGCTTCTTCTGCCATGCTGACCTATGTCATTATGCATTACTTCCGCAACAATAAGCGCTGGTCCGTAATTGCTGCTTGTGAGGGTGTTATTGCTGGATTGGTGGGAATCACACCCGCTGCTGGTTTTGTTCCGTTCGAATTCGCCGTAGTTACCGGAATTATCACTGCAGCTGTATGCAACCTTACTGAAAATTTCACTCGATTGATCGGTATTGATGAAGGTCTCGAGGTGTTCAACCTTCACGGCATTGGTGGAATTTGTGGTAGTTTCTGCACCGCTTTTTTCGCTGCCGATTATATTGCTGCTCTGGATGGAGCTACCCAGATTGACGGAGGATGGATCCAAAGTAACTGGATCCAATTAGGCTACAATCTTGCTGGCACTGTTTCCATTGCTGCTTGGTCCTTCGTGATCACCATTGCTATTCTTCTTCTCATTAATTGGATTCCCGGACTCAAAGTTCGTGTTTCTGCCGAGGAAGAGGACGCTGGATATGACTTGGCCATTATGGATGAGCAATTGGGAGAACAGACTACTATTGATGTAATTTCTGGAGTCTCTTCGAACATTATTGAACAAGAAGACGTTGGAAAAGAGGCATCTGTTTCCAAATAATCATTGACAACTTAACAACTTTTACTTTTAGATTTACACGTTTAATTTATTCACTTAACTCATAATTACTTTTTATTTTACTATTTATTTCTTACATGCATATTCAGTTCATTCTATAAGTCTACCTCACCCAAATCGTGCTTGTAGCTATTATATATGCGGTGAGTGCTCGTAGGAGAAGGGTTTGTTCAACCCCATGGATCGCCGGTAGACTGAAGTGAACTTAGCAGATAATATTTGAGCTATCCTAAAGGTTTTTCCAAGCATGGTGGCTGGTGTTGATGCAATGGATGTGCGAATAAATTATGGTAAAAATCTAAATGATCGGTATGTCCTCTCAATGGCTGAAGATGAGCGCGTGTCGTCTGCTAGTATTCCCTCTTATTTCGATGAGACAATGCGAACTAGTACAGGTGCCGAAACCATCTACAAAATTCGCAATGGCATGAAAGGAGCAGGGAAGTTTGTCATACCAACAAGGTTGGTACATTGCTCGCGCGTAAAAAGACCTTATCACATTGAGGCACGCACCAAAGAATTTTCAGTCCCAGAATCTCACGAGCATTTTAATAATACACCTGAAACTGTATTGACCAATGCTCCGGTTCCGAAAGAAGCCATGATTTATTATATAGAATTCACCCAGAAGGACCCAACCAACTTGGACTTTTTCTTTGGCCTTACTGGCATCAAGAAATCAGACAAAGCTCCTTGGGAGCGAGATTCAGCGGATGTACTGATAAACGAGAACGATTCTGCTTCCAATTTATATGAAAAATTTATTCGGAAATTAGAGTTCGAGAGTCTGAGACATTCCGAAATCAATGAGGTTCAAAGCAGCTTCGAGGAGACACATTCCCCCAATGAATCAAAAGGTAAAGCCAAACAGCAGATGCAACGAACAGAAATTCAAGATGAAGATGGCGGAAAAAAGATATTGTTTTCTTCGAGACTTCCTCAACAAGAATATAAGCATCGTGTTCTCTGTGATGGTACTTGGGAGTCTGAAGTTTACGATGAGGGATTTGATCCGGATCTAGAAAAAGAACTGTTAAAGTACATCAAACATTCTGAAAAGAAACCAATGGATTCATTTGGATACATCAAGCATAAATACCTCTGTAGCGCTAATGAGCCCAGAGACGAACAAAACCTTGAGGGCTATAATATTGAGCACAAGGTTGCCAAAAACGCACGGAAGGCCCTAATATACACTGAATATGAGCAAGAAATTAACAAAGCTTTGTCTAGGAAATATGCCGTTGAAGGTATAAAGAATAAGCCCTCTGCAAGTCAATTGTGCGAGAGTATCTCTGAAATGTGTTCCTTTGACGCTCAAGATGGCGGGTACCGACGGTCACTTTTCGAAGTTGATGGCAAGGAATTAGAAACTGATAGCCTTGACAGTCATGAAAATAAGGATTCGATCCAGGAGGATGTAAAGATCAATATGACCGACGAGAGGTCAGAGAAATCCATGATTGAAGAGAACGATGAAATTCAGAATGATAAAATTCATTTTATCTCCAAGGAGGGTTTAAGCGATATGGAGTATATTGATGGATTTACTGAGTTCATTGACCCTCATTATTTATCAGAGGAGGAATATGGCCGAGCAATTGCCGTGAGGTCAGCAGTGAAATCATTTATTGTTGAGAATAGCTGTGTAATGAATAAATTTTCGCAGCAGAAATTCATTCCTAACATCAAGCATTTACCTTGCTTTAACTTTTTTTGGCGTCAAAGAAAATATGAAATTGAACAAATCGCCTTCGATGACGATTCAGGAGCGCAAAATCCAAGTTTTTACTTTCAACCTGGACTAGGTGTTATAGGAAACAACAAATCATATCACGATAATAAAGTGAATATTGATTTTCCGGTTCAAACCTTCGGAATTTTGTTGGATCGTTATACTCAAGAAGTCAAATTTACCATCAATGGCCTGCTACTTGAACATACCTGCAAGTTGAACGAGTATGCTGACCATAATAATGTACATCTTTTCCCTTTCATTACCGCATACAAGGGGGAATTCAAAGCTAATTTTGGAGACGAATATAGTAAAGATGAGACATTTCTTTTTGACGTGAAGTCTTATGCCAGAATTAACAGAAAGAAAAATGGCGCACCACTATTCGACGAAGCGAAGTTTAAATCACCCGATAATATTTATTCACGCACGAATTTTAAGACTATGGTGGATGCGCTCATAGACCAATATCTCATCTTATGGGGTAACACACAGTGCGGTGAGAAAAGGATGATTGAGCTCTCCGCATCCCGCAAACTTGCATCAGTTATAAGAAACTATCAGAAATCTGGGGATCTTTCTCAATGTGCTGATGAGTGCGAGGGAACAGCACTCGAAGAAAATAAGCAGCTGATGGCTGCACTAGTGTTTGCACAATTGATGGAGGTGGCGGCAGGTAGAACTGAATGTTCGGACAGAGATAAGTTAGCCAGCAGAATCTACGAACACAGTGCTTCGCTGCCCCCGGAGATTGTAGAATACAGCATTGAACTACTGTTATCTGGGCGGCCCCTCACCGAACAGGACATGAAACTTTACCATCCTCAATTCTACTCTTATGTTTACGAAAACTTAAGAAGTGATATTGCTACTACACTGAAGTTCGAATTATTGAGTAAGATGCATGAAATTGCACCTCAAGAGGTGCAAGAAAGTTTTAGTATTCCAGTACCGCTATCCATGAAGATTGACAATCAGTTGTTGGAGAAATTGTTCAGCATATATACTGCTGATTTGGACGAGCAGTTGGCATGATATTATTTATTCGATTTAAATTATTCACGAAAGTACTTTATATATTTATAAATTACTTGATTTTAGCTGGTTTGAATTTACGTACTCATCGCTTAAACAGCGACAGCCCCAAAGTCTGTGTGGGTTTGGTAGGGCGAATTTAGCAGTACGAGGCAGCAGGTGTCGCAGACCTACACACATACACATCATGTCGAAGCCAACTGTAATTCTGGATCCTTTCCCTCGTAGAATCAGCGACATTTTCACCGAAGAAGCATTCAAAGAGCTCGAGGAAAATGCCAAATTAGTAATTCACGATGATGGTATAACTAGTATGCCTGATGTGCTCGTCGATGAACACATTCACATCGCTGTGCTTGTGCTTGGCCAAACCAATCTTCCTCGCGAAAGATTAGAGAAAGCTAAGAATCTCAAGGGAATCATTAATGTAGAGACCAACTTTCTTCCCAACATTGATTATGTTTTCTGCATTGAACATGGAATCCATGTGCTAACGCCAGGTAGTGCCTTTGCCCCTGTGGTTGCCGAAATTTCGTTAGGTATGGCAATTGATCTCTGTAGAGGAATTACTAAGTCTGACCGTCAGTTCCGGGCAGGAAAAGAGGTATATGGCTTGGAAAGCAACCAAGACTCGTTTTCGCTCTTTGGCAGTGAAGTAGGAATTATTGGTTACGGTGACTTGGGTAGGCAGCTTCACAGTCTGATTAAACCCTTTGGCTGCAAAGTGAAGGTGTATGATCCATGGCTTCCGGAGTATGTTATTTCCAAGCGCTGTGGTGCTGAGAAGGTTGAACTGGACGAGTTGCTCGAGAGCTCTAAGGTGATTTTTGTATTTGCCAGTGTCAGTTCCGAGAACGAAGGATTCTTGAATGCTGACAAGCTCAAACTCATCAAGCCAGGCTCAGTATTTTTGCTCATGAGTAGAGCTGCTGTCGTGAATTGGGATGATTTGCTAGCAGAGGGTCGCCGATTGAAGATCGGAACCGACGTATTCCCTACAGAGCCCCTTTCCTCACACGACAAGGCTCGCGAGCAGCTTCAATTGCTATCAGCACATCGCGCTGGCGCGCTTGTTGATGCATTGCTTGATATTGGCGACCAAACCGTTAGCGACGCTGTCTTGATGCTCAAGGGACTTCCTCCCTCAGTGTGCCGCAAGGCGCAGATCGAGACTGTGCTCAAGAACAAATCAAAGCCGGTTGAAAAGAGCTAAATAAATTGAAAATATATGCATACAGAATATTCATTTAACACATATTGTTACATGATCCGGGGTTACACTAGGCCTTGCAGTAGCGAACCTTCGATGCTCTTCACTGCACGTGATATAAACGACGAATTAAGACTTAACCCTTAGGGTATCCAGCAACAGCTTAACAACTGGCTATTTAGGTGAATTTCTACTTTACTTTTCTGCTATATTATCATATTCATTGTTTGTTGAAAACATTTTTGGAAATATGGTCGATAAACTCAGAATTGCGATGATTGGTGGTGGTCCCACTTCTATGATTGGGCCTGTGCACCGTGTTGCCATCCGTTTGACGAATGAGTACGATTTGGTTGCTGGCTGCTTCAGTTCAAAGCCTGAAAAAAGACAGGAAATTGCTGAAGCATTGGATATGAATGTTGATGTTGTATATCCTGATTGGCAATCTTTGTTGAAGGATGCCGGTAAACTCAAGCTCGACGCAGTTACTATTCTTACCCTTAACGACACCCACGTTGAGATTGCGACAAAGTTCGCTGAAGCAGGCATTCACATTATCTGTGAGAAGCCCTTGAGTAATGACTGGGAAGGTGTGAAGGAGCTGCAGGAAGTTATCAAGCGCAACAACCTTACTTTCACTCTTACTCACCCATACAGCGCTTTCCCCACTGCTCGCCTACTTCACAAAGAGGTGGCTGAGGGCAAATTCGGTAAGATCAAGATGGTAGATGTTGAGTACATCCAAGGGTGGCTCAGAGAACTTCTTGAGACCGATGCCAAGAATGCTTTCGCTGTTTGGCGTGAGGACCCCAAGGTCGGTGGACCTGGCGGTGTGATTGGTGACATTGGTGTGCACGCCCTGCAGCTGGCGGAATACATCAGTGGCCTCAGTGTGCAGTCACTAAACAGTGATGTTACTCAAATGCCCGGTAGAAAGGTCCCCGATGATGCGCGGATGATGTTGAGACTTAACGATGGTGCCACAGGCTCTTTGTGGTGCAGTCAAGTTGCTGTAGGTTGCCGCAACGCACTCAACATTCGTGTATTTGGTGAGAAGGGCTCATTCTCTTGGGGTCAGGAGGACCCAGAGACTGTTCACTACTTTGATGCCAATAACATTGAGACAGTATATAAGCGTGGCATCAAGGGCGATGGATATTTGCCAAGTGGATTCACTATCGGCTACTGTGAAGCCTTCTCCCAGCTCTATGATGATGCCGCAAAGAGTATCAGAGCCCACAAGAAGGGTGAGACATACAGCCACGATAGTCCTGGCCTTGACTACGGTGTGCGTGGCCTGAAGTTCATTGACGCTGTGCTGAAATCATCCCATGATGGAGGCAAGTGGACTGAGATCCAGTGAAAAAAGTACTAGCAGTACGACATATTGAACATACATACTATAACATGTAGATGTCTTTATTTATATTTACAAGAAAGGAATTGAATATTTATCATCAAATTTAGGGTAACAGAGGTATGCGCTACTAGACTTTTGAGTGGTTTTTAAATGTACGATATGTCAAATGATATCTTTTATCTTGATATCAACTTACCAAACTGATCTTTATCATAACTGAAAGTTAATTTAATCATTTTTGAAATTTTCGCACGTGTGGTTATTGTTTTGATTTAAACACGTGCAAGCGGGGCGTGCAAATGGGGCGTGCATTTGTACGGTTGTTTCGGTGATAGTGATAATTGATATTTTAGCACGTGGGCCTGCACTGACTGCGGACTGTGGGGAGGTGATACTGTGCTACAACCAAATCCTTCGACGGATTAACGCATTCAACCTAAATATATCAAGTAAATCAATTTATAAGTAAAGTAATCGATTAAAGACTCAATTTTTCACTCTGATTCGGTAATAGCAACGCATCGGAAAACCTCATATCCAAAGCTGGAAGTATGATGATGATGATATGCATGAACCCGATTTGGGGTGCATCTTAAAGTACATTAGGGTTGACCACACGTGGACCAGATTATTTACAGTATGAAATCTAATATATATATAGTAGCGAAAAGTTAAGATCTATCAATTGTGTTCTCCTAAAGAGCCTTTAAAATCATACTCCTTTGATACCCTTCAAACACATATATTGGTTCATTGACCATGCAGCTTTCTGCCCTCTGTCTCGCTACCACGGCTATGGCCTATGGTTTCTTCCCTCCTTACAAGCAGGACTTCGAAGATAGTGTCAATGTCTTGAAATTCACTGGTAACGCTGGTCCTTGGAGTCAGCGTCGTGGTCTTGGTCTTAGCTTGGACCCCCCTGAGGGATGTGAGATTGACCAAGTCATTGTTTATCACCGCCACGGTGAGCGCTGGCCCGATAAGGGCCCCGCCAAGGAGTTCAGCAAGGCTTGGGAAAAGATTGCTAAACGCCAGGGTCACTTCACTGGTAAGCTCGAGTTTGCCAACTATTGGGTACCTTACACCAGCCCCGATGACAGTAAACTCGCTCTTGAGTCTATTTATGGCGCCTATAGTGGTTTGCACACCGGTTACTATTCTGGTATGAACTACATTCCTCGCTACGGTCACCTTTTGGACACTGAAAAGATTACTCCAGTCTTTGCTAGTGGTTCCGAGCGTATTGTTGATACTGCTAGACGTTTTATTGAGGGATTCTTTGGTTACAATACCACCAGTGCTGCTCTCAACATTATTCCCGAAACTGATGATCAGGGTGCCAACACTTTGACTCCTAGCTGTCGTAATAGCTCAATTCCCTCCACAAACTGTAAGGGAAACTCGAAGCTTCCCATTTTCAAGCAGACAGCCAAGACCTGGAACAAGAAGTATGGAACTGACCTCGATGAGAGTGACATCTTAGCTTTGCTTGAAGGCACTGCCTATGAGCTTAACGTCCGTGGCGAGTCCCCCTGGGTGGATGCTTTCACCTCTGACGTGTGGGTTGCTTACGAGCATTACATTTCTGCAGGCTTCTATTGCTTCAGTGGTCCCAATTCTCCTAGTGCACTCGTTGACGGTGGTAACTTCATCAACGCTAGCCGTGCTTTGTTGTTGGAGGGCCCCGAGAACCTTCCGCTGTCGTTCAACTTCGCTCACGATACCAATGTTGCCCCTGCTCAGGCATTCCTTGGCCTTGATTCCGCCCCTCTCTTCAACGAGAGCAGAATCCAGGCTAACCCGGGCTACCATCTTTCTGATATTATGCCTCAGGGCGGTCGCTTCATCCTTGAGAGACATACTTGCCGTCCTGTTGCTGACGAGGACGAGGACCTCAACTCTATCTACCAGGATGCCTACCAGAATGCTTTCAATTTGACTTTCCCTATCAATGCTACTTATTCTAACACTAGCGCTACTAACGCTACTCAGAGTAAGGCTAAAGATGCTGAACACTTTGTCCGTATCATCGTTAACGAGGCTGTTGTTCCTCTCGATGACTGCCAATCTGGCCCTGGCTTCTCTTGTCCTCTTCAGGACTTCTCTGACTACGTTGATAAGAGGCTTGAGGGCAGAGACTTCGGCAAGGTCTGCAATCTCACTGAGGGTGCCCCTAAGCACCTTGACTTCTGGTGGAACTATAACACCACCGATTCTTTGAACCAAATGAACTCTACCATTGCTTACCAGGCTTTATCTGTTAACTACCTTGACCAGGCTATTTGAAGCTAATTGAAATTGAAGAGTCAAGATTTAAAGAAAAAGAGCTCAAAATCAAAATATTTCTACCCCTCTCTCATTTGTGTACAAGCAATTAATATATTAAAATCTAAATTGTACGTTATTTATTTTGTACGTTAAAACAAGTCGCAGTCTCGACCATGAGTGAGTATCACATATCGTGTATATGTGATTAGTTGCATATATTTAATTGCTCTATCCCTACATGAATGTTATCAATTAATATCAATGAATCAGATGCATGCATTTACGATAATCACGCGTTTATTTGAGCATTATTGAGCCTATCACTTAGATAATCCGCCGCTTTGTTAATGTTTTTTATTTTTTTAAACGGGCATATGACACTAAGCCATGAAAAAATTTGGATAGTGAAACACGTGATCAATAATCAGTGTGTGCGCTTGGGAGTCACACTCGTATTACCGGATCAGCGGTATTGGGGCTGGAACTACCACTACGGACTCGACGGAGAAGTAGCTGCGAATAAATTCACTCAACAGCAATGAGACTATGCAAAGCAACGCATTGAAGCAATAATACGATAGAGCGAATAAAGACTAACTAAAAAAATAACTAACTCAATTAGAGATTTATTTTAATAACAAATATAGGCTATATCCCATGCATTATTATGGCGATTGATACTGCTGCAATTCCCATTATTCTTTGCAACAAGAGAGACATTATAGTGGGCCCTCGGATACCCTTTGGGCAGGGGCCTGAAGCTGACTACCCTAGTCTGTTAGAAAATGCAGGTACTATTGTCCACAACTAATCCTAAATACTGAAGTTATTTTCGCATATAATGTAGAAAAAAAAAACGATATATTCCTAATAAATAATCTCTACTAATGCTAGCAAAGTTTTCGGAGTTCTATGTGCAACGGTTGTACCATTAAAATGAGCATGACTGAATGAACCCTTAGCCATGGCGGCAAATGCAGTAAGGCTGTTTTTTCACCGAAACCCAATCTTTTACAAATAGGTGGATCAGTCCTACAGACACTCAACCTTCCCTTTTGGATTAAGTCACCACTTTTGTCAGTACAGCTCTATCCAAATATAATATTTTCAGATGAGCTCTCCCATAGAGGAAACTAAGTCACCGGATGACCGTTTTGCGCCTGAAAAACGCGAGTCTTCCTCTTCAAGTTTTACTGGTGACTCGAATGTGCGTGGATACGTGCACAACACAAATCGCCACATTATTACCCCCCAATCCCCGTGGTATGATGCTTTGAAACCGTCTAGTTTTTTGAAGCCCAAAGAGAACGAGCTGGGATTTGATCCCACTGGTATGAGCAACGTTGAAATCGCCCAGAACCAGCTAGCACAGGCTGGACCCTCCTTGTCACGAAGACATCTGATTACCATCACCGCTTCTGCTGGTATTGGTACTGGTTTGTTTGTCGGAACTGGTAACACCCTTCCTCAGGGTGGACCCGCGGCCTTGATTATCGGTTTCGGTGTTATGGGAATCGCCCTTATTATGATTATGCTTAGTACCGCTGAGTTAAACCTGCGATTCCCCAACATCAACCCATTTAGCCAGCTTACTGCGAGGTTTTTGGACCCCTCGTGGGGTTTTGCCATTGGATGGCTTTATATGTTCGGATACATGGTATCTGCCCCCCTCGAGATGATCACTGCCGCTGAGCTCACCCAGTATTGGAGCCATGACAACAACCCAGCCGCCAAGGTAAACCCTGTGGCCTGGATTTCCATCATTTTTGTGTTCGATGTGGTGTTGCACCTCTTCGCTGGATCCCGAGGCTATGGTGAGCTCGAGTTCTTCGTTGGTTCTGCCAAGCTTACAGCTATGATGGGATGGATGATCTATGCCGTGATTTATGTTGCTGGTGGCATTCCTGGTCATGGATACATTGGCGGAAAGTATTACCACGAGCCTGGTGCTTTTGCTGATGGTTTCAAGGGTGTAATTTCAGTCATGGTCTCTGCTTCGTTTGCGTTTGGTGGTACTGAGATCAGTGGTGTGGCTGCTGTTGAAACAAACAACCCCATGCGGTCCATTCCATCGTCAGTTCGCCAAACATTCTGGCGTATTATTATTTTCTTCGTGACTCCGGTCATTTTGGTTGGGTTCTCCGTTCCTTATAACACGAAGGGTCTGGGAACATCCAATGGTGGTTCTGGTTCCCCTTTCGTCATGGTTTTGGATCTTGCTGGAACTAAGGCGCTCCACTCCATTTTCAACTCCGTTATCATTTGCTCGGTTATTGGCGTGTCGAACTCGTCTATTTACGCCAGTACAAGAACCTTGGTCGCCCTCTCCCAGTCGGGAATGGCTCCAAAATGGTTATCATACGTTGATCGACGCGGAAGACCAACGCTTGCGCTTTTGTGCAACCTCGTTTTCGCGATCCTTTGTTTCGTTAGCGCCAGTGACAAATACAACGATGTGTTCAACTGGCTCTACGCGTTCGCTCAGCTTGCCTTCCTCTACGTGTGGTCGGCTATTTGCATGTGTCATATCAAGTTCCGCTTGTGCATGAAGCGTCAGGGAATGCAGTTGAACGAGCTTCTGTTCCATTCGCCATTTGGTATTCCTGGTGCTGTATTGGGTGGAGGCATCATTGTATTTGTTTTCGCGCTGCAGTTCTGGACTGCTGCCGCGCCGATTGGTGGTTCTGATAACAGAGCAAGCTACTTCTTCCAGCAGGACCTGTCGGTAGTGTGCGCCATTGTACTCTATGCTGGTCACAAGATCTACATGAAGAAGACTACCGGAAGCTGGGGTTTCGTAGGATGGGATATCGACCTGAACGAAGGCGTAAGAATTATTGAGCCTGAAAGACTGGAGCTTGCTGAGGCAGTTGAACGTAAGTGGGCTAAGCGAAATTTCTTGTTGAGGTTCATGCGTAGTTTGTGTTGAACTGTTACCAGCACCTCAGTAGGAAGTTTTTGTTACCCAAGCTTACTATTCCAACTTCGATTAATCATTTTAATATCCTTGCATTCTTTAGAAATGAGATGAAATATTTAATTTAACAACCTCGGCAGCTGACAAGGGGAAGAAAGAATTTCGATCGGATTGAAGGGAGGCGGTGATACAACGTGAAACCCTCACCCTGATTTCTTATCTTTACTCACAGGACCCCTTGTATTTTGGTCATATCGGATGAACGCCCGATTCCGCGGAGTAAACCCTACGGCACAACTTCTAAGCTGTGCTAAACAAGTAAACTATTGCCAAATAACATTATGTAGATATGAAATTAATCTTAAACATATTCGTAACATTTATTATATACACAGGGGCATAGACTATTTACTGGAAGGATCAGGATATGCCCATCCATGCCCGTTTAATACCATTAAATCGTTCAATCAGTTGATCGCTTAGTAGAATTTTTTGGCCAGGATACCCAGCACTAGGATTATCATATGCACACCAAACGTATCCACTGCATCCTAGCTCATCATATCTTTGGAAACCTATAATTAATCTTTTCCACCAATTAAACATAGGCTTCTTAATATATGGTGCAATAATCGCGGCATTGACATCGACCGTTTGAAGATAATACTTTTGTAGCGCTTCTTTAGAAGCATATTCGTCTTTATAATATTTCGTAAAATCGGCCGTCCATGAGCCGAATTTGCAGTTTAGCAGTCCACTGTTCAACCAAAGCAGTTCAAGCTGCTCACTGAAATGAGCCACTTGAATAGAGCACACCATCGAATTTTCCACTGTTTCTCGTTCTTTAGGATCAGTGATGAATTTGTTATCCAATGTCTTCAGTTGGCCAATTGAACCTGCTGATAATCGGTGTACAAAGTAGCTCTCTTCACCTGCAATTGACTGTCCCAACCAAAAGAGCTCTTTATCTCCCCATAGTGCGTGAGAGGTAGGCTTCCATAGTTGAAGAGCTAATCCCATAAGCAATCCTGGTAAGAAATCACGACGATCCATTATCACTATACCACTCTCCACCGTGTGATGATGTCCGGTTAGTAGTTCAAGTCTTGATCTACCCGGAGGAGGCAAGGGAAGATCAAACTTGCTGATTTCCTGCTTGCTAGGAAGAAGCCTACGGTATAAATTAATTTCTTCAGAGGGGAGAAACTCAGTGGAAATCGCACGATCTCTAAATAAATATGACCCAGTTAATCTGTATCCCTCAAGATCAAACAGTTCTTCGGGGGGAACTATTGGGACAACATCGGCATCCATGATAATCACCTCTTCAAACGAACTAAATAAAGCTGGCAACCACTTGTTTGTAAATCGAGAAAATTTTGCGTAGTGCTGGGGATCAATATAGTTCTCAACATTCTTGAATGTAAGCTTTTGGGGTGGATTAGTGTTGCTTGCAATTTCCATCGCTGCTGCCATTCTCTTGCTTCCCAGTTCACCCTTATGCACTACCTCAATTGGAAGCGTATTTTTAAGATGGGCCAAAGTATACAATAGTCTGTGGAAATCATCCAACTGCATGACTCCAATGCTGAGCACAATTCCTCTTCCTTTGCCGTAGTCACTGAACATTGAGGCTGTCTTGCAATTTCGTGAGGATTTACACGAAAGCTCCGTAGAATTAAATATAGGGAATAATTTTTCTTCGATTTCACCTAGATCGAATGATCGAGGGACAAACTTGTTGCGAAGATAACAATGACTGTATAGTCGCATGCGCTGAACCGATGTGATAATGTCACTATTTTCCCAGGTAGTAAAATCAGTCACCCATTGACCGCCTTGGTAGTGGTTCAAATTACTGAAAAAGCTCTCACATACATCTTCGAGGGGCCCTGATGGCAGCTGGTTGAGAGATGGTGAATGAATAAATAAGAATGCAAACAGATCAAATAAAAAATAGAGTATGGCGCTAGTTATTACTAGTACTACCCATAATAGTTTTTTTCTTTTCAAAAATCGGCTCAGTGTGCATAGACTACCGAAGTTTCTCATATAACTGGTGGTTACGTGAGGTTTAAGTTATGTTCCGATGTTCACATATTTTCTGTGTTTTCTACAGGGTAAGTCGCGCGTCACGAATATGCAGTATTGGTCACCCCCCTAGCCCGAATGTCTAAAGAACCGGGGTCACTTAAGCCGAAGCCTTAATTGAGCTAGAGGGTTAAGAATATATTTATAGATCAAAATCTCATAAATAAATGAGGTGAATGAGATGAACGAGATGACTTATATTACATACTATTATACTAAACATTAGTTTAGATCTATATTATCAGTAGATTCCTTCATATCTTTTTCCTTATTCATTTGGTTCGGACGCATATCAAAGTAAACCAGACGCGGCTTCGGTACCTTCAACGGCAGCTTCAGTGGAGACCTTTAGGGTACTACCTACTGCTTCCTTCTCCTTCTTCCACAATGCGGGGAGTTTGAGCTTCAAGAAGTTCGGTTTAACGAGTTGTTCGGTGAATTTGGCTCGAATTGATGATCCCACAATTTGACCAATTTTGGGGACGTTGTTCAGCTGTGCGCGGGCACCTACGACGGAGTTTACGTCGAACTCCATGCTAAATTCTGGGTCAAATGAAATAGTTATGGCATATTGAGGCTCCTCATCTTTTTCTGAATCCACAGGGGTGGATACCATGGCCACCGACATGCGACCACTGAAATTCACCAATGAAACTGAAGCTCTTACAGGGAGATAGGCAAACATAAATTTGGGGAAATTGAGCAGCATTCTTGTTTCTATGCCTAGAGTGATTCGGTCTTTTAGATCTATGTCGAACCTGGCCTCCAAACCATCGCTGAATTCTGGGTTGGTTGACCTAAACACCTTGCAATTATTGAACAGAGGGTAGTCTCGGCCTAAGTCAAGCTCGGTCACTCTAATAGTGTCAACGAATCCAGGAATATGATCACTGGCAAAAATATTGTTGAGCACATGTAAAAGATGGTCATTGAAAGTCGCCTGGCGTCGCAATGCGTTGATGTTTAGCGCAACCAACAGCGTGAACCAGTCCATTGACTCGGAGTTGTGGTTGTCCACATTGTAGTAGATATGCTCTAGAATTGCATCGAGTGAAGAAGGTAGTTTGGGCTCGACAGTGGGCTTTTCTCCATCCGGAAGGGAAATTCCTTTTACGCCAGGGGACTCAGCGAACAAGAAGAATCGCAGCGCCAGCGCCACGGTGATGATGATGGAAAGCTGCCCCAAAAGAAGGCCAGCCACGAAAGACATCTGTGTTAGTGTGTATTACAATCACCAGAATCGCAAAAGAAGCAGCTACACGCTATTAATTCCTTCACACAGTCAAGAGCGGAGGGCCACACTCTCGAGGTATACTGGGCAAGGGCAATCGGTTAGATGTGAATTAGGGGAGGAAAGTAAGCAGGCATAATATTTGGAATTTTTTTTACCATAAAGGCAGTGAGAAAAGGGTTGAGGTAGCTCAAAAGCAGTGTGAAAGTGAAATTTGACCCTTAAACGCCTTTCACATTGTTAACCAAAGAACAAACATAAATTAAGAATGGCAACAAGACCAATTGAGAAGGAGGATGACTGGAGTGAGTCCAGTGATGACGAAATTGAGGACGAGGAGGGTGATTTGGCTACTGAGAATATCGATAGCGGAATCAACAAAGTGCTCAACGCCATCAGGAATAACGACCCCGCTTTGAAGGACAAGTCCCAGAAGTTCTTCCCTGAAATTGGTGAAGAGGGTGTTAAGAGCAATGAGCAGCACAAACCCGTTTTCCTTAAGGATTATCAGCGTCAGCAAATTTTGGATCAGGCCAGCGACGACGAGTCCAAGCCGCAGAACGGTGAGGACAAGCCAGAGACTTATGCTGAGGAGCAGGAACGTGTTCGTAAAGATTTAATCAAAGGTTTCGGAGACAATAGCAACAGCGGAAACGAGGAAGATGAGGAGGAGGATGACGACCTTCTTCAAAAGCGTGAGGGCCCTGAGCGCGAGCTTCCTGAAGTTTCCCTTCCCGACCCCGATCAGGATGCCAATGCTTTCTTAGACTCCTTCCTTAATCAGAGAGCATGGATCCCCACCAAAAAGAATGTCGTTCCTACTTACTCTGAGGTCACCAAGGACGACGAGGACCAGGATAGCGACGAGTTCGACGACCTGTCCGAAAAGTTCGAAAATGCCTACAATTTCCGTTTTGAGGACCCTAATGCTGCTGAAATTGTAAGTTATGCCCGTGACCAAAGCACTCTCCGTCGTTCGAAGATGAGCAGTCGTCAAAAGCGACGTGAGCGTGAGCACCAGGAGCGTGAAAAGGAGGAAGAGAAGCGCAAGCTTGAAGTTTCTAAGATGCGTAAAGAGAAGGTGAGCAAGGTGACCTCCAAGTTGGAGCAATTGCAGCAGGCATTGGGTGAAGGCGAGGACAAGGTTGCTGAGCTACTCTCTCAACAGGATCTTGAGGGTGACTGGGACGATGCTGAGTGGGACAAGCGTATGCAGAAGCTGTTCGATGACGAATTCTATGGCCGCGATGATGGCGATGTCGATGTTGGTGCTGCTAATGCCGATGTTGATGGTGAAGACGTTGGTGAAGATGTTGGTGCGGATGACGCTGGTGCTCGTGATGAGGAGGAGGATACTTCTGACAAGAAGAGCAAGAAGAGCAAGAAGAACAAAAAGAATGCTGAGGAGCCTCACTTGGGCGAGCAACCATTGAGTCGCAAGGACTTGAAACGGAAGGCTGAGAAGTTCGTTGATGCAAACGACGACCTCATTTTCGAAAAGACCATCAAGCCTACCGGCTTCAAATATCGTGAGGTGGACCCAGAGAACTTCGGTTTGACTTCTAGAGATATTCTTCTCGCCAGTGACAAGGAGCTCAATCAGTTTGCTGGTCTCAAGAAGCTCGCATCCTACCGTGACCGTTCCAAGATGGATCACGACCGTAAGAAGTATGCTAAGCGGAAGCGTCTGAGACAGTGGCGTAAGGATGTATTTGGCACCGAGGAGGAGCCCACTAACGACCAGTGGGAGAAGGCCAAAACTGAAGCTGCAGCCGAGACTGGTGAGCCTGTTAAACCCAAGAAGGTTCATAAGTCCAAGTCTGGCGGTAAGAACGGTGGCAGCAACCACCAGTCTAAAAAGCGCAAAACAAAATAATTTATTAGATGAATAAATTTGTAGAAATTCTATGTACATACTAATCATTAATTCTATGATTACGTTTTTTCACTTTCTTTTTTTTTTTAAGTTTCTCTGTTTCACTTACAAGTTAGTGGGATCAGAGTCGCTGCAAAACATGATCGCCCTTGCGGTTAGCACCTACGCCGTAATCAAGATCAGCACCAAACTCTGCAAACTCGAACGAACGCTTCTCCTTGGAGACACCCAAACGATCAAGCATGCGGTTTGCATACTCAGGGATAATTGGCAGAAGCATGAGAGTCAACACGCGGCAGCTTTCAGCAGCATTGGCAATTGCAGCCATTGATTTCTCACTTTTAGGGTCATACCAAGGAGCAGCCTCCTCCAAAGCACCATTGGCAGTAATGGCAAAGTCGTTAAGAGTACGGGCATACTTTCCGAACTCAAATGCACTCGCACGTTTATCACAAGCATCGCGCAAAGAAGTCACTGTCTTGGTCAATTCCGGATTTCCCTGCTGTTTAAGCAACTCGAGAGACTTTGGGATATCAAACTTGGGGCCACAAATGCGGGAAGCCAAATTAACCCACTTGTTCACCAAATTGACGTTGTGGCGCTCAGTGACTCGGTCATAACTGAAGGGACTGTCGTGGGCCAAGGCACTGTCATAGCAAAGGGTGTATCTCACGGTATCGAGACCGAATCGGCTAATCATATCAAAAGGGTCAACAACATTTTTCTTGGATTTGGACATTTTAGAACCCTCCACTAGCCAATGACTGTGCACAACCACATGCTTCGGAGGCTCAATCTCTGCTGCGAGAAGGAAGGCTGGCCAGTATATGGCGTGGAAGCGAATGATGTCCTTACCAATAATGTGCGTAGCAGGCCACCATTCGCTTAAGTCCTTCTTGTCATGCGATTGTGACTTTGCGACTGTAATGTAGTTCACAAGAGCTTCAAACCACACGTACATGGTTTGATCAGAACCAGGTACAGGGATGCCCCAACTGCATCGATCAATTGGCCTTGAAATTGATAGATCTTGGAGAGGAGCAGTAAGCAGTTCCTGGAGTAACGCATTGTGACGATTCTCGGGTTGCACAAAATCAGTGTGCTTGCGGTAGAACTCGATGAGCTTATCCTGCATGGTGGAGAGGCGGAAAAACCAGTTCTCCTCCTCGTACCACTCCACGGGATTCTTACTTTCTTTGCTGAGCTTCACCCCAGTTTCAGGGTCAGTTTCCAACTCCGTCTCAGGGTAGAATGTCTCGTCGCTCACACAGTACCAGCCAGTATGCTTTGAAAGATAAATCATATCCTTAGATTTGAGAATTTCCCATAATTTTGTAGCTTCCCTTGTATGATCCTCATCTGTTGTGCGCACAAAACGGCAATAGTCGATATGGGCGGTATCAGCGAGCTTCTTGAACTCCTGACTTAAAGTGTCAACAAATTGCTTTGTGGGCGTTTTATTTTTCTCTGAAGCTCTACTCACTTTTGTACCGTGTTCATCAGTTCCGGTGCACATAATTGAGCGGATACCTTTGAACAGTGAGTACCTGTGAGTGGTATCGGCCAGGATCATGGAATACAAGTGGCCAATATGTGGGGCTGCATTAACGTAGAAAATAGGAGTTGTTATGAATGATTTAGCGCTTTGGGCTACTTTCGATAACCCAGACATGGTGCTAATGCTAAATTTCCCGATAGGGACTCCTGCTGGAAATTAAGAATGGTTCTTCCCAACCCCAGGTCCACCACTAGACCAAATCACCCGAGAGATTCAGAGGTGAATCAAGTTGTATGCACAAGGATGGCTAGGTCATTGGACCTGTCTAAATTCAGGTATGAATCTGATATTAAAACAAATTCTCATATTGACAAATTAGGTACCAAACGAAAGCGGGAATCGGTAGTGAAAGAGGAGGAAGTCCAGCATGACCCTAATGGCTCGCCTGGTGTCAAGCAGCCTAGGCAAGAGGAGTGGCCCGGTCCTCTTCCCCCACTTCTGCGCGATAATTTAAAAATTGTATTTGTTGGGTTCAATCCTGGTGTGGAATCTGGCAGAGTTGGACATTATTATGCTCATCACTCTAATAGATTCTGGAAGTACCTATTCTGGTCTGGATTCACAGATACACTGCATGCACCGGCTGAAGACAAACAAATGCCCAATCTATATAATATTGGTTTTACTGATTTGGTCCCACGGTGTACAAAAGGAATTCAGCAATTAAGTAAAGAAGAAATGCTTGAGGGATCTATAAATCTGGAGAAGCGGGTGGAAAAGTTCCAGCCCAGGGTGGTATGTTTCGTAGGGAAAGGCATCTGGGAATCAGTTGCAAAAGCTCGCGGCTGGAATACTAAAGAGTTCACTTACGGAATAGATGCTAATCATAAGTTTGCGGGAAATTATATTTTGTGCTGTGTGCCTTCCACATCAGGTCTCAATTCTATGAAGGTTGACAAACAACTAGCTAGTTGGAAAGAAGTATATACAGCTGCCAATTCGGTGAGTGATGAGTCTACCGAGACAGAAAAATAATTATGAAATAATAGGTGGAACCTATGAAATTGAACAACAAACATTGAAGGAGGAAATGGGGAATAGAGGACGTCTACTTGGACAACGATGTGACAAGATCATGAAACTTCTTCTCTTGTTCAGGGGTGATAATTAGTGATGGCGCAGCCTCGATCATCAAATCATCCGCTTTTGCCTTGATCTTCAATCTTTCCGCATTTGTGACCGCTTTGTCGTAGTTCAGTGCTTCCAAAACGAATTCTTGCATGCTCTGACACTTTTCAAGCATGCTGATTTGGGTGTTGCAGCCTGATGAGCGATTCAAAAAGCTACCATATGATATGCACTTTGAGTAGGCCGTTGCATATTCTGCACAGTTATGTTTCGCCGCACCCGAAAGTGTATCAGCTCGAGTGAAGCCCTGGCTGAATTGTGCAGCACTACTCACGCCCTGTTTGGGTTGCTGCTGCTCTTCGGCTGATTTGACGACTTCACTGCTATATTTTTGCAATTCTGGATCAATCTGCTGCTTTTCAGCGTCCTGCTTTTTCTCCTTAGAGCCAAAGGGCCACCAAACCATCTCGCCTGTGTTTATTCGGATGTAGTTAGTAGGGCGCAGGTAACTTTTGGGTGGGAGCATAGATACCGCCGGTGGAAGCAAAATTAATTAAAAGTAGTCTAAACAATGATGATTTATGAATGTATAAGTTAGTATTTTCCAATAAAAAATAAATGTTCATAGTATACAAAATGAAAGGTCGTGCTATATCTACCAGTTGATGAGGCACATAACTAGACGGAAGATGAGGTAGAAAAGCAGCAAAATATGCCAGATTACTTTGACAAAACAGATCATCTTTTGTTTAGGAAGTGTCTTGAAGATCTCAGTTGCGTCCAACAAGTACTGGTTCGCTTGGATGCGGTACACATTATGAGCAGTGATAGGGATCATCAAAAACAGCAGCAACCACTCGCCAGCGAGCAATGATAAAACGGTGCCAAATGCCTGTAGCGCGGCCTCGGGCAGAATAAAACGATTGAGCTGATTACAAAGATCGATTGGGTTAATATAATCCATCTCAAGGTCTCCGAACATGATCATGAAGAAGCCCTGGCCGATGACGTTTGTGGTATCAATAGCTAGCAGTAGTGCCACTGCAGCTAAATGCAACGTAGCGCCCATTATTCAATATCTCACAGCAACTAAACTATCTTTCCTAATAAGATATTACTCCGCTCTCTACTAGGGATCAGTAAAGTGTATAATATTGCTTGGTGAGAGAAAACACCCCTGACTGTGATCAGTTAGGGTAGGTAAACATGCACGCGCACTCAAGCCTACCATCGCAACAGCATCAGAGAGCACTCAGGTAATTTCGGTCAAGTATTTTGGCTATTAACTATTCCAAACACACAATTAAATAAAATCCCAATTTCTATCTGTTGGTAGAATGCTGAATGAGGTAGTAATAGAAGAAAAATTCGAGGAAATTGGTCGCAAATTCGTTCACAGAAATGACCCCGAAGCGAGAGAGCGCTACGTAAGCATTACTGACCTTTGCCATGCAGTATCTGATCTGAGAGAGAAAATTGAGCTTTTGGATAATTCTGAAACAACATATGCGAAATATTCTGAGTATTGGCTCAGGCTTCTGAACGATCTGGTGTCATATTTAGAGGATTGGCCTCTGCATAATCATCCGCATCACATTGAAGTTGCATCGCGGACCCTGAATAAGTTCCAGAAAGGTATTCTAGACCGCTCCCAAAGCTACAGCCAAACACAAAAAGTCAGACTCAATTCAATTGGGCTACGTGCGTGTCAGGTAACAGGGCAACCTGTACTAGTCGACATCATAGAGGCATTTGGCGAGACTTTACAACTATAAATTATGAAAAATTATGACAAATTGATTTATTTAGATTAGGAGTTCATTATTATATACATTTACATGTTTTGTCTTTCACGCTCGCGAGCCTGTCCGCCGTATCCTCCGCGACCAGCGTCGAAATCCTGGCGGAACTCATCACGGCGCTGTCCACCTTGGGCACCTCGTCCGAATTGACGGCCTTCTATGAAACCTGGATCCCTATCTATTTGAATGATACGGTCGTCGAGCTTAGTTCCGTTGATATACCTCACTGAGCGCAAACTGCCCTCGTGGTTATCGTATTCCACAAAGCAAAAGCCACAGGGGGTCTTTGTAAACCTATCAAGACCCATTATAACTCGCTTTATTTGACCCGCCTTGCTCAAAAGCTCATATACTTGCTCCTCAGTGGTGTAGAAGGACATATTACCAACGTACACAGTGGTAGAAGACTTAAGCTTTTCGAGATCCTCAGCTCCATTAGCGGACTTGCGAGCCTGGTGTAGCATATAGCCACTGACCCTGTCACTGCGCTCAGCAGTAGTCTCTGGGTATCCAATATCCATATGAAACGTTCGTGTAGGGGAGCCCGAGCTACTTCAAGATTCCACTATGAGGTAGAATATGAGGCCTGGCAGAGACCGTATGGTGGAGCCATATAATGCTACTGAATATTTCATCAGAGAATAATTACATCTAAGAAAACAGACATTGAATTAAAAAAGAAAGAAGATTAAAAGACTCAATTTCCAGACCATTATCAAGGCCTGGACTCCTGTAGCCATGTCCTTTCCCCGGGTTCTAGAGATGGATACCGACCACTCCGACGATCATGTGTCTTCTGTACACATCACCCCCGCGCTGACAGATAACGCTACTTGGCGCTTGTTGGGGAGAATGGGCATAATACACTAATCAAAAATAATTATAGATACATTTATTCAATGCTGCAAATTTGTTAAAATATGAGTTAGCCAGACAAATCTACTCTAGCAAAAATTTGTCATACTAATTGATCTAAATCTGAGGCTAGACCTCTCTGGCAAATTAATCGGCCATAGGTGCATATGCAAACCCTTTTCCTCCCCCTCACAAATAAACGCATCGTAAGCGCATCAACGCATCAACGCAACGTCGTCGGATCTCGATGACAATAATTACTCTAACTCGTAATTCCGAAAGAAATATTAGGGCTAGCAAATTTACAACGGGAAATTATTGTTTGAGTATAATTTTGAAAGTTATAATGTACTTCGTTTAGCAAATATATATTCAAGCAATACTAGCCAGTGTTGTAAACAATATCTTTGTAAGCATGAATAAGTACTGGGGACTCATGCAGGTATCGTACACGTTCAACCCTCTCACAGCCCTGACACCCACCCTAAATTGGCTCGTTCTGGCCGGAGGAGCAACCCTTCGTGTAGGGTTGCAACGGACGTTACGCGGCGGATCTATTACCGACATTCCAGGCCTTCTATATATAAGTACCACTAATTCCGGGTGAAATTGTTTTCCTCAACCTCATTTCTATTACTATAGAACAGGTACCGGTATTCATCTTGATATTACCTTAATTATACACTTACAGTATGCTTCGCTCTGCTACTCGTCAATTGACTAACTCTGCTCGTAGATTTAGCACTTCGCCTGTCAGCAATGACAAGATTGTCGCCGTTCTCTACGACGGTGGCAAGTATGCTGAGAAGCAGCCTAAACTTCTCGGTACCGTCCAGCGTGCCCTCGGTCTGAGAAAGTGGATTGAGGACCAGGGACACTCCCTCGTTGTTACCTCTGACAAGGAGGGCCCTAACTCAGTATTTGAGAAGGAGCTTGTCGATGCCGACATTATTATCACCACTCCTTTCCACCCTGGTTATGTTACCAAGGAGCGCATTGCCAAGGCCAAGAACCTTAAGGCTTGCATCACTGCTGGTGTTGGTAGCGACCACGTCGATCTTGATGTTGCCAATGAGCGCAAGATTGGTGTCTACGAGGTCACTGGTTCCAACGTCACCTCTGTTGCTGAGCACGCTGTGATGACTATTTTGAACCTTGTTCGTAACTTTGTGCCTGCTCACAACCAGTATGCTGTCAGAAAGACCTGGGATGTCGCTGAGATCACCCAGAACTCTTATGACCTTGAGGGCAAGGTTGTTGGTACCATGGGTATTGGTCGTATCGGACGCCGTATTCTTGAGCGTCTGAAACCCTTCGACTGCAAGGAGTTGCTTTACTACGACTACAACAAGCTCGACGATGCCACCGAGAAGGAGATTGGCTGCCGCAGAGTCGAGTCTCTCGAGGAGATGCTTGCTCAGTGCGACGTTGTCACCATCAACTCTCCTCTTTATGAGGGTACTAAGGGCCTCTTCAACAAGGAGCTCCTTGACAAGATGAAGCCCGGTGCTTGGTTGGTCAACACTGCCCGTGGTGCCATTTGTGATGCCCAGGCTGTTGCCGATGCCGTCAAGTCTGGCCAGCTCAATGGCTACGGTGGTGACGTCTCGTTCCCCCAGCCTGCTCCTTCTGACCACCCCTGGAGAGACATGCGCAACCACTGGAACCCTGACTTGGGAGGTGGAAATGCCATGACTCCTCACATTTCTGGTTCTTCTTTGGATGCTCAGGTCCGCTACTCTGAGGGTGTTAAGGAGATTCTTGAGAACCTCTGGGCCGGTAAGCCTCAGAAGCCCGCCAACATCATTGTTGAGAACGGTGACTACGCTACCAAGGCCTATGGTCAGCGCTAAAAATGTCTCTTATAGACGGATCTACTACTGATAAACAATATTTTCGTAATGTATAAAAAAAAAGAGTAAGTAGTTTTTGCTAGCTAAGTAAGTAAGATCTTAAAAGAATCACGCATGAATGTGAAACTTAAGTAATGGTGTTATTTGAATTTCTTCTTAATATTTCATTAAATGGTTTAAAATATAAATAATCCGTTACAACATATCATAATTAATAAATAGTAAATAAACTGTACCAGCTCGCGGTACAGTTCGTCCGTGTACTTTTTGCACCAGAGTATTGGTATCATTGGGGGGAATCCGGTTCGGCCTGAGACTATTTTGAACACTAACCGCGGTCTCTGAGACCAAGAGCGAACAGCATATCGTTGCGGTTCAGGCCCTGTGACTTCGTCTTCATGCCATGCTCAAGTGTATTCTCGATTGTCTCTCGCTTAGAGGTTTGCAAATCAACAATACGATCCTCAACGGTATCTTTGACTAATAGACGATAGATTGTCACTTCACGAGATTGTCCTATACGATAAACTCGATCTTGAGCTTGGTCCTCAACATAAGGGTTCCAGAAAGGCTCCATAAGAATAACACGGTTGGCCTGAGTGAGAGTCAAACCAACGTTACCGGCCTTCAAGCTTGTAAGGAGCACTTTACAAGAACCATATTTGAAGCGTTCGAGAGCACTGTTACGTTCTTCTGGTCCCATTTTGCCTGTGTACAGCTCGTATGGAATCACAGCGGAATCCAGTGGGATAGTAAGTATGTCGAGAAGAGTGGTAAACGAAGAAAAAATAATTACTTTGTCACTCGGTGATTCACGCCATATTTCACCCAAGATATTAATGCAGCTTTCTACTTTTGCTGATGAGACCCATCCTTCCGTGAAAACATCGCGAACTTTGAAAAGGTTCGCAACTTTCTCAATATCTAATTTCGGGAACATAGGATCCTCTTTGGGGTTCCCTCTCCAGGTACTTGGATCTACCACCGGTGCTTCATTTTCTTCCGCTGAGTCTCCAATAACAATTTCCTCATCAGAGTAAATTACTTCATTAGAGTCGGTATTGTTCATTGGGCCATTTACTCCATTCATCGTGGACACTTCTTGTACAAGTTCACCACTCTCACTTTTCACCTGTTTGGGATGTTGATCATCAGTAGTGTGGCTACTGCTACCATTTACAGGGGGATTAGAGGTTACGACTGGTTTCTTCTCAAATTCATCTTCCACATCAGAAAGGTCCGAGTCGAATCCAAAATCAAGAGTCGCTGCTTCTCTCTCTTCAAGCATATCCTGCAGTTCTTGAAACGCTTCCTGTCGTACTCTTTCCTCCTCTCTGAGCTCCATCAACCTAGGACCTTGAGCAGAGATAAGTGCCTGAGTAACATCCTCTATAGAGGGGGTACGATTGATTTGTTGTCCAAGTTGGCAAACAACCTCCATCACCTCTAGATTAGCCAAAACTCCATAAGTAGCATTGCACAACCCACAATTAGCGCTGTAATCCTCGCTAAGTCTTTGCTCTGCTTCTGGTGCACACTCAGAACAGAGCATGTGTCCACATGTTGACATGATGGAAGTCTGCGATGCATCCATTAAAGGTCCACTACACGTAGCACAGACACGCTCTGCCTCATCGGTGCGCAGAATAAATGCGTCGCCTCTACTACGGTAGCATTGTAAAGCAGTGTGCGCCATATTTTTCGTTTGCTTGTTATGGCCCCAAACATGCTTACCAGCAGCAAGCTTCGTCGCTAAGATGAGACGAGGGTGACATGCCGCCTGCCTCATCCGCAGTAAAAATACTAGCATGTTCTGCATAGAGAACTCTTCCATCATAGTAAGCCTCCTAACCTCGGACTGAATCAACGATTCAAGAGCTTTGTAGTCATTTGCCTCTTCTTCCGGCATGGTGATTTCCACCTTCTTAATGTGCTTTTCCGGAAGACTATCGATAATTTTCCTACCTTTAATGACGGTATCCTTCTTTCTTCTTAACAGAACCGCGCTGAGAAGAGCGGCCATATTTTTAGCTGAAGTATAGTCTTTAACTCTGCTAGCATTTTTAGGAGGTACAATCCGTTTGAAGTGGCTATAATCATCATAAGGATCGATTTTGAGGAATCGCAGGAGAGGATAGAGCTCCTCGAGTGAGTTTTGCATTGGAGTTCCAGACAATGCCAGCCTATATCTGGCCTTCAGATGCGAAACAGCAATGGATATCTGTGATAATCGGTTCTTGATAGTGTGGGCCTCATCGAGTACCACGCGATTCCACTTAATATCAAATAGGGGCTTTTTGCGGCGCAGCAAACTCAAGTTTCGCTCGTGAGGGTGGGTACGTGCCTTCAATTGCTCACTGAGTACTTTGAACTCTTGAGTTACTGCACCGTAAGTACATATAACCACGTCGTAATTGAGGCTGATCTCTCGAGCAGACATCGTGAATGTATCGTGGTTCATCATTTTGTGATGTATGTACACATTCATATGGAAATCTTCCTTTACACGTTGCTTGAGCTCTTCAGCCCAAGTTGCGATGAGCGCAACCGGGCACACGATCAGGGTGAGTCTCTCTTGTTTGGGCAGCTCAGGATCGATTGCGTTGGCATACATCAAAGCAATTGTCTGAACTGTTTTTCCCAGACCCATATCATCAGCAAGAATGCTACCCCTGTTCTTGCCCTTTTCGGCTCTGAGTAGCCATCCCAATCCCTGACGCTGGTGTTCAAGGGCCTGACAGTTCATTTGGGGTGGCATGTCCAGAGGCTCGGCATCATTAAGTGCCAGTTCTACGAGGTGTTCAAACTGATCCATTTCATGGTGAGGCTGTTCATGATACGAAGGACCACGATAAATGTCGTAATTAGAGGCATCGCGCTGCATATTCTCCACTATAGAGACGTCACCAGCTGTGAAGTTGTCGGTCAGAACAGTACCATCTGGCATGAGCCCCAATGGATCCATGAGCGCTTGCTGGATCATTGCTTGATTACTTTGTGCTGGATTGAGTCCCGGATTGTAAAATGACCGCGTGGTTGTAGGCTGCGCAGTGACCATTGAACTGGACCTGGCATTGACATATGCAGGATCGTTGAGCATCAAAGAATCAACCTCATCTCTGCCTCTGTTCTGCATTTCATTAATCGATATCATCTTACGACTTGCCTCTACCTTGGCGCGAATACCCTGGGCATGCGCGTCAGCCTTCTTGGCGATTTCCCTGGCAGCTGCACCGCTATCACTGTTAGCGATTACGTCCATATAGCCATCCATTCGGTCAACATAACCTGAAAGCTCGTACACTATGTGCTTGTATTTGGCGTTTCCCTCACGCTCAATGCCTTCACGGTACTCCCACATCTCCTGCTTGAGGTTGAGCACTCGCCTACAAGCGCTCCTAACTGCACCACGCTCCTCCTCGGGGAACCGAGAAAGTCTAGCCTCGAACTCTTCCATCTTTCTTCTCCGCTTGTTCGCTCTTCGCTCGGCATTGCGCCGACGTTTACGCTCTTCGCTTGCCTGCGAAGGTGCTGGGGTATTGTCGTCCACGAGTTTCACTTCTCTTACTTGGATGTCAGTGGGTTCGAGGGATTGAGACTCAATTTCAGAAGGCTCACTTTGTAAGGTTTCAAAGCCTCGAGAGTCACTCCCATTTTGCGACTCGTAATGCAGTTGTGGTTCAGATTGGGGAACACTTGTCGAAGGACCCGCTGACGAAGGACCGGCGACTGGAGAAGCGGCTGACATTGGAACCGAATATTCATCTTCAATTTCGATTTCGTTATCTTCTCGTTGCGGTTCATTTATGCCATCGTCATATATTGAGAGGCCAAGGCTATCTTGTCTGGGCCTTAGTGGGTGTGGCGCTCGACTTGTATGGGCTGAAGGAACAGAGCTGTTCAGCAATGGCTCAACCGGTAGGTCATCTGTTAAGTCTACGACCTCGTTAGATGCCATCGCTTCCAAATAAATAAATAACGGGCGCCTGCTGGAAGCGGATTGAGATGCTCGACTAAAGCCAAAAAGTTGGTCTAGGTTAGTTTCACCTGCCGGTAAACATGAAATTGTACCGCTTTGGGAGTTAAGGGTAGAAGTGGATGCATCGATAACAGAAATACTCGCGTATGCTCATTGATATATATATATATAAACAACGTTTTTGTACGTGTATATATGATAAACTGCAAACAAAAAATTAATAGAAAACCTCTCTTTTACTTGATTGTCCCGTTTTTTTTCTAATTCATGATTAGCATTAATCAATACATATATATACACACATACATAGAGAGAGCCTACGCCTTAACAATGTTTCTGGCATTCTTAAGCGTTTGCAAGTACAAAGGGTTATTGGGCGACAGAGACAAGGCTGTTCTGAGCAGATTCTCGGCGTCGTCGAATTGCGCAGCAGCAATCAACGTGATTGCCTTGCGGAAATAGTTCATTGAGTCGGTAGCGTTCATAAGTGTGAGGAGACTGGCATCAGCATAGGCATCATCGAACTGCTGCAATTGGATGTACGCATCGCAGCGAGCACCCAAGCACAAGCTGAGCTCAGTGATGAATTTGACGGTGGTTTCCCAGATCGGTCGTCGCAAAATCATCTCGATTGCGGTATCAATTAGCTTTACTGCCTCAGCGGGCTTGTTTTTTCTGAGAAGCTCACCGCCACTTCGAACAAGCTTGCTAGCAGACTGTGAAACTGTTTCATTAAATGTGTTTACGGGAGGTGTTTCACCCTGGTAGTGAACAAGGTTATCCATAATCGTGTTGATGAGGTCGGTGGTTTGATGCGCGCTGGTGAGCTCATCATTGGTAAGACCGCTAAGCGAGTCTTCCTCGAAGGAAATCTTTTTAGTGTTCTCGTTGAAATCAAGTACAGGCATTGTTTTACTCTATTAGCGCTGCACAATTGTTATTGACCACGTAACTATGTGAGTGTGTGTGTGTTCAAGTGCCTGGCGTGGTGGGATCAAGGGTTGTTGGCTAGCCTAGAGTAGGATGGTGGGAGTCTGTACCCGTGGCTGCCCACCTCGGTGGTGGGGGTTTTTATCCATATGGCCTCTTGTCTCTTTAATGGCTGTGTGGGTTAATGGCTGTGGCACAGGGCAGTATGTGCCCTAATAGCGATGAGGACCAGACCTCATCTGCTTGTGGGGCGATCAGTAAGCTGATGTCCCAGTGGTCCGATGCCCCACGGTGAGGTGCCCTAAGGCGGGCGGGCGCGCGTGCTGTGGGTGTTGTCTCCACACTCACTAACCCAGACTCATCTCCACGTACCCCACACAAACAATACAAAAATAGTGCGAGAGGATAAGTCCATATTCTACCATACTTGGCAAACTCAGGTCCCGGAAGGATACATAATCTGAGGGGTCAAATATAGGATGTCAACGATAGATGACCTAAGACGAGAAATGATCGTCGTGCGCTGCCACATATCACATCTCTATTCTGAGCTGCTGCAAATAGCCCCACCGTCCCGTAAACTCGTTAATGCTGCTCATGAATGGACATTGAGACATATTGAGACGTTGGTTACGGATATTCTTGTGAATTTACCCAATGAGAAGCCCACTGCAAACCCATATACCGAGTACTTCCTTCAACCGGGTGTAAATGTGCAAGAACTACAGACAATTCTTGAGTCATTAGAGGACTCTTTGCATACTCATTCTACACTCGGAACAAAAATCGAGCAGGTGGCCAAGGGTGTGGCATAGACGGTACCCTTGGCGTATCATATAGGTGCCATTATGTGTCATTGGTACTTCGTAGATATAGGTGTACAAATAATAGAAAAAGGTAGGAACAACATAAAATAGACAATAATAATTTGAAAAATTAATTAATTGCTCTTTGTAATATATGTGTTGCTTTGTAGTATATTCCCGTGTTCTCTTTATGATTGGTTTATTTAGTTATGCTGATAGAAGTATACACACACCAGCGATGATGGTGTACACATTTATGTATGTTTATTTATATGATGTGACCGAAGAGAGTTATAAACTCAGAAACGTTTCCCAAATTTCTCGCGCAGATCGAAGGTCAAAGAAGAGAGCTTCTCGTTGGAAATTCCCATGAACTCACGCATGTAGTGGCCGAGATCAGTGTTCTCATTCCCGCCCACAACAGGCAGAACTGCGTGAGGGTAGTTGCTGGCAGCATACACATTCACATCCACAGCAGAGTGGCCGTGTGTAGACCAGCCTACCTCAGCCTTAATGCTCTGCAGTTGAGAGAGAATATCATGCGAGTTGCGAGCATGGTCATGTACCAACTCTAAGACCTTCTCCTCAATGTAGGGGAAGCCAAGTCCCTTCTCGCCCAAAGTGTGAGTCTTAATGAACTCCACCAGCTTTTCATCATCTTCTTTGCTGGAAAGGTCAAGTTTTGAAGCGAAATGACGCAACTCGCGCGAGAGGTACTCAGTGCTGTGTTGAGCTGCTTGCAACACATCTGGGTACCACAGATACTCCGGGTATGCAGCTGAGACTTGGCGGGACACCGAGAGTCCACCAGTCTCGTGATCACTCGTAGATAATACAATGGTTGGCACATCGCTCTGTTCCGCATACTTGACCATGGCCTCGAACGCTTCGCTGTAGGCAATGACCTCCCTCACCTGGGCACCAGGATCGTTGGTGTGGCCAGCATGATCAATGCGCGAGCCCTCAACCATAAGGAAGAATCCACTCTCAGAGTCCTTGGTTGCATTACCTAGAGCATGAACTGCCTTGGTAGCGCTTTCCTTGAGAGTAGGCAAGCCCTCACCATGAGGGTCCTCAGGATAATCAATGCTAAACGGAAGATCACCAGGAGCAAACAGTCCCAACACGGGAAGCTGTGGGTTCAATGTGTTATACTCACGAAGATCCTTGCCATTGTCGAAGTAGTGCCAGCCTCTCTGCTTAGCATCAGCAATGAGGTCCACATCGTTGCGCCTACAGCTGCCCGATTGTGTGTTGGCAACGAAGTGACACCTTCCACCGCCAAACATCAAATCGACCATGTCTCCAAACGGATGCGTCTTGTCGTAGTTTATGAGCTGCTCTGCAATGAAGTCCTCCTCGCTGCGATCGTGGGCGTGGGAAGCAAACGAGGCTGGGGTGGCATCGGTAATGCGCGTAGTAACTACCAAACCAGTCTTAAAGCCCTCAAGCTTGGCTGCTTCCATAATAGATGCGCAAGGCTTGGCATCAGAGTCAACACCAATGGCACCATTGTAGGTTTTGAGGCCGCAGGAGAACGCAGTTGCGCCTGCTGCACTATCAGTAATATAACTGTCACTCGACTGCGTACGCGAGTTACCTACAAAGTGTTCGTCCAAATGCAAAGTGCCCAATCCAGCATCCTCAGTGAATTGGTAGTAATTGCGGGCCATTGCCACAGCAGCAGGGCCCATTCCGTCGCTTACCATGAAGATAACATTGCGTTTGGGAGGCAGATTCTCAAGAGGAGAATGTCCAGGTGCTGTATGGGGTTTATGCGAGTGAAGCAGGGGAATTCTGAAACTCTCCGCGGAGAGGATAACAACCAATGCTAACGTACACAGAACTGCCCAGGCCATTAGAATCCAGGTCACCCACCGTCCGCGATTGCGCGAATGATCGTAGATCTGAGCGGGATTATGTCCAAATCCGCCCATCTGAGATTAAATATGTTTGTTTTGATTTAGGGTCGCGCACGTTTATGGTCAGATGGGGGAACGTAAAGTTCAATATGGGGGTTAAGGCAGGAAAGTAGTGGGCCACTTAGATAAGGAATCAGGTAGGGGTGCCGCAGATGCCCACTACACACACACACACACACGTGGGAGTAATACCTAAACGGGTCAATGCCAACTGATTACCCGCAAACAAAATAAAAATAGATAGCACAAACAAGATAAAAACACGCAGGAATTGATAGATTAAATTTTGTGAAGTAGTAATTGAATAAATAAATACGAATAAGAGCTCGCTATATTACGCAAAGTCTTTCTGTTTTGTTTTGTTTTCTTTTTTTTCCTCATTCTCTTATACCATATTTGGGGGTCGGTACGACTTGTTCCGTACTAAACGGCTAACAAGCCACTCAGTGGCCTCATCAACACCAGATCCGTCTAAAGCACAGATTGGTAGGACTCGACTGTCACGCGCATCCATTTTCTCTGCAATTTTGTTGAAAATCTCCTTGATGTCCTCTACCTCCATGCACTCGTCGCGATCCTGTTTGTTGGCCAGCATCAGCACAGGTGTACCTTCCATGACATCGCTAGAAATAATCTTCTCTAATTCGTCTCTACACTCCTCCATACGAGCCCTATCAGTGCTGTCTACCACAAAAACTACTGCATGCGCATCGTAGAAGTACTTGTCCCACAGCTCACGCAAGCTCTCTTGGCCTCCAAGGTCCCACAACTTCAGCATGACTTTATCATACTTGATTCTGCCCACATTCTGGCCCACAGTAGGAAGGATTTTGGCATCTGCGAGATTTGTGGTGCCAGGATCACCGCCATTGGCCTCTTTACGGGCGCGCAAAGAGTACCTGTGCTTCAGCTGCTCCAACAACGTAGTTTTACCCGCATTGTCCAGTCCCAGTACCAGCACGCTATATTCCTCTTGACGAGTGAACGAGGCGTACAGACTGGTGACCAAGTGGTACATTCGTGGAGACCTTTGGTTCAATCACTTGGGTTAGTGGTTTTTTCGTTATGGCTGGTATCACCGCGGGAAGTGGCTTACACATGCTCGCACACACACACACACCCACTCTTAAGGTGCATATTTCACCAAGCCATTTTGATCAGTACACATACAAAAACATATCTAGAGGCATAGTTAGTCTATAGCGACAGAAAAATTATATAAATTTGAGGTTAATTTTGAGTGAGAATAATTTAGTGGTGTCCGGAGCTGGGGAGACGGGCAGTGTCCTTAGCCTGGTGGCCAGCACGGACCTCCTCACCCATGTAGTTGCTAAAGAGACGGTAGCCGGCAGCAAGAGAGACGAGACCCATACAAATGATAAGGGGGTAGACCTCAGAGGGGAACATCTCGTTCTTCTTGCCCTTGGCAGCGGAGCGGAGAAGCATCGAAGCGCGCATTTTTGACGTTGTTTATTGGTTGTGGTGATGAGTGGAGATGGTAGGCGGGCAGGATATCGCTGAATACGAGACCGTATCATGTGGTGTGTGAGATTACTCATCTCCCAGCCATAGCACCACACTGCTCCAATAGAGGCTCAGAAAGGCAATATGGTAACAATAAAATGCACAGAAATCAATTAAAAAGTTAATCAATTCGTAAAATGAATACTACTTATATACCATACGTATAATGTGATTTTCTAGTAATTTACCTGCCAGCTATATATTAACACGATAAGTGTGTTTACCACTGGAGTAGAGCATGCTGATGCTCAAGGAGTATGTCATGTGCATGCTGATCACCATCCGCACGCGTGTGTCTCCATTGTACTGTGGGGTTGTTGAGAGCAATTTGTAGACTCACTTTGGTAATTAGGAAATTGTATTGATATAGTAAATTGAAGAGTTAATTAATTAAGACCACTAATTGAGTACATTTATTTTCATTATGAATATCCCTTTCTGGATATTGTACAGTAAAAGAATATATAGCGTGCTATACTCATAGTTTGAACCAACGAAACCACTGCAGTATTACATTTAAACTGAGTATTTATTTAAACAGCAGTAATTATAGCAATATGAGCAAATTGTGCGTCCATAAAATTGCGCTTGGAATAATTACTTTTTTTTTACATGGAGTGTTCTTCCGAATGCATTGCCATTGCCATTAAGGCTAGGGGACACGATAACGAATAATAGTTTCTGCCCACGTCATGCACGCGAAAGCTCCTAAAGCAGGGGGTGAGCTTAGCTCAGGTGATATTGACTGACCCAACCTAATTACTCCAGCCTTTAGAACATTGCCCAGGCTCTCACATGCTATAGCCACACACACTTACCGCTACCCATAATTATATATCTAGACCTCGCCTAAATATAGCCTGCGGCACTGGTACCTAGAAACCATCACAATTAACGTACCAAATCTCCCATAAGACTGACCCATAGACACATTCTTAAAAAGTTCAATTGAATTTAAAAGAATAAATTCACACGGATGGCTGAAAGGTATCCAGGACCGGGAATGAGTGGCGTTGTACGCCCCATAGCAAACAAGCAGCAACACGGGATAGAATCGTTGGACTCTGATATTCTCAGCGCCTCCGCACACCCAAGCAACCATGCTCTAGAGCGTAACAATGATAGCGAATGGGTAATTTTCTCACCGCAAATCGAGGAAGAAGAATTGAGCAGCCTGTGCCAGCAGGATATTGCTGATATCTGCCCCAACGAGCCCGCTGCCGCTGATAATGAACCCAGCGATAGCCACAAACGCGCAATGGGCGATGGAGGACCACTTGAGCTTCCTACCCACAATGGTGTGGGATCATTCAGCGTAGCTCCCTACGCGCGGCGTGACTTGTTTGAACGCATCAACGCGTGGCGCATTGAACAGAGCCAGTACTTCTTTGGCGATGGGGAGCTCAGCAGCACCTCTCCTTTTGATAGCATCGTGGAACCCAATAATAATGAGCACAGCAGCAATAATAATAGCGTGTGGTCGAAAATTAAGCATTCAGCAAAGCAGTGTATCGACTGGGATGAGGTCACCATCGATGCGCTTATTGCTAGAGAGTTTCCCAAGGGGATCAATGCAACTCCTGGTAGCTCTGACGCAGTTTTTGACGAAACTGGGGTCAATGTAATTGGTGATGAAAGCGTGAAGCAAGGCAGCCGATTCAACGACCGCGCGTACTTTCAGCGCGCAAAACAGAACGGACCTCCTGGCTGGGAGCATCACATTCTCGGTGACCAGCCCTCTTTGGCGCAATCTAGCTTCTTGTTATCGCTCCTCGCACGCATATTTTTGAGGTCGTTCACCCAGAATTTGGACAGGAATCCTACTGGTACTAGCATGAACTCGAGTATGCGCTCGGTATGTCGCTCGTTTAGTGATGGGTACGAACACTCATATCATCTCCATGCTATTCACAATTCGCTGTCGAACTTGTCGAGCTCGATGGTGGGCATGCCCTGGAGTGATACATGGGACTCCGTGTCGAGCATTACCGCAAACTAAGGCGCACGTGTAGCTACATGCGTGCTTCGTGCGCGCATCCCCCCACATTTTCATGAATATACGAGCTAGCATTATAATTGTATTGCATTTTATTAGATTCACACTACTTATGCAAGTGCGCCTATGCGTATATTAATATATATATATGTATATTTTACTACTATACCGTATAGCATTTGTATTTCTCCTCGAAAGACCACTGAAAGTAGGCATGTCTTGTTGTCTCTCATAATGACCAATTTTGAAATTTCGTATAAGCACAGAGAAACACAATTAATATGCAGAGCAATGTTTGATAGATAAGCTAAGTAGAATGAAATATTTTATAACTCAGAGGACGACCCCAACGCACACTCTCTATAAATGCGATATGCACGTCAAGCGCCCATATTTGTACAAATTTCAGTATATTTTTCAGTTTTGACGCGGCTTGATAATTCTCCTCACCGTCTCGAAAGTCCAGAAAGATGCTGCCATGCTTGGCACCACCTTCAGAGTATGAGGAATGTAGCCCTTATACAGTCCCCAGAAGCCCTCCTTCTGCACAATTGAGCGGAAACCGTCCCAAGTACCAGTGTATGAGTAGCCAAGAGAGCCATGGCTTAGTGTCTTGACTTGGAACCTTCGGCGCAGAATGTCGAAGGGATATGTGATGGACTGGGCCAGGCCTCCGGAAACAGCACCTGCCAGCACCGAATTGCCATTGAACACCTTATCTCTGAACACCTCGTAGGCAGCGAAATTAATACCCACGTAGGGTCCAACACCCAGCGTGGTGGGAATAAGTCCGCGGTACATCGCGCGAACTCCACCCTCGTGCTTGTACATCTGCACCAGCAGCTCAAACATTCCTGGGGGTTTTGCAATATCCGCGCGCTTCACTGCAGATGAGATTTGTGCAGTCTGCACCGACAGACGTGTGCGCACCAAGTCGAGCGGATACGTAGTTGCAACGGAAGTGACACCAGCCACGACACCAGCACCGACTTTACCTTCCCAGGTACCGGCACGCTCTGGACCCAGCAGCTTCTTCATATAAGTGTATGTACAGAACTGGACCGCCGAGTACGGCACGACGCGAATACAGTTTGATCCGTTCCCGCGCATGAATCCGCGCCAGCCCTCCTCGGTCCACATGCGTTTGAGCGTGCCCAGCACGCCAACGTACTGATTATTGTGCTGCTGCACCTGAAAAATGATTTTCATACGCTCGAAGGGCGATACTACTGTGCGTGAAACCGCTCCCGCGGCTCCACCACCAATAAAGGAGCACACTAATGGGTCCTGAAGGAAGCTCTTCGCGCTGTCCATACCCCTAACCGAATTGGGCGGCCCGGTGGTATTGTGAGTGGAAAGTCACTACAAAAATAGATAAAAACTGAATAAAGGTCAGCAAAAATAATTCATTTCAAATTTCAATAAATAATTTTATGCTTCAAGTATTATGGAATTAAAAAAAAAAGTTTTTCGTTATTCATTTCAATTCCCAGTTGCATCACCCAAAGTAGAGCCGTTGTTATGGCACTGTGAACGTACCCTTCCTTCCTCTACCATTGTGTCAGCCATTACATTACTAGCCCAGCACCACACCACACCACACGCCTACTACTAGGATACCTACGCATAGTAAATTATTTACGACCTTAAGGTGGTGTTGGGACGATTACGTCACCCACCCTCTCTGGAGTAGTCACGTTCAGTAAATTAGTTAGGCGAAAAATCTCACAAACAAGCTCAGACAAAGCCAGCATTAAAAGCTACTATGTCCGAAGCACTTTTTGACCCCAGTGTCAAGAAAAAGAAGAAGTCGAGCAAGAGCAAGCCTGCTTTCGTGACTGAGGACGAGCAGGCCTCGAGCAGCGCGCCCCCCAGCGAGCAGGTGGAGAGCCTCGACCTCGAGCCCAGCGAGTTCGAGTTCAAGAAGAAGAAGAAGAAGTCGAAGGGCACCGCCAACGCAGTTGATGATTTCGAAGCTGCCCTCCAGAAGGCCGGTGTCGATGACATTGCCGTGAAGGCCGAGGAGAAGGATGCTTTGGCCCCTCACATTCAGCGCATCCACGGCCTCGAGCTCGAGGTTGGCTACCAGAGCCCCGCTGGTTCTGACGAGAACTCATATGAGAGGATGGTCGAGCGTTTCTTCGAGATTCTCCGCATCAACAACCCCGAGATGGCCAGCGACCGCCAGGGCGTGAAGTACAAGATCCCGCCCCCGATCGTGCTGAGGGATGGTAAGAAGACGATTTTCGCCAACATCAAGCAGATCTCGGACAAGATGCACCGTAGCACCGAGCATGTCATCCAGTTCTTGTTCGCTGAGTTGGGTACCACCGGTTCGGTGGACGGTGCTCAGCGCCTCATCATCAAGGGTAAGTTCCAGCAGAAGGGTCTCGAGGGCGTTTTGCGAAGATACATCCAGGAGTACGTCCAGTGCAAGACCTGTAAGTCGGTTAACACCACGCTTATGAAGGAGAACAGATTGTACTTCTTGGAGTGCAACTCTTGCGGATCCAGAAGAAGTGTCCAGAGCATCAAGAGCGGTTACCATGCCGTTACTCGCGACGACAGAAAGAAGGCCCACGCTGCTTCGTGATCTGTATCGCGTTGCTTGTAGATATGTATGTAAGTATTCCATTATTTGATATATTTTTCTTTTTGTGCGATCCACTTCGTTCGATCCACTTCGTTTGATCCACTCGTTTGATCGTCATGCGTGGATCATGCATGGACCACGCACGGTTTAGCTTAACTCACTTGTTCGTTCAGTTTTTTATTTGGTTTGAGAGTAAATAAATATATTTAGTCATTGGTATCGTAGAAAGAGCTCTAGGAGTGCCAACTTTAGACACTGATAGTGTCTTGGTGAGGACGTTCGAGCGAATACACTCTAATAATGCCATCACCGCCGCCCACAGCGACCTCATGCTCGCCAACAGCGCTGCTTAGGGCACCAAAGGCGCTATCGTGAGACAACAGTCTTCCCTTCCATACCAACGAGGGCAGCGACCACAATGATGCGCGACCATCAAGGCTAGTGGATATCAACGTCTTGCCATTATCGATTGCATTCAAACTCGTCACGGGTGCACAATGCGCCGCCGGTACCTCCGCGAGCGTGTCGCCCCGCGCCAGGCCCAGCACCCGGAGATCACCGTTATCGGTACCAATAATTATGGCATCGGGAGTGATGAGCATCGATGTGATGCAGCGCGACACCGCAATAACAATCTTTTTCAGAAGCCTTCCTGTTAGAGGATCGGCCATAAGCAAGTTGGCACCGGACTCCACATCATCATTCGCGCCATGGTCACCGTTGATAACACTTCCTCCAGCACTGGCAGATGCGCTGCGGGTAAGCACGAGGTGCAACTTGTCGTCGAGCATGGCAAACCCGCACGAGCGGCAGTTCACCAACGAATTCACCCGCTTTTCAAGCTCAAATATACGTTCTTCAGAAGCACCAGGACCATCAATGATGCTGTAAATCTGCGAAGAACCATCGGAAAATACAACCGCGAGGACATCTCGCTCTGGGGATACGCTGAAGTGGGCGATCTTTGTGCCTGTACCAGCGGAATCCGCACTATTTTGGACCAAATCAACCGAGCCAATGAGCTGAGGGGCGGAGTGTACATCGTAAAGTTGAATTTCACTGCCAGTGGCCACATAAAGCTCGTTGTGTTCGGGTATGTACCGCATATGCTTCACTGCATGCTTGTTCTCGGCGAGCTTGCGGGGTTCAGCGGCATCGTGCTCCCACAACAACAAATCACCAGTACCAGTACCACACGCAATCCGATCTCCTTGCAATACTGCCACCGATGCAGCTTCTTTGCCGAAATTGGCCAGCGTGATATACGCAGGCATCTCGGCAAACACCTGGCTGGGCAGACGCATGTCTGTCTCGGACGACACACCGCACTGCTGAAGCACATATTTTATATCAGCCAAACAATTGCTGAGGTAGTCGCGCGACTCAACCACAGAAGTATGCAGCGAGTCCTCTGCGGCTAAACTATCTTCATTTTCTACTGGCTCGCTTCCTTTGGCACCATTAGTAGTAACCACAAGGTTCCCTTCATTTTCCTCACCGCTGTTTTTATTATTTTGGCGAAGCTGCGATACTATTAGGTCGAGGTGTCGCTGCAAGGAGTCGCGCTGGGCCTGCAGCTGGTGATTCTCCATTTCTAAACGATTAAGACGGCTCCGCAGGTCCGCCCGCTCGATTTCCCACTCAATGCGAGCCCGCTCGCGCTGCTGCCACTCCGTGCGCAGGTAGTGCATCACGCCAGGGAGCGTGTACTGAGCTTCCATGGTGCGTGACTGTATTTTGTGGAGGAGGTTAAGCTTGTTGTGGTGGTGGATGTAGCTGTGGTGGTAAGTACTGCCCAAACCTCACGTCAGCGGTGCGCGCGCTATTATACCGCGCGTATCGACAAGCCTCATAAAGTACCGATAACCAAGTACAAAAATTTATTAAAATATATAAATTTATTTTTATTTATTCGTCTTCTTACCTTTGCTATTTGAAAACTTACCAAACTGAATTTGCTTATTCACTATATTTATCTTCCTTGTCTCCATCCCATATTGTTCTTGTAGTTGTGTTCACCTTAACTTCACCTGGGGGAGGAGGTAAATTTTACCCAACCTCCATATGTCACAGCCGTACCGGAGTGACCGGCGCTTCGAGGCCCAGCATGAGCGGCGGTACGATACGCACAATGACCAGACGGTGCGATCGAAGTATAATAGCATCCAAAATAACAATCGTGCGCACACCCGCATGATGCGGCTGCGTGACTTCAACAACTTCATCAAGTGGATGCAGATATTCGACTACTCTGAACCGCACCAAATTGTGCTGGATATGGGCTGCGGAAAGGGCGGTGATTTGGAAAAATGGCGCAGAGCCGGTATTGATGGGTACATCGGCGTAGACATTGCTAATGTGAGCATTGAGAATGCCCAGCAACGTTACCGCCAACTCGAGAACCATACTTTCTGGGCTGATATGGTAGTGGGAAACTGCTTCGGAGAGGATATTCATCGCATTCTTCATCCTGGTGCCTTGCCAGTGGACACCGTTAGTAGTCAATTCGCATTGCATTACGCATTTGACAACATAGACAGAGTGCGCATCACCATGTCGAATATTGCTAGTGCGCTGAAGAGCGGGGGCCTGTTCTTCGGTACAATTATTAACTCCGAATATCTTTCGGAGCAAATAAGGGAAGTGACAGCAAAAGGTAAATCCTCGTGGGGTAATGATATCTTTAGCATCAGTTTCGACCCTAACGCTGAGTGCGTGAAAAATGGCGGAAAGTTCACTTCACTTGTGGGGAATCAGTACGAGTTCTACCTCAGTGAGGCAGTTGATCATATCCCGGAGTATGTGGTTCCTTTTGATATGTTAATTGAACTGGCCAAAGAATATGGCTTCACTTTGGTCCAGCGCGAGCCCTTCCTGCAGTACTTCGATCGTAAGGTGAAAGCGTCTGAGGCAATCCTTGACGAGGCAATTTTCAAGCGACTTACAGACGATAACGGTGTGCCTAGTTTTAATACCACCCAACTTGAAGTGTGCTCGATCTATCTCGCATTCACTTTCCGGAAAAACTAAAAAAAGATTAAGCGAAAAGTTCAGTCACTGATTGAGACCCACACATTTGTATTCTCTTTCCTCCTTTCTAATTTTATTATCAATTTTATCTGAAAAATTTGAAGGTGGAGAAATGTATATTCACATATATTTGTATAATTAATTGACTTAAGCTCAGGGATCCTACCCGATCTTCCGCGCACTATCAGTACGCACTCAACCCTATTGCCCCCACCCTTTTCTTTTCTTACGATAAGAATGGCGAGCACCGAGGTGGTCAAACTGGATACTTACGAGGGTGTATTTATTCCTACTACGCTTAATGTGCTCTCGATCCTTATTTATCTCCGTTTCGGGTTCATCGTTGGTCAGGCCGGCGTGCTCGGCTCGATGGCGCTCCTAATGGTGAGTTACACCATCAACTTGCTCACAACTATGTCGGTTTCGGCAATTGCGACCAACGGTGTGGTCAAAGGAGGTGGTGCTTACTACATGATTAGCCGTTCTCTTGGTCCTGAGTTCGGCGGAAGCATCGGAATCGTGTTTTTCATTGGACAGGTGCTCAACGCGGGTCTGAATGTGGCCGGTTTTTCCGACCCATTACTAGCGAAATTTGGCGAAACTAATGGTACATTCTCGCGTAGCCTTCCCGATGGTCCTCTGTGGGCATTTGGCTACCAAACTGTCTTGTTACTTCTGTGCACAGTGATCTGTCTTTTGGGTCCACAGCTGTTCGCGAGTTCATCCAAACTATTGTTCAAAATTTTGCTTTTGGCTACCTTGGCAGTACCAGCTTCAACCTTTTTCGTGCATAAGTTTTATGATCCTGAGTTTGAAGCTTGGTACACTGGACCCCAGTGGTCAACCTTTGCCGACAACTTTCTCCCCAGGTTTACCCAAGGTGCTGCTGGAAGTGATTTAGACACAAAAGAAAACTTTAAAGACTTATTCGGTATCTCATTCTCTGCTACTGCTGGTATTCTTGCCGGTGCTAGTATGTCGGGTGATCTTCAGAATCCTTCTAAGTCTATTCCTAGGGGAACTCTTTGGGGTTTGCTAGTAACCTTCTTACTATACTCTTCTGTGATTTTTGCCATTGGATCGAGTGTCTCTCGTGATATGCTCTATAGTGATATTGATGTTATCAGCAACGTCGATCTGAGCCCGGCATTGGTTACGATTGGCGAGTTTGCAACTTCCATTTTTTCGGCTCTAATGGGTGTTTTAGGAGCAGCTAAACTTCTTCAAGCAATTGCTAGGGATAATGTGGTACCATTTATTGGTAAGTTTGGTTTTGGTTATGGTCCTGACGATAATCCAATCCCTGCTATTTTGTTTACTTACTTCCTCACTCAGCTAACTATCTTGCTTGATGTTAATCAAATCGCTGTATACATTACAATGGCTTTTCTTATGACATTCTTGGTGCTCAATTTAGCGTGCTTCCTGTTGGATGTGGCAGCAGCACCTAACTTCAGACCGAGTTTCCGCTACTTTGACAATCAAACGGCGTTTTTGGGATTCGCTGTATGTATTGCCGCGATGGCGATCACTGATTATTTTGCCGCGTCGTCGATTATATTACTTACACTGATTCTATTTGTGGTTATCCACGCGTACTCACCACCCAAACCGTGGGGTGATGTCTCCCAGTCAATCATTTATCACCAAACTAGAAAGTACTTGTTGAAATTGAAGCAAAATCATGTGAAATACTGGCGCCCGCAGATCTTGTTATTTGTTGATGATCCGAGATCATGCTGGCAGCTAATCCGCTTCTGCAATTACTTGAAGAAAGGCGGCCTTTACATTTTAGGCCACGTGGTGATTGTTGATAACAAGACTGATTTTCATGCAGATGCAGAGGAAATTGCAGTGCAGCGTAGTGCTTGGGAGAAACTAAGAGACCTTCATCACATAAAGGCATTTTTCCAAATCAGTGCAAGCAACTCGATTGTATGGGGCGCACGCAATGTGTTTTTAGGATCTGGACTGGGTGGAATGCGTCCCAATATTAGCGTTTTAGGTTTCTACGACAAAGACCAGTCTGGTCAACGCCGAAGAGATCATATTGATGTGGAGTCACTGCCCACGGATCATCTACGCCACGAGAGTCACTGCTCTTTGACAGAATGGGTGCAAATCATTGAAGACTTGCTTACATTGGGCTCTAATGTGTGTATTACGAAAGGATTTATGGATATTGACCTGCCGGCTCCGAAACCTTTATTTAAATGGCCGTTTTCTAAGGAGTCTAGAAAGTCCAGTAAAATTCCTCTGGAACACCGGTCTCACATTGACCTTTATCCGATTCAAATGAGCGCCAGACTAACAGATACAGATGGATCTGCTAACGGTGTTTCCATTAATTTTGACACCTACACATTGATTCTCCAGTTGGGCTCCATTCTACACTCTGTTAAAGCGTGGTCGGCTACTCATGTTTTACGAGTTGTCGCTTTTGTTGAAAAAGAAGAGGAGGTAGAGCGTGAAACATTCCGTATCACCGGTCTTTTGGATTCGTTGAGGATCGACGCTGAGCTTAAAGTTGTGCCTTTGAATTCTAGTAATCACGTTTATGACGTGATTGTCAAGGGGGCGAAGGATGTTGACAATTTTGTTGACAAAAAGTTGAAAGAAAGTACATGGTACCAGAATCTGAAAGCGGCGCGTCTTTCGGAGCAACAAGATGAGTTATTAAACGTGCCCCGCCGTGAAAAACAGAGCACCTATGTGGTTCCTCAAATGATCGGTCGCAAAAAGCGAACTCTCAGCTCTTTGCAGAAGCTTGGTGTCGCCCATTCCATCCAATCGACTCAGTGGTTCCCTGAACATATTGGATCTATTTATGAGGATGATGAAGATGAAAATGAGCAACGTAAATATGACGCTGTCGAAGATGCCGATGACGTGCTTCCTACCCCTGTGCCCGTTGCATCTAACAACACTGGATCTGACAGTAAAACGAGTAAGGGTAGTGATGCTATTGCGGAGAGCGGAGTGGAATCTGAGGAGGAAGAAGATGATGAAGAGGAACACCATGACGAAGCTGGGCCTAGTTTCCAGGACGACCCTATGGATGCGTCACAACTTGGATCACCGGTCAATAAAGACTCGGCTTTGGTGAATAAATCCCTACCGCACCACTATGCTCGTCAATCTCAGTCTCCTCAGCCCAACATCACGAAACTGTCGAAGAAGAGAAGGTCAAAGCTTTGCTTTAATGACTTACCTGCCAGCGCTCAGCATCTCATCCTGAACTGCTTGATGAAGGATGTTTCAACTGATGCTACAGTTATTTTCACAACATTGCCTCCACCCGCAATGGGAACTCACTCAGACGAAGCTTTGTCGATGAAGTACCACCGTCTGCTTCAAATTTTATGCGACGACCTTCCTCCAGTGGCATTGGTAAATGCTCAGAGCATGACTGTTACCACTTCGTTGTAACTGTCCAATTATTTATTATATATAATACACATTGATATACATATATACATTAAAAAGATGCATGTCATTAAGAAAAGAATAAATTGTTGCCAATGTAATGTGCTTTTGTTGAGTTATCCCACTATTATTCTAATTCTCTTTAGGGATGGAATTCGCTACTTAAATTTAGCACATTGTGAAGTTGAGCTTCTGCTTCTTCACAGGAGGCTTACTCTTACTTTCTCTGGAGATTTCGTAGTCAAGAACAACGTCAATATCGCGGGGATTACGGGGGCTTGGCTTGGCAGTCATTTTACCGTGAATCTCATCACCAACGTCGACATTGTGGTCGTTGACAGTGTAGAATACGGTTTGCTTCCAGTGAGTGTAACGAGCATGAGGGCCAGTGGAGAATGAGATTTTGTGATTGAGCTTGTCGAAGAAAGTGTCGAACCACACCACGAAACCATGCATCTGGTCGGTTTCAGTGCACTGCAAGGTGAAGTTCGAGGTGAAAGCAAGCTGCTCCTTAGTAACTGTATAAAGATCAATGCTAAAAAGTTCAGTAGGAGGGGTGATAAGAGCCTGCATCTCTACAGAGTCAACAAGGGGGTCCTTAAGAGCAATAGGTTTGAAACAACTGTAATCGAATCCGTATACGCTATCCCAGAAGCCAATCTTATCGGCCTTGTACTGAGAATCCTCAATGGCAGCAATTTGCATCACAGCACGATCAGGCAGAATCAACCCATCGGGCTTGAGGTAGCGGTCACGAGCATACAGAACGGTATCGAGCATGGCCTCATAAAGCAAGAAATATCCCATCCACTCGCTTACAATAATATCGACCTGGTCAAAAGGAAGTTTAACCTCCTCCATCTTGCCTTTAAGCAAAGTAATCTTGTCACTCAAGCCATTATCGGCCACAACTTGACGAGCCATGTCAATGATGTTTGAGCGGTCAACACCAATAACATGCTTAGCACCAGCCTTAGCAGCAAACATGGAGAGAATTCCCGATCCACAGCCCACATCAAGCACAACCTTGTCCTTGAATTGAGCTCTGTTTTGGAAAATGGCATCACGGTAAGAGATAGTACGAACCTCATCCTTCAGCATCTCTTCGTGGATGCCGAAGTGATCGTACGAATTGAAGTAATGCTGGTCTGAATATGTAAGTTCCTCGCTCATTTTTGGAGAAAGTTTAGCCAATATTAAGCAATTGTGTGTTTGTGTTACAACTGTGTTTTTTTTTCAGGGCTAAAAATAAAAAAGATCAGGGTAGTGTGTGTTTAGGTGTGTGTATGGCGGGGAGAGAGGGAGTGCAGGTAAGTAGGCTGTAGAGAGAAGAATATAATAGCAATTCAGACTAAAAACTGCTTATAACAACATTTATTTATTATAAGATATTTTGGATTACTTATGAAAGATAAAAATGTACACAAAGGTAGAAAAAATTCAAAATATCATAAGCGGCCCTCATAGTGCCTGAACCACCACAAGACTGCTGGGTCTTCCCCTGAGGTGGCTACATCCCCGAAGTCTTTAAGCATATACTGACGTTCCACTCTAGTTCCTTCGGAATAAATCGGAGGGAGAGTGGATGATATAATCTCTAACCATTTTTCAAGTTCGAAGTTATGGTAAAATCGAGATACACCATGTAAAAGCGTAGAGACCAGTGCAGAACGCACAGTGGGCGGATTTGTACTGAGTTTATCATCAGGATCAGCATGGGGAATAAGCATTCCAGGGATACTCTTTTTGGCTGCATTGAATACCTGCTTCAGTGCATTATCAATATCTGGCTTTTCCAAAGAAGATAGAACAGTGAGCACAGCTGTTCTTAGCTGGCTTCCATTGAGGAATACTGGAAACAGTTGCATAACTTCAGCGAAATATGCCAAGGCCATATTACGTTTTGGGAAATTTGAAGCATGATGAGTGGCTAAGAATGCTAATACAACCGAGTGGCTTGCCTCGAAAACATTAGTATGAAACACATCGATGGTATTGTGACGAGGTGGTACAATAAATCGACGCGCAATCGATAAAACCCCCAATTCAGCATCGAGAGCGTCCAAAGTGGGAATCAGTTGTTCAGAAACCTCGAACAAAAACACAAGATCACCTGCTGCAGCATCCGAGGCAGATAAAGGCTGACCATAAGCCCAGTGCTGGCTCAAAGCCCTCACAGCCTCACTGCAATGGTTCTTAGCACGGGGACCCATACAGAGAGTATCAAAACATGAATTTAATACGAACAGGTAGCTCTCAAATTGAGTGCCGACTTTACTACTAACATAACCCAAAGGCTGTAAGATCTGGAGCACGTCTATGGCCAGACCACACCTCAGCTGTTCGGCCTGGAATTTCGCAAGATGAGACTCATTGTTCCGGAAGGGTGATCTTATTATTTGACTACACACACCTTCAAGTTGCATGATTATTCCGAAGAAAAACGTTTTAATATCTTCAGCAGATATATTTTGAGCAATAAGCGTGCGCACAAACATCTGTGCAGCTACCAGGTAGTCGCGAAGTATCTGTACATTTGAGAAAACAAGAAGGTTTTTGAGAAGTCTGCTGTACGCTCCTAAATGCGAAGACATCATGGGAGAGTTCAAGTCCAAATTTGCGGGACTGTACACTAAGTGAATCAACGCCACTACCATTTTATCGCATGGTAAAGCAGAATACTGCTCGAAGCTCAGGGTGACTCGGGATATACAAGCAATCGTACTATCTACCAACAACGGATCGGTAGAGACAACATTGGCAAAGGCAACCACTTCCGAATTATATTTGGGTTTGCCCAAGCTAGCCAAAGCCGACGCAATGATCAGACCAATTAGAGGCGGGACACTGTATGCAGCATCCATTAAACATTTCTCCCAGTTTTTCGCAGATAGTGTTGGATCTGTAATTCTGTTCTTTTGGTATACTGCTGAGGCTACGGCATCGGTTGCGTACTCACAATTACTGGCCAAATCACCTTCACTGAACAGTCCCGGACTTAAAGAGAGCTCTTGTACCAACAGCCAAATATTTTGGGGATTCTTGACCAAGGTTAACACATATGCAAATAACTGCAACTTATAGCGGCGCGCAGAATCATCTTTTGATGGCTGGCGCAGCAGAAACACTGCTGATTTAACGTCCATGTGGGGTAGGAAACCCTGGCCCGATGCGACGCAGCGTATCTACATATATATGTGTGCAGTCATATATATATATACATATATACACAAGTTCGTTAAAGAAATCATCAAAATTATGACCAATTTAGAAATTTTCAAATGCAATTCAAATTATTTTCAGTAAAAATTTCTAAAGGGAGTGCTCAACTGTATCACCCGTATCACAGGGATGGATACACCATACCAACCGCTGCTCCAATAACTATCTGAAGCAGTGAATCAGTATTAGCCATGAGAAGCAGCGAAAGCCAGTTTATTATACTGGTAGGAACAGCATATTTTCCCATAACTATGTATGACTTTTTGGGAACTCTTCGATCGTGCCATGCGAGAAGAAAAGCGACGAGGTTTACAGGGCCCTGCGCAGAGTGCGTCTCACCCATAATATAGAACAAGCCAAGGAGCACAATGGTACTTACTCCCCAAGCAAAACTGCCATATTCGAGCAATTTTTGTTTCCCAACAACCAATTCCAGTGAACGTGTGAAGTAGAGCGATGAGGCTGTTGCAATGGCCAGCGGTAAGTTTGGCACAAATGCCATGTCATTTACAAATTTCGGCAATGCGACAAAATTATTCTGGCCAAGGAATGGACTCAAAGCTATGAAAGCGGCGGCACTAACGATCATCTGTTATGTATCACCTAGTTCAGTTTGGCCTGAGCTCACACACCAGCGAACGTAACCCTGTCTCCTCTCTGTACCCAAAGCGTTACGCCTTCCTCACCCCACACACGCTATTACGAAGCTCCACAAATCCCAGTTTGTGTGTGGTATAAATTTCAAACATATAATCCAATGGACCAAATCCACGAATACACCAGAGACAAAAAGAATTTACTTCTTGACCAGGAACTCTCGAAGTCTCCAAAATTTGTCAACGTTAAAGATGACGATGGACGTACGCCACTAATGTGGGCACTCAGCGAGGCCCAGGACCTCGAAACGGTTAGCGTGGTGCTTAAAACAGCGCGTGAGTACTCCAAATTTGACATTGACATATCTGATAATGCAGGCTATACTGCACTTCACATAGCAGCTTCTTTAGGTGCTAGTTTTGTTTCACAATTGCTTCCATTCAGCCCAACGATTGATTCTAAAACTAATAACCGCCAAACTCCATTGTTCCTTGCTGTTTCGAAACGTCATATTGATGCAGCAAAGCTATTGCTAGATCATAAGGCCTCTCCAAAAACGAAAGATATTCGACAAGTTACTATTCTCCAGCGTGCGTCGGCAATGGGCTCTGAGGAATTGGTGACCTTGTTACTTGACGCAGGAGCGCCCGTAAACGCTACCGACATAAATGGATGGTCAGCTTTGCACTATGCGTATGCGGAGGGTCACGAAAGTATAGCCAATATACTTGAGGAGCGGGGTGCAGACAAAAACCTAGAGAGCAGGGATGGCGAGCTGCCACAAGCCGTGGCTCCTCCTAAATACTAAAAGAGAATGCGACGTAAAGAACAAAAAAAAATAGAATAAATAAATCGTATATATAAATAGTACAATAATAAATAAATACTAGAAATACAAAAAGTCAGCACAAAGCTGCTTTCCCGCTCACTGAAATTGACCAGATGTGGTTTTGTACTGCCAAATAAGAGGAAGATTACGATTCCTCAGAGAAGGAGTGGATGTAAAGCTTGATCTGATGGGCTGCTGGTAGAGCTGAATGGGCAAAAATCTCAAACTGTGATCTAACTCTAGGGAAATACCCTTAATAGAGTGCACTGGGACCCAGCACATTCCGAGCTCTAGGAATGCTGCCTTGTCTTTCTGAATCTCAGCAGACTTCGCACCAGGTCGGCAAATCCACAACTGGCAGAATCCCCACAGAAGATTCTTCTGGCTGTTGGTGATAACTTTATTATCCAAATCATGGTACTTCTTCTGGATGCGCGGCTCACCCAGAGCCAAGGCGGCCTGAAGATCAATACAATGGGGTACACCACCGATGACGTGCACATAGAGGGGGCCTACGGACTGCGGTTGTCCAGTATATGAGAGTTGCCTAACTGCCCAAGGTAAATTACTAACTGAAATCTTAGGATCTTCAGTTTGAGGAGAACTGCTTCCATCAGTTGCTTCGGCAATTACCGACGCAGCAGCAGAAGTAGTTTTTACAGCAGATGCAGCAGCCGATTCGGCATCTACAGAAGAAGCTCTGTTGCTATCAGGGGCAGCTGGCGAAGATTTACGGGATCCAAAAGTTGAAGGACCCGGTGAAGGCGTTGGCGACTGTGATGATGTCACAGCTGTATCATTCCCTTCGCTATGTCTACGCAGACTAGCTAACATTTTAGCTTCACGGTCGCGACGTTGCTTCTCTTTTAGCTCCGCCAGTTGAGAAAGCTCCTGAGACCGTTCAGCCCACGCCTTAGCATCATCCCTCGATTTATGCTCTTCCTCTTTCTTGTTGCTATCACTTCCTTCTTTAGGATCATGTTTAGGTGAATCATGCGAAGGAGGAGTTTTGCGAGCTTCTTCGGAATCATCAACAGGGGTATCTTCTTTCATGTGCTCTTCAGTCTTGGGAACTTCATCTTCCTTAGTTTCCATCTCTTCATTATCCTCTTTGAAAGAAACTTTAGGCTTCTGTTCTGGAGCTGGAGACTGACGAGGACTGGGTGACACAACTCGCTCTGAATCTGCCAATTTAGACTCCTCACTAGCATCCGACTTTTCCTTAGGTGTTGAGCTAGGGCCATCAAGCGTCGATTTCGAGCGCTTTTTTGGTTTAATCGCTCTGAGATCCATCTTGGGTGCAGATAACCCAGAACTAGGAGCAGCAGGGTCCACCGAAGCAGTGGAAGAACTCGATTTGGGTTGATCAGAATCAGAAATTCGTGGCTTGACCTCGGATTCTGAAGGGTCGGGCTTGGGAGATTTCGACTTAGACGGTTTAGACTCAGCAGCCGCAGAATTCGCAATAGTGGTCGAGTCATCATCATCAATACTACTGCGGGTATATGAAGTAGAAGGGAGTGCCATTGTACCAACGACTAATTGACGAAGTTCACTATTTTGAGGAAGATCAGCCACGTACTGCGCATAGCTCCTATGAATAACGGCACCACTATCGACCAAAAGCTTCGCACATGCATAATGGTCGCGTTCAATTGCTTCTTGCAGAGCCGTGCTACCCTCGTACTTGGCATTGGCATCCATACCAAATGCGAGAAGAAGACCAACGACTTCTGAGTGTCCGTACTTGGCAGCATTGACCAATGCTTTAGCATTAGGTTGCCATCCCCGCTCAAGTGCGAGACCAACATAAGGTAGGTCACCATTTGCAGCATGCTCTATCACTTCCTCACGCACACTTCTGCGCAAGACATCTAAAAATATTGGGGGTGGGGACCTCTGTACGCCCGTAAAACCAGGAGGGTATAAAGAAGGATGTGCTAAACTGTGGTTCGGGGAATCAATTATAGGAGCACCGGATTTTCGCAGTGAGCGTGTCCGGGAGTTTAGCTCACGCACGATATTAGTCCTTCTTTCAGTTTCGGGATCTTTACTCTTGGAAGAAGAAGCAAGCTCCTCCAAAGCAAAATCAATTGCTCTGCGGCCTATGGCGTTATCAATTCTAGGGTCCGCTCCAGCTCCAAGGAGCTGTTGAACCACGCTTAGGTATCCATTTGCAGCAGCATCCATCAGGGGAGTATCAAGTTCCTCGGGCCCGCTACGAACATCAGGCACCGCGCCGGCCTCTAGTAAGGCCCCAACAACACCACTATGACCTATAAGAGCAGCTGAATGAAGCGCAGTTGTACCGGCATAGTCTCTGTCCTGGAGATCTGGTGAATCCTCCAAGAGTTCCTTGACTTTCTCAAGATCACCACGAGAGCAAGCCTTCTGGAGAGGACGCTGACCAGTAGAGTCACGAACATCCCGAGAAGATTGTCTCTGGCGCACAACCACGCTGCCAGGGCGTCTTAATCTCTTGTAATTATGAGTTGATGTGGATTCTTCTTGTTTCTCGCGTTCTTGTACCGAAAATTCAGACTCAGAGCGACGGTGCACATTCTTTCGATGTGCCACTGTTGGTCGCTGCTGACTCTCTATATCAGTATCCGCCTCACTGTCGGAAAGAATGGGCTGTTTGGGGGATTCATTGGGACTCGCTCGCCTTGACTCCCCCGCACTGTAGAACACTTTGGTCATACAGAGGCGCTAGTTCAGACGTGCTACTTTGTCGTAATTCCAATGTGACGTAGAATAATGGGTCACACGTAGCAACAGTCTCACCTCAGCAGCGCTTGAATTGGTCTGGGAAACAAATATGGGTGTCTACTGTTTTTGTAAGGGCTCGCGTGGGGTCTAGGGTACTGTTTTTCAACCTCACACTAGAATCGCCAACCAACGTAGGTGCGAATGATTCCTTACCCTGATCTGTGCGCTAACCCGCTTGCCCCAAGTACAAAAACAGTATTGTCCGAACTTTCATATCCCGCCCTGGAAGGTACTGTAGTCACAACATCAACAGATAAGTGAAATTAAATATAAACATAAGTAAATTATTTGAACTTTTGTATAAATAAGTACCATAATGTTCGAGAATTTAATATTATTATGAAATTGTCAAGGACGTTTCATGTCATTTACCAAGAATTGTTGAAGCGTTTGATATCCTCTAAGCCATGATCAATATCCTTTTGTACCCTTCTACGCATGAAAAAGATAGGACAGTCCTTTGCCATACATTCAACATCGTGTTGGATGCTATGCTGGCAGCTTTGACATTGGGTCCATAATTGACCATACTTGGATTGGAGCTCGCTAATATCTTCGAGTGCTTTAGACAATAGTTCAGGGACACGACTCAAACAATTACCACAGACAGCTCCTTGGTCAAAAGGCTTTTCAAGCTTACGACGACAGCCTTTACATGTCTGTACCTTCTTGAGCTGTATGTTTCCGAATTTCATCAAACTACTGCTCGTGGGTGCTGCACGTCGAACAGCCAACGTATGCTCACCATTGAGAAGGCTATTAGCTTCTTTGTCACCAAGTACAGGCGCGAAAATACGCAACAAAGGCTTACTTAGCTGATTCTCAAGGTAATACTTCGTATCAATGGGGATATTATTTTCCACAACGTAAACGGGATCCTCACTTCTCTCATAATTCTTAGTAGCAGATCCACCTTGAATAATAACATAGGGAACACGGTCACCCAATGCAGGAGCGCTACCAGCATCGCGCTTTCTCATTCTCTCAGCAAGTTCGACATGTGCCTGTTTTCCACTATAATCCGCCCGCGAGAGCTGTTTCGAAATGATTAGCTGTGAAACATCAATTCGGTTCTGTAACAACTCAGAGATTGTGTTTTTCACAAATTTAACAGCCGACTCGACATTTCGATCAATAAGAATTCGGTTGAGTACTGTCTCAATGACATTCTGAACCAGTTGGCAGTTATCACGTCGCACTGTCTCGATTCCCTTAGTATCCATTTTATCATATTTCTTAGGATTAGTCCAGTATAGTCCTGCATATCGCTTCTTATTGATTAGCAGATATGGATAATAGACCTTCTCGAACTCAAGTTTAATTGGATTAGGAAATGTTGCAGAAACATAATCGGCTGCCTCCGTTCCTAGTGCCATAGCTTCTTCCAGCGTCTCAACGCCAAAGTTTACCATGACTGAATCAGTATCACCATAAATAACCTGACAGTCAGTTTTGTACCCATTTGCTTTAGTGTAGTGTTTCTGCACGAGTTGCTGCGTAGCCTCAATCATCTGTCTACCATAGCCTGTAACAGAGGAAGAGATCGCCAAACAGGGGAGTTTTCCTACAGTGGCACCAGTAAAACCGTAGACACTATTAGCACTGACTTTCAGTGCTAACTGTCGACCATCAAGAACCGCTCGCTTGAATGGATCTGACTCATTTTTCAGGTCAGCCTTGGCACGCTTACGAGCACCCAATAATTCTTGGAGAATAATTGGTAGCAAACCGTGTCTTTTCTTAGATGTAACGAAACAATCCTTATTGGGCGTAACCACATAATCCTCTCCTTCCTTCAAGTTGTATGCATCAATTTGTGCCCTATCGATGAGAGTGGTGTAGCAAAGATTGTGCGCCATCATAATACTCGGGTACAAACTGCTGAAATCTAGAGTAGCAATGGGTGTGCTATAGTATCCTCGGTGAGGCTCAATGACTGTAGCACCTTCATATTGTTCATCATTGTTTCCTTCATGGTGCATGTTAGGTACCAACATATCGACCTCCAGGGCCTTTCTAAACAGCTGAGAAATAACCTTGATTTGCTGTCCTCGAGTCAACAAGTATCCAAGGGGGACACCAGTTACACGAGCCATCTCAGTCATGTTCACAAAGGTCATCAGCTTATCCAACAGTCTGAGAGGCAAGAAAGCATCTTTCAAACAGTACACAGCTAAACGATAACGCGAGTCCGCATCACCATTGAAAAGATCAGAAATAATTGAATGATGCACATCCTCTTTCTGCTCTCCCAAAAACCTAGCACTCACTGCATTTAGTGTATAGGATCGCAGCTTATGCTCACGTCGAATATATTGGAGCATATCGATTTGAAGTCGACCCTCAATGTTGGTGACCTTATTTTCAGAGGTACCATATGCCTTTGAAGAGAATGTAGAGTTTGTTAAAACTTGTTGGACGTATTTCAGACGACCAAAGTATGCAAAAGTTTTACTAGCGCCGAGCTTCTCGGCACGATCAATTAAGTACGGGAAATCGAAGTTTGTAGTATTGTAACCAATCATGACATCTGGATCAACTGCATTAACAAACTTCGACCATCCAATAAGCATTTCTTTCTCAGTTTCATACTCATATACCTTGCATCCTACGATCGGGGAGCAGGTGCCTAATGTGAAGACACACCTAACAAATGGTTGAGTGGCTCCTTGTATCTGAACAACACAAGCAATTTGGATAACAGGATCAATCTGCGGATCAGGGAAGATTCCCTTACGACCAGAGCACTCGATATCAAAGCTCATAATTCGCAACGGGGCCGATTTAAGCCATTCACCGTCAGGCTGGTGGGCCTCCAATTCCTGTGCATCTACCTCAACCTCAATTTGGCACTTTGATTCACGTTGATGGCTGGGGATTACATTGTACTTGCCTTTGGGCAAAGTAACCCAAGACATACCGACAATGCCGGTATCAATTGTGCATCGCATCATGTAGCTGATATTATCGTAGGTCAAAGACGAGAATTCCAAGTTATCAAATCTCACATCACTCTTCTCGAACAGAGTGCGCACCTTTGTAACCAAGTTGGGTTGCTTCATTACAATCTTCAAGAATGGAACTTTGACATCACCCAAGTACTTCCACAAACTCATCTTTTGCGTGATTTCGATCTTAGAAACAGTATTGGTGCCAACGTGATTTTCGATGTAATTAACCAATTTGTCTACGTTATCTTTCTTGAAGCCCCTGGGAGCAGGGACGTAGAAGTAATGCTCGAAATTCACAATATCGCACATCACCGAGTTACCATTGTCGGTAATTCCAAACAGACGCACAATAGGTTTCATCTTACTCATGTTTCCATCTGAAGTTTTTACTTCACTGGCACGTAAGCTCTCCTCTGCATCAATCTGCTGGAAAGAGAGAGCTTCATTCTGCCAATCCCTCGGAAGCTCAGGGCGTTCCCATACCTGATCACCCCTGATGCCCTTCAAACCACCCTCGCGCTCGATTGCAGCCTCCTCGTCATCCTTTAGCGATTCAACAAACGTTCTCTTCTTTTGAGTGTTCACAGGTGCATCTTCAACTTCCTCGACAGTGCGTTTTAAGCTTGGTATCTGGGATGCTTCCACTTCCACCGACATGTTTCAATTGTGTTGTCGACGTCGCGTCTGGGTAAATTAATAAATGAGTTTAATTTCGGGCAAGGGCTTATACGCGTACACCTCTCACAATACACAATACAGCATGGAACATCCCAACAAGGCTTGCCAGCTTTTATTCACATATCAACTTCAGCATTATATACTTACTTTAAAATTCGCATCTCCCTACATTTCTTTATTTCTTTTGGATGGTTCAAAATTATTAGTAATTTCTAATGAATCTTTGTGAGAACGTTGCCTTACCTGTTTACGTCACCTGCGGTTTATACTTCAGTAATTGGTAATTTTTCCTTCAAGCTCTGATTGGAACTCATCTTCTTCATTTAGATGATTTTGCATACGAGTTCATTTCTTTTTTCAAAACAAATTCATGTTTCTACGTACTCCTCGGTCTGCCAAAACTGACCAAATAGGCCACCCCAACCTCAGATAATCAATCCCACGTGATGTAGATAACGAGGTGTCTTCAAATACAGCCCCATCTGTAGTGACAGCACCCTGTGGCGGTTACCCAGGTAATACAATAGGTAGTAGAGTGACAAGAATTTAGCAGTCTCGCCAGCTACACGCACACCATGTCATACACTCCAGAGCAGGAGAAGGCGGTCATCCGTGTGATGAAGCTGAAAATTACTGATTATTACGGCCATCTTATGATAGAGCGAAGCTGTACCTCCATAGAAATTAAGAAGGCCTACAAGAAGCAGGCACTTATCGTTCACCCCGATAAGAACCATGCTCCACAATCTGATGAAGCTTTCAAGCGAGTTTCCAAGGCTTTCAAGGTACTGAGTGACGACACCAAGCGCAAAATCTTTGACCAAACCGGTGCCGACCCCGATGCCAGAGGTGGAGGGATGCCTGGAGGTGGTAGTGGTTTCGCTCGCCCATCTTCTGGATTTGGTGCTTCTCCATTTAATACTGGAAATGCTCGCTTCGGTAACGCATTCCCTGCTGATGACATTTTCACCCAGTTCTTTGGACCCGCCGGTGCAGCTTCAGCCGGTGGCCCTGGTTTCCAATTCCACTTTGCCGATGGTGGCGATATTTTTAGTCAACTGTTTGGTGATGCATTCTTTGGAAATGCTGGTGGTCGCAGGCAACAGCGTCAGCGTCAACAAGCTCAGGCTGAAGCCCAGGAGCGTGCTAGTGAGAACTTCACCAGCTACTTCAACATCATTCTCATTATTGCTATTTTGATCTTACCATCTATACTTAGTACACTGTTTGGTTCCGGCGATAGTGCACCTAAGGTCCCAGAATTCAAGTTTAATGCCGCTAAGCCATACTTGCAGGAACGTTTCACCCCGAAATATGACATTCCTTTCTACGTTAATCCCAAGGACATGGTTAATATGGAGGAGAATAAGTTAAAGAAGCTCGATAAAATCGCGGAACAAAGCTATATCAACAGTATGAACAATTTGTGTAGAAACGAGTACATGGCACAGCAGGTGGAGATGCAGGACTCAATTGGATTCTTCTTTACAGACAACGACCGTTATGAAGCTGCCAAAAACATGCCACTACCTCACTGCGATATCTTGAAAAAACTTGGTATCAGGGTTCGACAGTAAAATAGTACATATTATTATTTATCAGAATATTTCTCTACGCGTAGATAGGTTACGTGGGGTTGTAAGTTCTGCTTGGTTGTCTTTTCTTCTCTATATATAAAATAACCTACTTAATATATTATATAGTCCTTAAAAAAATATTTCATGCTGTCTGTGTACTCATAATGATCGGCTGGATGGATCCGATAAGCCCTTTTTGTGCACATGCATGATGTAGTTCTATTATTAGCGAATGTGTACATCGATTTAAGTTATAAAATCTCATTTATGAAGTTCCATGCAGGAAATTCTGCAACATGAAATATTTAAATAAAGCTTATTTTCTAGAATGGGATCTTTTTTATTTCAGCATTTTCCATCATTATTTTAGCGCGATTATATTTTATCTTTACGATTGCTCACTGATTTTCAATAATTTCATTTAATTAATTAATCTCCTCAGCCCTTTACGCCGCTCAATTAAAAGGCGTGCTGAGTAAGTCGGGACTACGCACTCGTCTACACATGTAAACTTATATACTGACCCTAAGCACACGCGTCGTCATAAAAAAACAATTCGTACAGCGCTAGAGACGTTTTATAAAAGTCGGTAGTGACTGGTAAGCTAAGAGGTAGCCAATCTTGTTCAGTGTGTTGAATTCTACTCTTCACTAGATCTTTCGTGAAGTGGTACAGTTTGACCTGGTCAGAACAAGAGTGTATATTATTGTACGCAGGCAGCTTCACCCACGTTTTGCGGGGTAACCTACTCTACACTTTCACTTATTTATTCATTCAAAGTTTCATTTCCTTCTGAATTTTTTTTGCATACTGCTATAAATGTCGGAGAATGGCAGTCCCGGGACTCCCGGAAGTAGATCTAGGTCCAACAAGTCTGTGCGCTGGACAGGTAGAGATGATCATAGGCATCACGAGGTCCATGACAACGATCCACACAATCATGAAGATTATTTTTCATTCTCAGGTGGCTCTGCTAATCAGTCATTGAATGCAATTGATGATAGCGATTCAGGGGCATCAAGTGATGATCACGAAGATGAAACACTACAGCATATGCGCGCAACCACACGTGCTAATACCTGGTTTAACCGATTGCGTCAGGATGAGAGTGACGGTGATGCTGATGCTGATGATGATCATAATGATTCGCAAAATGACCATCTGATGTCATCGACTGCTGGCCCTTCAAGACCAGCTGCTCCGTCGCAGCCTGCCCAAATAAGCGCAAGTGATTATCCTGGATTGAATCCGTACGCGCATTTGATGGATTTGGGTACACATGTTAGTGGTAGTCTCGCCCCAGGTGGAGCAGAGCAGATACCTGACGATGACCCGATCAACGAGGAGTATCTCGATCGACATAATAAATTGATGCAGTCTATTGGGCAAGACCCCCATCATTACCATGATCAGCAACAAAGAGATCCAAGCGATCCTGAAGCAATCCCTCTCCAAAACATTCCTTCATCGTCGTCTTCTGCCTCGCTAGGATCAGGTGAAATACAGACAGGGTCATTCATAGGTGGTTTAGAGCCACCAGAAGATTCGGAAAATATGGAGCCTATTCAGGCTCCTCCTCGACCGGTCACACCTGAAATTGTTGTTCATGAAGCCGAAGATGAGCCCCCTAGTTCAACGAATTCTGTTGAGAAGCAACAAGAACAGCATACGCATGATCAAGCTGAGATACTAAGACATGAGCTTGATATTAAGCAGCGCGAGAGAAATCATCGGATGGATGAACTCATCTCTTCGCGTAAAGCTCGCGATGAGAAACGTCAAATTAGACGCAATAACCGCGATATTGCTAACAGTCGCGAAGCATCCCCGAATCCTGATTCCCCAAATCATGATTCTTCCAATCCTGATCTTCCGAAAGATTCCGCCGAATCACATAAATCACATGAGTCTGATAATGCATCTCAAAAGGATGATGAAGATGATGCCAAAGAGGAAGAGGAACTTAAGAGGTTGGAGGAAGCTGCCAAACAAGAAGCAGAAGATCATGCAAAGCAGCTAGTCACGTCACATCTGAATACGAACTTACTGAATCCTAATGTCAACAATGATGGCTATGTAGAAAATCCTGGGTATGCGCTGGACGCCGCTATACTGGATGATGATCTTTCGGTCAATGATGTCGATCTCCATGGAGATAAGAAAGATGATTCGAAATCCACAGATAAGAACGACTCTAAAGATTCTACAGATAGTACAGAAAAGGATCACTCGAAGAACTCAACTAATGATTCTAGCGATTCAGATGATGATAGTGACGATGATGATGATAACCAGAATAAAGGTGATGTTTTACGCGGCGATCCTGATTATGTTCCTCCTCCTAAAAAGGTTAAAGAAGGTGTTTTGGGATCATTGCTACGTCTCTATGCTGGTCAAGAGGAAGATGACGCTAAAAGTGTTGCCAGTGTAAACTCACCAGCCGCTTCAGACCCCAACACACCTCTGCATTCGCCTGGTGGTTCTATTTCTGAATCCCCGCAAGATGGCTCTTACAGTCCATTACCAGAGCATCCTGATGAAATGCCAGCATATAGTAGTGACGACGGTATGTCATCCATGAATGCCTCCTCAAAAGGGAGTAGCAAGCTTTTTAAGCGGCCTAATTACTTCCGGACGAATAGTGCGGAGGATCCACTTGGTCGCAGCAAGCAAAGTCGGCCTGGCAAATGGTACCAGCGTCCCTCCTACCAGCGCACCAACTCCATTTCTGAGCTCGCTTCAACCGGATTTGCTGCTGCTACTAGTGCTGCGCATGATTTAAAAGGTCAGGTACCACACCCTCATCCACCATCATTCTCTAGTGGAAGCAAACTATCCAGCAAAATCAAAAATAAAATGACATCGGCACCATCTGATCCTGCTGCTGCAGAAGCGAAATACGAGCGCAAGAATCAAGAAATGGCAAAACACATTAAAGAGAAGGAAGCACGTAAACAAGCAAAAAAGGCTGAGCAAGCAGAACGGGAGCGCAAAAAGGCACTTAAGCGAGCTCGAATTGCCGAACAGCAGCGTATCACTGTTCATATTGCCGATGTTCTCCAGCGTCAGCGGTTCTTGCTCCGCATGGGTAGAGCACTCATGTTGTTTGGTGCGCCAAGTCATCGTCTCGAGGAATACTTGAAAACAACCGCTCGTGTCTTAGAGATTGATGCTCAAGTTTTGTACATGCCTGGTTGTATGCTAGTGTCTTTTGGTGACGCCACGACTCATACATCCGAAACAAAGCTACTCCGTGTCACTCAGGGACTTAACTTGAATAAACTTCATGCCACACATTTGATTTATAAGGAAGTCGTTCATGATCTTATGAGTTTGGAGGAAGCTAGTTCACATATTGACCATCTGCTCCGCTCTAAGAACTTATACCCGTGGTGGCTCGTTGTCTTTTTCTACGGTATTGCATGTGTAAGCTGTGGTCTGTTTGCTTACAACGCGTGGTGGTCTGACACCCCTCTAATTTTTGTTTTAGGTGGAGCCGTCGGTTTCCTCCAATTTTGGTGCCAGCCAAAATCAGATCTATATGCCAACATCTTCGAAGTCTCATCGAGTGTCGTTGTAAGCTTAATTGGACGAGCTTTCGGTAGTATCAAGGGTCGTATTGGAGAGAAGGCTGACTATATATTCTGCTTTGCTGCTGTCACACAGGCATCACTGGCACTCATCCTGCCGGGATATATTATTCTGGTGGGTGCATTGGAGCTTCAAACGAAGAATCTCGTAGCGGGATCAGTTCGAATGTTCTATGCAAATATATACTCGTTGTTCTTGTCCTTTGGAATGACCCTCGGAACGAGTATATTCGGCTGGATGTACAAACATGCTACTACCGAGACTTCGTGTAAGAACGTTATTGATGACAAGTGGAAAATTCTTTTTGTTCCTGCTGCGACACTTTTTATGGCTGTTGTGAATCAAGCAGGACCTCGTCAGTTGCCGATTATGGTCATCATTGGTAGTGCCGGTTATGCTGTACAATTCTTTGTGCAGCAACATGTCGGTGATGCTGCTTCGTTCACATCTGCTATTGGTGCCTTCACGATGGGTGTTATTGGAAATCTGTATTCGCGTGTCGGTCATGGTTTGGCTTTCGCTGCGATGCTTCCGGGTATATTTGTACTGGTTCCTTCAGGTATTGCTGCTCAAGACTCATTTGTAGCTGGTCTTCGTTCTGCTAGTCAGATCACAAATGGAAATCACTCGGAAACTCAGAAGCAAAACCAACAGACTGCGGACTCTATCAGTGAACTTGGAAACTCAATGACCCAAGTAGCAGTTGGTATTGTCGTTGGACTCTTTGCTGCTACGTTAGTAGTATATCCTCTCGGTATGAAAAAGAAGCGGTCTGGTCTCTTCACTTTCTAGAGCCCGACTCGATCAAATTTTGCATGGTTAGAAAGTAACATATTATATATCTAGAATATTGAGCATTTCTGTTTGAAATTTTAAAACCTATGTTGAAAATAGAAATATATGGCATCTACCATTTTATCCCTTCGCTATCTAATCGAGATTCTTTTATTCCACTTCACCTTACCACAAATGCGCGTCCGTTGGCCAGTGGCAGGTAAGTCACGTGGTTAATTAATTAAGGGTGTGGGCTAAGTTCATTATATTTCAATCTGAACGCGTCTGAACTAGGGTCAATATGTGCCCAAATTCGTTGGTTTTATGGTTGTGAGATGATAAAGTGCTTTCTGCTAAACTCTTTGTACCTATTTGTTAAGATAATTGTGCAAGTAAGCTCCATTAAATATCTTTATTTAATACTGTAAATGAAATTCTTTGAACCCTTAGATGTTCCTCCACGTCGAGGGGTGGAGTTCAATTAATTTAGGGCAAGGCCAGCCTAACCCCATAAATCGTAACCAGTGTTTCCAGGGTGATTTCTACTTATTCCACTGCTTATTATATTCCACTGATTCACTCTTTGCACTTAACACTCAGATCCTCTTAAACGGGGACTCATAATACTTCATCTCTTTTGAAAAGCTTTCTGAATCTACATATTCAGTTTTTGGTTAACACACTATTTTCCAACTCTTATGAGCTCGTTTCCCTACGACAACATGGGAGCCCCTTTATACAGGAATGAACAGTTTACTACTCCAGTAAAAGAACATCCGCCCTCGTTCGGCTATGGTAACTCCAGCTCTCCAGCATATGAGTCTCCCCCTACTGTGGGGCGATCTTCTGCTGGTCACATAGATTGGAATAACGGCAGGTTCGGTCATGGTAAGCTGCCCCAAAAGGCTCATCTATTGCCACCTCAGGCTTCCTCGTCTCAGTATTCTGCGCTAGAATCGTCTCCACCTGAGCCTCCTCGCGGTATGGCAGGTGAGATGCTTCCCAATGACTTCGTCGAGACAAATGATAGTCTTTATAGTGGAGCTGCTCCTCCTTACATGATGCACCCGGCTATGCGTACACCTTCCAACGAGAAACAGATGCCACAATTTCAGCAGCAGAGTATGCGCCGACAAGGGCTGCATATGCAGCAGCAAAACCAACAGGCTAGTTTCCAGATGCATCAGCAGATGCTTCAACAGCAGGCTGCTATGCGTCATGTGCAACAATATGGCTACGAGCATTCTCCACTACACGGTAAGCGTAATCGTGCTTTCTCAAGTGAGCTGAACCAAAACAAGCGTTATCAGGTTGATCCCAATAATCGTGCTAATCGTGCTTTCCACCGATCTTCTAGTAGTGCTTCAATCGTCTCATCAGGTTCCAGTCCCTCCCCCACATCTACTGGCAATAATCATTACCGCCATGCCTCAGTCACTGGCATCCATAATGATTTGCAATACGCGCAGAGAAATGCTCCTGTTGATCGACGTCTCAGTGTACCTACACAGCATTTTAACATCAACATCTCTGATTCAGAGCAATCTCGTCGTCGTTCTGCTAAGAAAAGACAAGGGACTGACAGTCGTAATGAAAAGCAACGCATCACGCAACATCTCATCAATCAAGAACGCATGGCCCGAGGTGAGTTTGACAGAAATATTAAACCTCATTCTGGTTCTCTGCGCTCTCAACCTGATTACCCCCATGTTCAATCCACAGAAAGATATTATTCCGGTGATAGAAAACATCATAATGTTAAGATTTCTCCTAGAGATTCTTCGAGAAGTAATGTTTCTATTAGTGGCAATGATGTCAATGTTGCGCATAAGGGTACTCCTCGTCCTCATCGTGGTTCCCCGGGTAATGATCTGCTGCCAAATGAGGATATTTCAGCTGAAGGTATTTCTAATTTCCTCAATAGTGATGGAATCCAGGATTTGTTGAGCGATGACTACACCTATGATATGTCACCTACTGCCTATGATCCTTTCAGCGATGCCAGCTCTAGTGTCCACTCCTTTGACACAACATTGCAAGGAGACGTTGCTAGCCGTCACAGTGATTCCTCGGTCGATCTTCTTAGCCCTGTTTCTCGTTTGCAGCCTGCATTTTTGCCCCAGGCTACTTCTACGCCTAAGTCTTCTCGATTAATCTCCTCCCCATTTGAAAACGAGACTGGGGGTGATACGATCTCCCCCGTTCCGTCAAGTCAACCTTTTGCAAGCGCGACTATCAAAAAGGATTCGAAATCTTCCAAACGCCGATCTAAAAATGATGCTATCAAGCCTTCGACTCAATCCACGCCTAGTCGGGTAGCACCGCTTGCGCTTAGCACTAACTTAGAACCCACTGGCTTACCATCTCCAGCTACACCTTCTGCTTCCAGCTGGTCTGGAAATAATAATTTCAGCCTTTACACTGAAAATGGTTCTGGTAATGGCGGTCATGTATTCTCCTCGAAAGTCTTTGCTTTGGCCTGTGAAAAACAAAACTCATTGAAAGACCCTAAGGCTGATATCTTTAAGGGTGATCTTGAGCATTATGAACCTAGTAAGCGTCATTTCATGGGTAAGAATGGTCTTCAGTTTTCCATTAATCATAGTGGTCATGTCTCTGTTGACGCTTTAACACCACCTTTAAATTCCAGTGAGAATACTTTGAGCAACAGTTTAACAGACAGTGCAGATTCTACTCTAAGTGATGACCCTTCAATTGGTTTTGCTGTTGCTAAAAAATTCTTTGGTGATGAGAGCGATTCTGAGTCCGAGGCCGATAATACACCTAAAGCTCTGCAAACACCACCGCGATTCAGCTCTTTGGGTAATACCGATGCCACTACTGCATTTGCTCGTACCTTGTCCCGAGCGCGTGAAGGTAAAGGTTCAACCTTTTTGTTTCCAATCGAAAACACTCCGGATAAGCATGGTCAATTGTCTTCGTATGCACCTAGCACCCCCAGGGCTCCTGCAACTTTCCAGGATACGAGTTTTAGTATGCAGACCCCACCGGGTGCCATTTGCAACTACGAAAATGGAGACTTTTATGGGACTGGTATGACCCCTTATTTCTCTGCTAATTTTAACTCGTAATAATAATAATAATAATAATGATGAGGATAAATAATAATTATTAGAAGGAAATATATATAAGTATTTAGTTTAACAGTTCGTCGTTTGGTATCATATCAATTCCCGGCAACATTACTACTACCCTCATGTTCTCACCCTGCTTAGCTCAACCCTCTGGGTTCGAGAGACGTTTCGCGAATGTGCCCGCCCACACACACACATGATCCATGAAAAAAATTAGGGTACACGTGATAATCACAGATATTGTCATTTTAAGTTTGAACAGCCAAAACACACTAACTCCACAGTCAAGATCGGGTCAATTAGCGATGAATCTTCGTGATTCCATTCACAATGACCTTCTAACTGGGCAGTACGAATGTGTCATTTGTTTAAACAATGTAAACTCGAAATCACCACTGTGGAATTGTCACTCCTGTTTTCGAGTATTCGATTTAAAATGCATCAAGGACTGGGCTAATAGGAATTTGCTGACCAAAGAAAGTTGGAATTGTCCTTTTTGTCAGACTGTACAACACCAAACCCCCGCTAATATCAGAAATAAGTGTTGGTGTGGAAAAGGTAAGCCTCGTCCTGTTGTAAAGCAGAGTCAAGGTTCTGAGAATGAGAAGAACCACCTAATTCCTCATAGTTGTGGCTCCAAGTGTAAGGCCAAGCGCTCATGTCCACATCCATGTCCCCTGATATGCCACGCAGGACCCCATGAAGACGTAAGAGAATGTACAATTCCTGGGCCGCGTATATCTTGTTACTGTGGAAAACACCATGAGACAAAACCTTGCAATGAAACCCAATACAATGGCTACTCTTGTGAAGAGCGCTGTTCAAAAGTCGATAAAATTTGTGGCCATAAATGTACACGAATATGTCACAAACAAAAACGCACACCACGAAACCGTAATGGTGGAGGAGCACTGCAAACGTGTGGTCCTTGTAAAGCACAAGTCCGAGTCAGCTGCTTTTGTGGTAAAATTGATAAAAAGTTAAGAAATTGTTCATCTCTGCGAACCAGTGAGAGAAAGAAGCTCCATGGACGCACATTCATAGGTGATGGGGAAGATCAGGATAACAACAATCATTTGTCGATCAGTTGCCAAAAACCTTGCAATCAGCTGCTGAGTTGTGGTAAGCATCGATGCACTCGCACTTGTCACAAGCTGGATGATGTGAGTCACAAGTGCCCCTTTATCCCATACGAAAGTGAGACCTGTTTCTGTGGTTCTTCCCCAGCTAAAAGAACCTCCTGCGAGGACCCTGTTCCATCATGTGGTAGTGTATGTTTTAAAACTCTTCCTTGTGGTCATAAGTGTCGAAAATCTTGCCATTTTGGTGAATGTCCACCGTGTATTGAGTTAATACACGGTTTAGTATGCCGTTGTAAAGAGTCTATCGTGTCAACCACTTGTGCTCAAGTCAAATCTGGGCAAATTACATGTGACAAAAAATGTAACGCACACCTGTCTTGCCATAGGCATCAGTGTAGAAAAACATGCTGCGAGTTCAGCCCTAAGCCAAAGTCTAAGAGTTCACGCAGAGCCAATCAGGCGAATATTTCTATTTCTGATCTGATTTCTGGTGTCAATCTCGATGAAATCACAGGGACAACTGATTCTGAGTCCCGAGCAGAAATAGAAGCTGAGGAAGCTGCACACCTCTGTACTGAGACTTGTGGGCGTCCACTTTCTTGTGGTGCCCATTTCTGCGAGAAGGCATGTCACAGTGGCAAATGCCCTCCCTGCGGAGAAGTCTCGTTTGATCTGTGGACATGTAATTGTGGCAAGACTGCTATTCACCCCCCGATTCGCTGTGGCACACCAATGCCTACTTGCAGGCATCCATGTGTACGTGAGCGCCCATGTGGTCATGCACCAGGACATCTATGTCATGATGACGGTGTGTCGTGCCCTCCATGTAAACACATTATTGAGTTTCCGTGTAAATGTGGCAAGTCCACAGTAAAGATTCCTTGTTCAGAGGTTGGTTCCGCGGCGCAGAAAATCGCTAATTTCAATTGCTTGACACCCTGTGAGAAACTCCTTCCATGTGGTCACACGTGTCAGCAAAAATGTTGTGATTCTAATAGTGAGTGCCCACCATGCAACGCACCGTGCGATATACCAAATTCTGTTTGTGGACATCCTCATCATGCTCGTTGTCATTATCCTGATCCCTGTCCGCAGGCTTGCGGAGCTGTTCTGGTTGCTAAATGCCACTGCTCCGTGCTTAAGTCATCGTACGAATGTGGAGAAGATCTAGAGATCGGATGCAATGAAAGGTGCATAGATGAGCATTATTCGCCCTCTTTACTTCTTGCATTCGAGCAAGATCCGGCATGGATGATGAATATTGAAATTCAGCTTCGTGCATTTGTTCGAAATTCAGACCGCAAAACACTTCGATTCAAGCCAATGAGCGCAAGAAATCGAAAGCGTATCTATGAGCTTTTGGAGCATTACCGCTTATCGGGTCAAAGCCTTGACGAAGGTGAAAATCGCTCAGTTTGTGTATACTTGACCGAAGATAGGTGGATCCCCCAATATACGTTGAAGAATGCTCCTCGCAAGGATCCTTATGTGGGTATAGATGAGACTGCTCTGCATGCTCCGCTGCAATATGTGAAATGGAAGCCTAAGTCAGACGAAGTTCCAAATATCGAAAATGATAGCGCACCAAAACCTGAGAACGTAGAAGACTTCGAATTAGTTTCAGTGAGTCCCAACGACAATACTTTACAACAAGACTCAAACGATGGATCGTATTTGCCAACTATCACTAGTGAAGATGGGTTTGAAATAGTGACAATGAAAGCTCCGAACACACAGCAAAGTGAGCAGCCTAAACAAAGTGAATTGGACCTACTTTTGAAATCAAAACCGTCATTTTCGGTATTCGACACAATGTCAGAAACTCCATGACTTTATCTTAATTAAAATTGTAAAATTATGACTTTTAATGAGAAAAAAATAAATAAGAAGAAGTGTATATATTTATATGACTGTTCAAATGCATACCACAAGATTCAAGGCCTAACGACTCCGTTATCCTTTTTCTTTCTCCATTTGAGTTCCAGATATCGCAAGGGAACATAAGAGAGAAACGTCAAGCCAACAGCCATTAGTGTGCCTATTTCACATCCTGAGCCAATCACTCCTGCTAGTCTTCCAACATAATAGTATTGGTCCATACCGATAACCACACCGGCAACACCAAATCCAAACGCAATCACGGAGGCACTTAAGAATGGGAAATGTTTATAATTCAAATATTGTGCCCAGTCTGGCTCATCCTGTTTTCGTCTCCTGAAGAATTCCAACTCCACAAACATCACAACAAAATAAATCATACTCCAGTAACCAATCATTGGCATAAAGTTCGAGACCACTGAAGCCCAACCCGTTCTACCGACGGAGGTGAGAACAAACCAAATGACACTCCCAAGAAGAACAAGGATATAGCGTGGACACCTAGCGAATGGTTTAGCGAAAGCCTGAACTGATAATCCAAAGGAATAGACAGTACTGGTGCTATTGGTGATTAACGAAATGTAAAGGATAACGCAAAGGAAAATTCCGCCACCATGCCATCTCTTCATTCCTTCTACAATAATTCCCGCGCCGCCGTATTGATTATACAAATCTAAGAGATCTGGATCGTAAATGCATTTCGAAACAACTAAGCACGCGAATATTCCGGCGAAAGCAGTAGGTAAGAACACCCAAGCAAATGCCACGACAAAAAGCATATATCGATTCGTTGTTTGAGGAATATCAAGATGATAGTCTGATGCAGTTGGCATATATGTACTGGTAATACCAATAGTTGCACCGAAATTTGTTACCCATGCTGTTCGGCTATCGATCCCTGAGAGAGGAACGCCATTTAAGATAGAATGATGCGTTACATCAAAAGTAGGGGCCATGCAAATATAGCATAGGATCACAGTCACAAACAGAGGAATGATGAGTATAGCATCGAATAAACTCATTAGACGGAATCCGAAGGTAGAAAATACTAGCGAGATGACAAAAAGAACAACTATTCCGACCTCAATGGAAATTCTATAGTTTGTAAGTGCCGACAGAAACTGGCCTCCGAAGTTTCCATTAATGATAAGCCAACCCAAGAGTGTTAAACAGTTCAAAAATGATATAAACTTGCTAAACCACCACCCGAAGACAAAACGGCTCTGCATCATTCCTCGTAAGCCAGTTCGCGAGCCTAAGGTAATACCGTAAGCTGCTGCAACAGCACCGAAAGCTACTCCGAGTATTCCAGAGCTCACCGATGCCCTAAAGCTCAATCCGTATAAGGTAGACCCAAGGAACAAACCAGTCATGGTGGGAATTGATAGTGTGATGCCGAACCAAATTCCTGTTAACCGCAACAGATAGACGAAACTGAGAGGTCTACGTTTTTCTGGTGGTGTTCTCTGTACAGTTCGGATTTCACCAAAGCGATCCATGAAGTATGATAGTTTCCAAAACCATTTTATTCTACTATGATTCAACCTATGGTCTGTGTATAATTCCAGGGAATCTTCTAGTTTTTGCAACTCTGAAGAATCAACAGAATATTTGCTGACCGCATCCTCATCCCCCACATTGATTTTTTTGCTATCGTAGTCGCTCAAGGAGCTAGTTTCAGCAGACATCACGATAGAGCACTATTTCCCAAAGCAACACAGACGAGAAATCCTGTAATTGACGCCTAAAAAAAATAAGTGCCGTACCAACCTGAAATCCGCTCTGTTTAAATATGTGGGGATGAATTTTGCAGCGAGATAGGTGACTCAAAAAACTCGGGTCTTTTTTGCAACTCGGGGAACAGACCCCTGCCCAGGTATATGACATTGGTTAATTTCTGAGAGACGTAATAAAAGATAAAATACAATATTCGAATAAATCAAAATTTTCTTTCTCGACTCAATCTATAGAAATGGATTCTAATTAAGACATTAACACGAATTCTATGTATAGTTCACCACTATTTGTTCTAATTGAAATGAGATATATCTGAGATATGCGGCTGGTGGAGAACATGTGGGCTAAGGGTCTCATATAGAGTACCGGTCGGAAATTAACGAGATATACTGCTCAACTCGGATTTCATTCAATTGCTCGGGTCTTTTAATTTTTTGTGATTAATGGGGCTGCTAACATGCGCTAGATCTTTATCATGTTATGTAAACGTATCACATGTGAATTGACATTACTACTGTTCTATTCCAATAAACTACTTCTATAATTCTTTACAGGTATTTTTATACGCAGGTGATTTGCACATATTCATGTTTTGTTCCAGATTATTATTCGCTTGAATAACAATTTGCAAATGCGCTGCACGTAATTTAACACTGTACCTTTATCTATTCACTTTGGCAGTATCGCGTGCGATGATAAACACCACCCTCAGTTCCGATTAGTAAGGAGTAGCGCGTCTCAGGTAGATCAACGCGTGCTTCAAGTAACGCGAGGTGAGAACAACGCTCACATTTATTCTCTAGTGTCTCGTGAAAGGCCTGTAAATTCACAATTGATGAGTTTTTCACCGTCTGAAGTTCTCGATGATGAGCGGACTATGTTTGTTCCCCCGTTTAGCAAAGTACGTGAAGCCCGTCCACCTCAGGACCATAGCTATACAAACCTTATGGATCATTTAGTGGACACCCTCGATGAATTAGAGAGAACTATTCAGCGGCGTCGTCCACTTTCAAGCTCAGAGAATTCATTACATAAGTCTTTGTGTATTGCGAAGCATGAATTATTCCAGTCGCTTAAGACTATCCGCTTGTTACGACTGCGAAATGTAAGGCTCAGTCAACAGGCTAATATTGCTGAAGAAAACTTTACTATGATTCACAAAGATTTCGAGCAAGCAAATTATGAGAACGCGGAACTACATCAAAAGGTCGAAGAAAAAGATACTTACATAGGCAATCTCATAGATGAGAAGACCAATTTAAACGTTGAAATCAGTGGCCTCAAGGAGGACTTAGCTAACACTGAAAAAGGCTCTGCTGATTCCCAGACGCGTATTTCTGAACTTTTACAACAGAATAGTACTTTGCAGACAGAGCTTACAGAATACAAGAGCCGCGAGCCTGAGCTTGGTACGCGTATCAACGAATTGGAAGCCTCTTTAACTGGCGCAAATAATGTAATAAGCGAGAAATCGGCCGAAGTAGTGGAACTTAAGCGGCATGCTCGAGAATGTGAATCGCGATATCTCGTTGATAAACTGAATGAGTACAATCATGGCTTCGAAAAGGGATCGAAGAGTCAGGAACGGACAATCAGCCAGATTACCTCAGAATGTGATAAGTATAAGAAGGCGCTCGAGAAACAAGATCAGAAATTAAATGAACTAGAATTGAGAATAATGACCCATGTCACGAATGAAACGAAATCGTCAACTGAAATTGCTGCTTTGGGAAGTAAACTCAAACTGGCAGAAAGAGAGCTAGATGAGGAGAAGGCGCGGGTGGCTAAGCTACAGGATGAAGTTAAGCGACTCAAGTCTCAAGCTTCCGAGCAACTAAGCGAGCATAAAAGAGAATTGGATGATTTGCAGCACAAACACTCCAAAGCTAGGAAGCAAGCTGAGAATTATCGTGAAGAGCTTGATCAAAGTACCAAGAAATGCGATGTCATAGAAAGCGCTCGGAGACAACTCGATTCGAAACTTTCAAGCGTCAGCGATGAGCTCAAAGACCTTCAAAGATCATTCTATGACAACAATATAAAGTTCACACACCTGCAAGAAAAATGTGAATCTTTCCAGAGAACAATTGATTCAAAGTCGGTGACGGAGAAGTCTTTGCAAGAAACAATTCTAAAGCATCAACAGACAATTTCTCGCCAGTCGATGCGCCTCGAGGAAGCGGATAGTGTTGAGTTTCAACGAATTCAAAGTCAGCTGCAAATAAAGACTGAGGAATATAATCAGCTGAAGGCAGCAGAACAAGCGGTTAGGAAGGAATATACTCAGCGATCCACTGAGTGGGATGCTCTTAATGTCAAATTTAATTCAGAAATTGAAACCCTCAGTGCTAGAGTCAATGCTCTTGATCAAGAAGTCGGTGTTTATAGAGCTAATGAGTCGAGTTCTGATGCGCAGATCAGAAAACATTATGAGGATCATTATAATAAATGCGCGGATAGGATTGTCAATGAGGCGAACTACTATTTTTCTTTAAAAGATAAAGAAATTGCAGATCTCAAGCAGAGAAACGAGTATATCAAGGAGACTCACCAACAAGCATGTAGTGAGCTTTCAAATGTGCAAATGCAACTTGAACAGCTACGCACTCAATTGAAAAGTATTGCGCCGAATGAACAGCGTATCCCTGAATTATTATCCCAGGTTTCTGACCTCTCGAGATTAAAGACTGAGCATTTATCCCAAATTGATGGACTTAATATTCGTATTCGGACTTATGAAAGTCGTATCACAGGTATGGAGAAAATGCTCACCCAGTTCACCGAAATTCAAGGGAAGATGGATGCTAATTCTAGAGAGATTGAAGCCTTACAATCAGAGTTGAAATCTGCTAAAATAAGTCTATCTGAAGCTGAGAGTCAAAATAGTGGCTATCTCAATCAGATTAATGCACTTGAAAATAAACTTGGTGTTGTGAGTTCATCATCGATCGATGAATTCTCCTATGTTAAGGAGATTTCTCAACTGAAAACCCAACTTAGTGCTACATTCCACAAACTCTCAGAGCTAGAGACCGCCAAAGGTTCCGCGAATGCAGAGCTCAGTGTAGTTAAAAGGCATCATCAAGAGCTCCTGGAACGTGTTGTACCGCTGATAGAACGCCAGGAGATACTAATCGCGCGGCTACGCTTTATCAAGGCAATTTATAATCACTACTGTCCTCTAGACGAGTCTATCAAGAATGCATTTCCAAGACAGAAACGAACTTTAAAGCAAGTGTTCCTTTTTGGTTTAGCAATTGCTAAGTTCAAAAATGCTGGTAGTGTGTACAAGGAACATTCACAGCTCAATCCTCAGCTCTAAAGCTTTGTTGGACTAGACGGTATTGCCAAATTATTATTTATTCGTTATATCATTTTTGTATTACCATATCATATTATACATATTTTTTACGTATAGTTCATTGCGAAATCAATAAACACAATGCGGGGTATCAAACATAATTAACCTCACCAAGAACTCAAATGAAAGCAGGCTGGTTATGGTCACGAGGAGTACGAGCGGACTGCAACTGGAAATCCTCAAGCCTTCGCTCAGCAGAGAGGTATCTATCTTTAGCTTCCGAAAGCTGTCGGTTCATTCGGCGAAGGGAAACGTCCTTCTCAAGATTTTGAGACTTGAACTGCTCTAGCTCATCACGCAGTTCATCACTGCGGGAATCGGCATCTGCCAAACTGCTGCGTAGTTGATCAACCAGACGATCCTTTCTCTCCAGTTTCCAACGAAGTTCACTGTGCTCACGCAGCATTTGTTTCTCATTATTTCTAAGGGAAACAATTTGCTCGTCCTTCTTTCGCGTTGACAGGTCGGTATTTGCTAGCAGATCATTGAGACGAGATTCAAGGCGAGACTTCTCGGTTGATAAGCGCGCCCTTTCCAACTGAAGTTCCTTCATCTTAAGATTTGAAGCTTTGATGTCACGCTCTAATTGGGAAGAGAGAGCAGCCTTGCCCTTAAGATCCTTGATCAATAAATCGCGTTTATCGACTTCGACTCTAGCATCGTACTCGCGAGCTCTGACACGTTCAAGCTCTGCAGAATGATCATCCTCGAAACGTGCCAAACGCTCCTTAAGGCCTTGCATTTGAGATTTGGCACTCTTTTCACCACGAAGAGCAGCGTCTATAACCATCTCTGCCTTTTCAAGTTTGGAAAGGTACTCATTCGCCCTTTCTCTATAGACCTCTGTGGTTGCATTATCGAGAGACTTTCCACTTGATGAATGATTTCCACTAACGCGGCGATCATTTGTGATATCGCGGAATCCGGCTGTGGTTCTAGTCTTGGAAGGAGAGAGATTTCCATCATTCAAATCAGGGCTATCTACTGCGATACCATTATGGCGTTGAGCAAGTTTAACTTGCTTTTCAAGCTGGATATTCTTCAACTCAGTCAGGCGGAGGCTCTTCCGTAAAGCAGTAATTTCTGAGCTAGCTTGTGAGTCACTTTGAGGAGCACTAGAGCTCGATTCTAGCATCTTAATAGCTTTATCCTTACGAGCAAGCTCAAGGCTTAATAGCTTCACCTCACTCTCAAGCTTCTTAGTAAGAGATTCTTGCGCCTCTGAGATATCGGCATTCCTCGCATTGAATCCTCGTTCAAGGCGAAGCTTGCTAAGCTCTTGTACCAGTGCTTTCTTGTCGTGCAAAATCTTCTCATACTTTTGCTGAAGAATAGCACTCTTGGCACTTTCATTCCTAGCAATCTGAAGATCATGAGTCAAACTGGCAACGCTTGCCTCAAGCTGAGCCGCGTTTTGGCTGGTATCAGCAAGCTGCTGCTCAGTATCACTAGATACGAAACGCTTCCTTGTAGGGGATACACCAGGTGTAGCCGTGGCACGCGTCTGCATTTTCAGAAGCTCATCCTTTGTGCTAGCAAGCTTCGAAGACAAGGCAGCAATCTCTTTATCCTTCTCAGCGACAGCATTCGACAACTTAGTGTGGAAAGAGGCTATAGTCTGTTCAAGACGCTCAATATCACGATTCTTCGTAGCAAGCTCTTCAGAGTTTTGCTTAGACTCACGCTCAAGATTGGTGTTCTTCTCAGTGGTGAACCTGACTTTGTCAGAGGTCTTCTGATACGACTCCCTGAGTGACTCCAACTCCTTGGTTGTACTGCGAGCGTTTGCGAGTGCATCAGTAGAGCTCGCTCTAAGAGCATTGAGTTCAGCAACTGCCTTGCTGTGGGCAGACTGGGACTCCTTCAACTGCTGCTTCAACTCAGGCACGGATGCGGTCAATGAATCGTACTTACTCTGAATCTTCGCAGACGAGGCCTGGCTCTGATTCAGCTCATCATTAATCTTAAGGAGATTTTCGTTAGCAAGATCGATGTCAGCCTCCAAGCGTTTGATGCGGTCTGAGGCAGCAGTAAGCTCACTTTTGTCTGCGGAGCCAGCAGACCTAGCCTCCAACTCAGCAAGTTGGCCGTTTGCCGCCTCGAGCTTAGCAGATAACGAATCATACTTCTCAGCACTAACGCTTTTAGCAAGTTGAGACTTGAGTTTCTCAACCTCACCATTAGCAACGGCCACCTTAGAGAGAGCATTATCAAGATCAGTACGCTCAACTCGCGAAGCGAGTTGTTTGTTAAGCTTCTCAACATCAGACTTACTAGCTTCAAGTTGAGACTTAACTGCTTCAAATTCATCACTCTTTACGCTCTTAGAAACAGTCATGGACAAAGCGGAAGCCTCTAATTTCGACTCCTTGAGTTCCGAAACGAGCTTCTCGTACTTATTCTTGAAATCTGTCAACTCGTCAGTGGTCTTCTTATTATCACGTTTTGACTTCTCGAGCTCAGCAGAGACTGTATTCTTATCGTTCGAATATTTGTCAATTTTGGCCTGAGAATCCTTCACGCAATTCTGGCTCTTCTGAAGTTCTTCACGAGTCGATGTAAGATCAGTCTCAAGCTTAGCGATTTGAGTTTCATAGCTCTGAATTTTTTCTCGAGCGGAACTGAGCTCAGCATTTGTTTCAGAAAACTTTTTCTTATACTCCTCGACTTCCTTAGGGCTAGCACTCTTGTCCACACGCTCTTTAAGCTGAGAAACCTCAGTCTGTGTTGCACTAAGCGAAGACTCGGCCTCATTGAGTTTCACCAAAGTAGACTCATGCGTCTTCTTGAGATCAGAAAGTTCCTTTGCAGTTAATGCAGCAGCTTTGATCTCATTTTTGGCCTTCGAAAGCCAATCGCGAAGCTTCGTAACCTCACCACTGGTCGTCTTGAGCTTGTTTGACTTCTCTTCAAGCAAGGATTTTGTCTTGGTCATTTCTTCAGCGCGGTTGTCGTGCGTTTTCTGAAGTTCATCATGAGTCTCCTGCAGCTTAGCCAATGAAGAAACCTTTTCATCAAGTGCCGATTTAAGCTCGCTAGTCTCCTTAGAGTGTTGCTCCTTGGAACTGTTTAGGCTCTCCAGATCAGACTGTAAACTAGCGTTAAGGTCCCTTGATTCCTTAAGATTCTTCTCAAGTTCACTTACCTCCTTATCGGCTACCTTAAGTCTCTCCTCCATTTTTGTAGCGGAGGCAAGCTTTTCCTTGAGAGAAGCAACTTCATCGAAAGCGCGAACGGTTTCAGTCTCAGATCTCTTCATAGAGGACTTCAACTCAGCAATCTCACGCTTGTGATCAGCTACTTCATTCTTAGCCTCTTCCAAAAGTTTCTCGACAGCACCCAAAGAATCCTTCTGCTCGGATGCAAGTTTTGCAATCTTCTCGTCAGCTTCAATAGCCTCCTTTCTAAGTTTCTCATCAAACTCAGCTTCAACCTTCTCCTTCAATTGAATCAGCTCATCATACTCGTCTTTCAGCTTGGAATGTTGCTGGCTTAATTGATTAAGTGCTGCTGTGGATGCCTCATCACGAGATCGAGCAGCACTAGCGGCAAACTCATTAGCTTCGTTAACCTCGTTTTGCTCTTTACGGAGCTGCTCGATTTCTTCAATGAGTTCCTCCTTTGAACGAAGTGCAGCGATCAGCTCTGCACGCAACTCATTACGCGAAGAAACTAAGCTGACCTGTTCTTCACGAAGACGGTTGACTGAACCCTCTAACTTTTGCATGCGCATATCCTTGCGGCTGTTATCCATGCCCTCTTTGGATAGTAGTAAAGGCATGAGACTGGTGGTAATCTTCCACCACGGGTCAGAAGAGTTTTTCAAGTTAACTCTGAAAGTCTTCGCCAAAACCTTAGCAGCACGCTTACGGTGTAACTCGTTGTTATAAGCCTCACGAACGAGTGCACCTCTACTCAAAGTCTGTACGGTCAACATTTGCTCTCGCACAAGATTTTCGAGGCGATGTTCGAGATCTGCAAGGACGCCATTCCTGAAGAACACCTTAGAGAGACCAACCTTATACGTGGAAGGGTCTAGCTTTATCCGCTGTAGGATCGTAGCTGCAGTATGTTGAGAATTGAATGGTCCACTGACATGACCCGCGAGAGCGCGGTAACGTTGGCAAAAGTCCTGGAACTCAACGCGGTTCGGGAAACCTGATCGAGCAATCCTAATACCTTCTAAGACACCATTGCATCTCAATTGATCCAAAACAAGGCGGTTGTCGAATACATTAGGAGACTTGGCTGTGTTGGGAAGAATGCACCGAACGAAGTGAGGATGAGTCGCTTGTAAGTGCGTCATAAGGCTATTGAGCTGCTCCTTATGCTTTTGAGCAACCGTGCGGAAGAGCATTGACTTACCCTTAACGGGGGAAGCAGGTCCAGCATTAGGAGTATTAGGAGTAGAAGGTGCAAATAAAGATCTGATAAGTGAGTTCGAGGAATCCGCAAGCATTGACTCTGCAGCATCACTAAGGGGGTCCTTGTTCTTCTCCATCCAGCCATCGGTTTGATATTCGACAGGCTGGGCATAATGATGAATAGTAAATCCTTGACCAAGACGAGAAGGCTCAAACTTTGGATTCTTGCCCTTCCACTGGTCAACCAGCTTGCTGTTGAAAGAGGCATCACTACCACTGAGCAGAGCAGACTCTTCATTCAAGCAGCTGAAGATACCCATGGGAGCTTTGCTTTGTTCAATAAGATCAATAGTAGGCTGAAGATCGGCACCATAATCGACATACTCCCAATCAACCTTCTGTTTGATGTACTCCTCTTGCTCAAGCACAAACATATGGTGGTTGAAGAACTGTTGAAGCTTCTCGTTAGTGTAGTTAATACAAAGCTGCTCGAAGGAGTTCTGGTCGAAAATTTCGAAGCCAGCGATATCAAGAACACCGATACTAGCATTTGACTTATCCTTTTCTCCCAATCTGACATTAAGTTGAGCTACAATATAACCGAAGAGGCGTTCATACAGAGCCTTAGCAATCGCATTAGTAGTATGGTGAGCCTGATGAGCATTTCGGCTCTGGGTAACAAATTGGCGTCCCGTCTTCACCTTTGGCTTAAGAATTGCACTGACGAAATTCGACGGCTCAACACCAAGCAACTCGCAAACCTTCTCCACATCACTCATATCAGATACAGCACCCTGGTCAGCACTACTTGCTCTGAACTGGACCTGTCCCAGGAGAAGAACACAAGCAACGAGACTCATAATATTAAATACCTCTGAATCTCTGAATCCCATAACCTTAAATGCTTCAACAAGGTGCTGATATGAAGCAGAATCATTCACACCAGTTATAGTAGGCGAGCTCTTCGCTAAGTAATTGAAATCTTTTGGCTGCGCATCATGAGGTATGAGTAGCTGAGACTTGACTTCAGCAGGTGCTCCGCTAAGCAACTGGTAAAAGATATGATAGTTACGCTCATCACTATGCTGTGTGACGACTCGCGATTTCTCCAAGAGATACCATTGAATAGAAGCACCTACAATACTTGCAGATTCACGATCGAATTGGATTTTGATAAATTTGCCAAAACGCGACGAGTTCGCGTTGCGGATAGTTTGTGCGTTACCAAATGCCTCAAGAATCGGATTAGTCTGAATGATTTTCTCATCGATACCACCAGTAGCACAATTAGTGATGCTGCTAAGATACTGGATTGCCTTTTTCGTGTTCTCAGTCTTACCAGCACCACTTTCACCAGTGATAAGAATAGACTGATCGCGCTTGGTCTCACGCAAATTGCAAATCGCCTGCTCTGCAATGGCATAAATATGAGGATCAGTTTCATCGCGACGTTTGTCTTTGAAGCTGGCAACTACGGTGCTGTCGTAAATGGGAAGGTCGCGGTAGGGATTGACTGCAACGAGAAAAAGGCCTGAGTAGGTATAAATCTTGCCGTTTTCCCAGCGACTATGAAGATTATTGACGACACTGGGTTCATTAAGGTAGGTGAGCTCGGCCATATCACCCACCTGTTCAAATTGCTCGGGGTTTACCTTTTCGGCCTTCGCAGCATCGAGTTCTAGAATGTCACTGGTTCCCTCGACACGCACCTTGAGCATACCAGCATTCTCACTGATTATCACTCCTTTGCGAAAAAGGTTAGTTTCGTCGGGAACCCACACACATTTAGTAGAATCCGCCATCGGTGGAATCTCAAATTAGTACGAAAAGTGTGTGTGTGGAATAAATAAATGTGAATAGAAACAAAATAATCTAAATCACAAACACAAAGTAAAGAGAAGTCTATAAATTATCCAATTTTTTTGACGATTTTTTGGAATGGTTCAAGGCTTTCCTTGGTACTCTTACTTAGCTGTGCTTTGTGGGTGATTTGTTTATGAATGAGGCGTCTGCCCTATGGTATGGAATGTAGATGGGGCACGCGTTATTTAGATACATTAGGGTTTCGCTGTTTACGCATCCTCTAAGCTTGTGTTGCAGAGAGTAGAAGTGGTTAAAAATGGGTAAGGATCTCCTGGGAGCGGTTAAAAAAAGTCGTACACTGTATATATGGTGTTAATATTCGACTACTAAATAAAATACTATATTTCGCTCAAATTTGTAAAATGACTACATAACATTATCAATGGTATTGCTGAAATTAAAACGGTGTTTTATGTGTGAGCTGGATAAACGTGGACCGTGCGAATCATTTCTATAAACAATTCTTATTAGTGTTAGTTTTAGTTTTATTCTATTTTATATATGTGATGATAGTGTTTTATGGATGAATATTTTGAACCAACTCGTTTGTCCATGGGCTGATCTATATGTGTGGAGATCATATGCAGGCTAATCATTACCGCCTTAGTTGTGCAACAAGATTAGGGTGTGCACTGCAGCATCTTTCAAGCAGGTCAGGTCCATCAGGTCCATCAGATCCTAATGATCCTAATGATCGTAATACGTATATAGATTTATTGTATATAATGAAGGCGCAAGCTTCATAATAGTAGGATATTTCTTTTTACATTTCCATGGATAGTAAACTTGATTCGAAGGCTAGGCCTTCCTCGGTGGCACTTACACCCGAAGACTTGAGTAACATTAGTCTTGCTAATCGCTACGTTGAGGAGAATGAAGAAGATGCTAATTCTGAAAGAGCCCAACAGGCAAAATGTGTGTCATTGGATAATAGTGACTATAAATCTAGTAAGGGAATAAGCTTGGCGGAGCCTGAGCCGGAGACCAGTTATGATAAAAGCCTTGACGACCATTCCAGCTTTGAAAAGACATCTACCTCTTTAAGCTACTCCGAATATGATTATCTGCTTGCTAAATTCAAGCAACAGCGCGGCGCTTTGTTAAGCGTGATAATTGGGCTTTCTGTTGCCCTTCTAGGCTGTATTATTGGTATTATTATCATGAAGGTTCTTCCTCGAAAATCGCCAGTTTTAACAAACAGTGAGCTTCCGAACGAATTGAATCTCATTGTAGGTATCGATAATAAAGTAGATGACCCATGGAGAATCCATCAATATCCTACAGTTAGTTCAGACGAAAAGGACATTGCGGAGATCTTTACCGATCACACTTTGTATCAGACATTTTATGGAGTTACGTATAATGGACCCGATCCCAGTTACTATCCCAATTCTTCTCATGAAACCAATAATATGGAGATCACGGCTTTGGCTAAACGGGATGAGGATGGTGACAGTAAGCACGCTAAAGTGATAAACTCCAGTTATAAGATACAACATCAAATTTCTATTGACATGGCCTTGCTTTCAAGAGTCACCACTCGAATTAGACTGATTTATAACAGTGCAAATCGTCTCACTGAACGCGTTTTGCAGGCACTTGTTGAGCTCAATCTGAACCTTACAATACACCTAAGTGTTAGCGCAGCCAAATGGGAAAAAGAGAATGTGAACATTCGCGAACTTATCAATAGTGCGCCTCCAAACTTGATAAGTGCTGTTTATCTAGAGCGTGATGCTAGTGAAGATACGACCTTCCTGGCATTAATGGAGCTTCAGGCTTTCCTCAACAGGCGAGAGCTTGCTGATAACATCGAAGTATCCCTGGTAGAACCCCAGAAATCCCAAGCAAATCCACTAAATTTGTCTGAAGACAAAAACTTGGCCATTTCATATCTGAACAATGATAAAGGTAGAAATCTTTACACCAATCTCGAAACCTCCCCCGAAACAAGTGAGAAAGCACGCACAATGTTTTCTTGGGTTTGCGGCATTGCACCCAATCTACGCAAGGAAATTGAATGGTTCTGGTCAAATTCATTTGACGATGGTGATATTGTTCTCAATGGAATCTTTTCGAAAGACCGTGTGCTTAAACCAGCCGGGCTGCCGCGGTGCTCTGCCTGAGCATTCGACCCGAGGGTGCACTACGTGATCGCTCTGAGTTTTTTTTAAATATTAAAGAATCCCATGAATGATATAAATATTAATAAATTAAAAATATATATAAAATAGAATTGTTATAATAACCGTGAAGATATTATTTCTGTTATGCGGAATATTATTATTGTTTGATTTCATAGAACTCATTTGAACTTCCCTAGCTTGAAGAACCGCGCACGTGATCAACATCATGACATATATGGTCGACCGCGAGAAATTTCAACTCTCCATATTCATATTCTAATGCTCTATTACCTGCGTGCGGCTTTGACATAGGTTCTCCGCGTGTTAAATGGACGGGCAAAGATAAAGTATTTGAGGTCTCGTGTAATAATTTGGTGTTTTCTGAACCTGGATTCCAGGTTTCTTTCCAAAGCTCCATTTCGCTTGCGAGGTACATATTTCGATAATTATATTGTCATTTAATGATATTAGTTAGCTATTTAAAATTACTTATTTAGTTTATTAAGCTGTGGTGAACATCTTGTAGTTGACCCACAACCAGAAGTACGAAAAGCATGCAAATGAGCCAGCCATGTTCAACACCACTAGGAGATCTGGATACCTAGCAGCTATATGCTCAGGGATGATATGATACTGATCCGCCAGCATCACTATCAGGAAAGCAGTATAAGATGCAATGACCAACAATCTATTGAATAAGTTGCGAGGCCAGAAGGATTTGGCATCATAGAGGAACCAATTTGAAAAAGCAGCTACAGTGAAGTACTGCAAGCCCAATTCTTCGCGCTTGAGCAGGGGCCAGTAGGAAAAGTAAGCCGTGTTGCAAGCCCAATTACACATGGCCATCACTCCCGGAGTGTCCTGTTCAGCCAATGATGCCAGCACGGTTGGCATAAGGGGAATCAATACACTCTTTTCGTGTACCTGGAAAGAGAACAAGAAAAAACCCCAAGCACAGCTTGCAAATGCCCAGGGCCACGCCCGCGATTTTCCCATGTAAGCTGAAACAGAACTTGGGGCAATGGCAACCAGCGTCGCACCTAAAGCCAATACTTGCAGCTGTTGCGGAGTGAATCGTTCCTTCAGTTTAAAAACAGTATAGTTGATCGTACACCACAGGTTAGCAACTTTATCCTCCCACAAACCTCTGAATACTGGGAATACTCGCACCAGAATCTGAAGCAGGTTCTGCTGATTATAGAGAGGTGAAGCTTCCAAATCAATAAACGGAACCAACATAACTGCAGCGGTAACCAGAACGGTGGTAGCTACCGCAAGGAAGCGACCAAACTTGATATTCCATTTGGTAGCAGGGCCCAAGCAGTGTCCCAAAATAGCAGTAAATACGACCGGCGCATAGTAGAGCGACATCTGCTTAAAGAAAAGCGCTAGAACAAACAACATACTGCCAACCACAAATCTGTGGTTGCACAATGCAGTCATTGAGGCCATGGCAAGACCCAACATAACTGAATTGAACTGGAAATGTCCATGGTCAATAATTGAGAGGACAGGCCAGTGCAATACGTAAAACAACATGATGCTACGCTTCACAACCGACGTCTTTGCGGTATTAGTTTTAATCCAGTACCACACAGCAGGCAAAAACACTAGCAATTGGCTCACAATTGCAGTCAGACGCATGTATGCCTTTAACCCTGGGGTCTCGAGACCACGAGATGTATCCAACGCAAACCACACCGGGTCAAGCTTGGTGCCAATGATACCACATACCCAAGAATGGAATGCAGTAAGCGGAGGATAGTCAAGCCTCCACCAATCGAAGTCGTAGTAGTACCAGGCTTTGGCATTGAGATATTGTGTGATCTCCATCCAATGGCGCTGGGCCTCAAAGTCACCAAACTGGGGCGGGGTGTTAAAACCTGAATAAGGCCCCAAACCGATGAGTGCCCATAAAAGGACCGCACCGGAAACGACCGTAAGGTACGCCAAACTAGTGCTGTTCGCTGCCAAAGGTGTGATCAACCGTTCCGCCGCACTCATGAAATTCAGGGTTGGTGTGCACCCACGCGTATATCATCAATGTAGTCATGTGATAGAATATGCGAGCTTCAGTAGTAGTAGTAGTACTACTAGTTTCCAGAGAGTGTACATAGTAAGTTGAGAAATATTGCATTAAAACTCTAATAATTACACAATTTCACACCAAAGAGTAAAGATCATCACTGTTTTTAATTAATTGTCTAAATAAATAATTTAAATTAGAGCAGAAAGATGCTGAATCACTAAACGTCTCACGACTGCAGCGGGATGAGAACAAGTTTGTTCAATAACAGCCTCAAGGGCTCGGGGTTAGATAAATTCAACGATTCGATTGCTTGTAAGGCATCCTTGTAATGCCTTTCAATTGCCTGCTCGGTGTATTGAATACTACCAGCAGCCACAAGGCAGTGCACAGCGTGCTCCTTCAAGACTTCACAATGAGTATGCTGACGCAGAATTCCAGCTAGCTCAGCACCTAAAGAGACTCGCTCTTCTCTGGACGGACCATTGGTTGGGCTGAAGTCCGGCTCAGCCGCAATTTTTGCATTTACGAGACAATGAATGACGGGGAAAGAGTACTTGCCCTCAGTGATATCTTCGGCAAATCCCTTATTTTTTTTGTACCTTTCGCTACTTAGGTTCAGCAAATCATCCTGTATCTGGTAAATTAGTCCGAAGATGTCTGCCACTTCCACTAAATTGAGGTCTTTATGGGGAGAGTATTGTTGGAGTAACCTTACGGCTAGTCGATACAACCCACCGGTTTTCTTCTGCACCATCTGATTATATTCAGATTCAGAAGGGCATATGTTAGTATCTCTCCAGTATAAGTCTAAACTTTGGCCTTCATGCAAAGCAATTAACTCATCAAACAGAATACTCTGGGACTCAGGGAATATCTGACACGCCTCACGCAAAGTGTCGAGCATCACAAAACTTGCGCTATTAATAGTCCTAGGAACACCGAAAACACTGTGTGCCACCGGTCTACCCCTGCGTAAGCTAGCATTGTCCTCGATATCGTCCAGCAACAACGAGACAGTATGTAAGCGCTCAATCAGGGTCTTTACTCGATCAACCACAGAGTCGGGGGCTTGTAAGATGGAATTAAACGCATCAATATGTTTTGTTCGTAAACCTTTACCAGGAGTTAGCTCCAAATAACGATAAGGATCCCAAATTTGATCCAGTTTGTTTTCACTCTGCATGTAGCGCCAATGCAGTCTGGGGCAAGGATAGTGGCGACTCTCCCCATAAACCACAGCCGCTCAGAGAGCCACACACACACACACACACACACTCTGTCTCTACTAAATAGCACAGATACATACATATATATAAATATAGATATAATAATATATAATAATAATCATGAAATTGTAGTCCTAGTAGAGTACAAATTAAAAAAATAAAGATATATTTTTTGATATGTCGTATAGTCATGATATTACAAAATATATATAGGTTTCGTTCTAAATTTAAAAGAGGTCCAACGAAGGAGCCAAGAAGTCTAGCATGGAATACTCCGTCTCGTTCGAACCTACATTGATCTCTTCGGGAATGTCTTCAGTAAAAGAAGATGAATATTTTTTGGAGTCTTCAGTTTGGAAATTGCGGAAGTAAATATCCGAAAAATCGTCATAATCAGTATTGGAAGTCAATGAAGCCAAAGATTCGCCTTTGATGTTCTCGGGAGGAGTCAACATGTCCACAGAATTCGACCGCGAGGTTGAAGTTACAGTGGAGAGTGTGTTGCCACCGCCAAGATCATAAATGCTCTGGCCCTCAATCTCTATGCTCAATGGATCAATAGTTACCGATGAAATTGAAGAGGTTCTCATGGCAGGCGAGTCGTCAGTAAAGCTCGAGTACGAGTCATAAGAATTGTTCACGCTACCAGAGAGATCAGCCGCCAAATTCTTAGGCGAGATGGAAGCAGGGTTGATAGACATAAGATCAACCGAGCCCTCCATCGGCGCGAAGATTGACGCAGTGTTAACTGAGTTAAGTAGCTCCTGATCAGACTGGAGCAAATCGGCATTATCATTAGTAGCTTTTGCACCAGAGCCAGTACCGGAAGCATCATTGCTGAAGCTATTCACGCTGCTACTTCTGCTCGAATCCTCGGGCGAAGTGGGCAACGAGCCGTTTGACACGGGGCTACCAAGGTAAGAGCCTCCGTAGGCTCCCATACTGGCAGAAGCAGTGGAGATAGAGGGAGGCATCGACTGGTCACGGCCTAATCCACCGGCAAGACCAGGCTTGGTATCAGGCTTGATATTGATTTGACTGTTAAGGCTAACTGGCGAAGTGGAGCTGCCGTTATGACCAGCAATAGTAGCGGTAGTTGCAGTGCCAGCACTGCTCGCACGAGGTACCTTGGCGGTCGAAGAGGTCGTTACTGCGGAGCGACGACGCTTCTGCAGATCGGTCTTGCCATGAGGCACACGCTTGCGATTCGCTAAACTCGCGCGCGTATGGATATGAATCGGCATAGGCTGCGACGATTCCGGGGTGCACGGCTTAGGAAGCAAGGGTCTGAAAGCTGGGCGAATCGGTACAGGATGTCTTCGCACAGGATGGGAATGTGTCTCCTTTTCAACGCCGTAGCTACCACGGTTCATATGATTGTGTGTATCTGTCATGTTCTGATTTTAATAGAAGTGGTATGCAGATTTAATTATTGGCCCAAAAGTAAAAAAAGATAGAGAGGCGCGTTAACACGAGGGTGTGTTAGAGGGTGGTTGAGTAAAAAAATATGAATGGTGTAAAAGTGAAGTTTTTGTTAATTTTGTTTAGAATCAATCAAGGGGTTGATTCTGACACTTTCCTAGCTGTGATGAAGCACGAAAAGCCTTTTGTTTGCGACGTGTTATACTCGCGAGTGTGTCTTTTTCTTTGTGATTTCAGTTCTACAGTTGCCAACGACGACAATGTGAAACCAACGCGATAAAAACTACGAAAGGTTAATGACTCGTCAAATTGAACAACTAAAACCTGATATACGGCGATAGCTTTCTATTAAAAAAAATAACAGGTATACTCAGTGTAGCAACCAGCGCTTCAGTCAGAGCAACCTAATGTGGACTACGAATATGACTTTTTTTTGGAGTTGGCTACTTACCGAATCCTGAGGTGCGTAATATCACAACAAGGAAAACGCAAGTAGAAAAACCAAAAGCAAGGAAATTTAAAATTACCGCTCAAGATGCAAACCTTTGTTGGTTGCCGGTTACCTATATCAACGATTGAGCGAGGGCTTTTTATTAAATGTTATTTTGCTCCTGATGTTAGGGCTAAAAATGCGCTCTGTAGGGTTTTCAGTGACTACCTTCCCCCGTCCATGCCTACCGCTCGGATCTTAACTTCCACACCCGTACTCGCTTCGGACGAATATTGTTTTAATTGTCACGATTCTGTCTAGAATTGAAAGTTAATAAATAATAATATCATTTATGTAAGGAAAAGAGAACCTTATTAATAATAGCATGTTAAATACCTCAATTGCAAAGGACTAGACCGTGGAGCAGGGGGTTTTTTACATGATATCACAAAAATGCCACTCGGTGCTAACGTGTAGTAAATTGATTATATAAGCAGTACCGTGCGTTCGGATGTAGACGCGGACCTGTCAACTTCTAACTTAAGATACATAAGGACAAATTATCAATTAAAAAAGAATTTAATAGTGATACTTCCTACAATTAATTTGTAAAAAGAAATCGAGGTCTAACGGTACCTTGTGTATTAAATATCCAGGTTCGGAGTCCTGCTTCGGCTGTGCAAAAAAAGAACACCCTGTGTGTCACTGTACCTTACCCATTCATTATCCGGATATTCACAACCTAGATCGGCTGGCGCTAGCCGCGATACAAGCATAAATGAGACAAAAAACAAGCACACGGAGAAGTACTAGCACACGGAGTAAAAACCAGCTATAAGCTAACACCGCATTACTCGTACATGACATACAAAAAATATATATGGTAAAAATTAATATGCGAGAGAATTTAATAAGATTCAAATTCGACCAAAAAGTTTAAGATGAGCAACTAGACACTTCCGTGATTATCTCTCGATTCGAACAGTGTTTGGAAGTATAGTCAACTTGCCGCGAGTATTCGCTAACTATAGTCAATTTTTTTTCTAAAGAACCATAATTCTTTTAATTATGTTATACATGCGCCACGATTTTCGTGCAGAAATTCGGCTTTCGCGCTGTAACCTTTTTTGTGGGGAAGGTGCAGCGGAGCCACTATTACCACAAAAAACAATTATGGTTGCCGAGATGAGCTGGCCTCGTTGTCAAATGATGAGCGTCACATGACAATACACAGAAACTCCATAACCTGGTGCAGAGAAATGCTGTAGTTGGGATATTGGATACCCGGGGTTCAGGGGTTCTCTTGCCCCAAGCCAAACCCTGATTATGTAGGGCAACACAGAGCATGTCCATCTGTTGTAGCAGCGAGATGAAAGAGGCGTCTAGGCCAAGCACCAACAAGGCAAAACAAGATCAATGTAATAGTAACTTGTGAGGGGAAAAATAGGATGTTATGAAGTCAAATCTCAATTTTAATCATCAGCTTCAATAATTGAGCCATAGCGGCAAATTATGGTTTTGTTTTTGGCGATTTATCACTTTGAGAACCGTAGCGATGGGTTGCTACTGTCGAACGATCGGTATGGAATGGTCCCCCAGATCGCGCAATGGTCCCCCAGATCGAATATACCAGCCGCGGCTAGTGAGATAAACTTCAATTAACCAAAATAAAACAATCCTGATCAGCCGATTGAGGTGAATTGAGGCGAATTGGGCTGAATATGTCGTCGCTTCTTTCCCATAACCTTTTTATGTCTATATATATATTTATATATATTTATATTAATATACCTGTAAATATATGTACGTAAATATATAAATATATACAATGCATTAATCACTGCTCAGAAGACAGAATATTAAGAATGAGCGGCTGCAGCTTGCGATTGCTGGCCACAATTCCCTTGTTCTGCTTCAGAGTGCGACCCTGTCCAAAATCGAGCGCGTGACCGTACATGTCGCTGACCATGCCACCAGCCTCAGTGATTAGGAGCGAACCAGCTGCGTGGTCCCAGATCTTCTCCTCATATTTCAGCGAGACCGGCAATCTCAAATAAATATCGGCTTCACCGCGTGCGAGCTCGCAGTACTTCGCCTGGCTGTCCATGCGCACAGCGGGCTTGGTGAGACCCAACTCGCGAGCGATCTTGGACTGCTGGCCCAATGCAGAGTGGCCGCTTTCAACTGACTCGCAGAACTGGGCATCAGCAGCGCTGTCAATCTCACGGAACTTCAACGGTTTGGGATGGTGTGGGTGCGGGTGCTCAGCGCTGGGGGCCGGGTATAATGGCACCCACGAGCCGCCCTCGCCTCTAACTGCATAGAAAATTCCACCGTCCTTGTCGAGGTTGGGACAGCCAATAACACCTACCTGGACCACCGAGTCCACGATGAGGGCGAGGCAGACGGCGTACTGACCGCCTCTGAGGAAGCCCTTGGTGCCATCTACGGGGTCCAAGGCCCACTGGCGACCAGTGGCACTGCCACCGAAGGTACCGAAGTCGATTGCCTCGCACAGTCTGTTAGCAGCCTCAGCATCGTCACCATGGAAACGAGGGTCCGAGGGGGCGAACTCACGGGCGAGAGCAAGCAGCTGGCCCGACAAACGCTCGTTGCCCCTGATTTCACCGCTATCCTCCTCACCAACGATGGGGTCTTCAGGGAAAGCAGCTCTGATAGCAGAGGTGATTACTGCCTGAGCAGCGAAGTCAGCGAGGGTGACTGGGGAGTTGTCCTCCTTTTTAATGGCAGAGACGTTCTTGCCCTGCGCAACCTTATGCGTCAAATAGGATGCACGCCTCACTGCTTCCAGCGCGACCTTAAGTTCTTGGGCGTAGCTCATCTATTAAAACAATACGCTAACAGTGTGTGTTGTTGTGTGTGTGTTAGTGTATAGGTGTGGGGTGCCCTTAGGATTGTTTATTTGGTGATTAATTTGAGCTAAGGTCGGGGCAGGGTCGGGGTGTGACTCGGTGTGGTGTGTGTGGTGAGTACGCACGAGGACTGGTTGCGTCTGGGTAGGAGAAGGAGAAGTGGAGTCCGAGGGGAGTACAGTGCAGAAGTGGTAGTAGTAGTAGTAGTAGTAGTATTTGGGAGTTCTACTGTGTTAAGGTAAAAGAAAGTGTCCCAAAATCCGCCCAACGCACCAAACGCACCTGACCACCCTTTCCATCTTCTACTTCTCTTTCTCCTAATTGCTCTCCCACATTCAAATTAAAGTTTAACGCGTGATCATCCTGGGAAGTAGACGTGGCACCCTTGACCGGCTCACATTTAATTTAATTGCTGACCATATATTTATTTTCTGTACCAAATAATAGCAACATTTAATTATATAATTATGAATGCTTCTGTCGATATATATAGTATTCATAGATCTAATCTTTTTTTTAAATTGATATAAAAATGGATATAAATATTCTAACTAGGCAAGCCTAAGCGAATTTGTAGCGGAATCCCGCGTGTCTGTGGAGCACTTCTGTAAAGCTACCTTCCTCTTCCTAGGGGAAAGGGGCACTTTTCTGGGGCACCACCTCCTGCCCAACCCTTGTTTCAGGCGTCAAGCGTCAGTACGCTTTCCACGAGCAGCGGCACCACCACAATTCACCGCCTGCAAAGCAGAAATACACTAACCATTCGCCATATAGTTTTAGCACGCTTTCCACTACCAAATTATTATTATTTTCATTACTATTTTTATTTAATTCGCCATATTATCACAAGGTGTGCCCGGTCAATCCCCTTCGAAAGCTTAGTAGGTGGTTGCATCAGTACACTGCCCAGGTCCCCTTTTCCTCTTTTTTACCCCACACATTTGTTCATTCAACCGCTTTACATTGCATTCCACCGCACCTGAAGGAGCATGTTCCGGAACTTCTCGCGGTCTATAAGCAACCGCTCGAGCAACAGCTCGTCCCATAGCCGGCGAGGCTCTGAGCACAAAACTGATCTTGCCATCACCGCGCCCAAACAGATTGTGCGTGCGTTGTATCCTTACAAGTCTGAGCGCCCCGAGGAGCTCTCGTTCCAGAAAAACGACTTCTTCTACGTCACTGACGAGCCCGCGGGCGACTGGTTCGTCGCGTTCAACCCCCTGCAAAATACACGTGGCTTGGTGCCCATCTCGTACTTCGAGGTTGTGCAGCGCCAGGAGCCCTCTGCCGTCCCGGTTTCGCAGGCGCGCCGCCCTCAAAGCCGCGGTCAAGTCAATACCAGCGGCGTATCCAGCATCCACTCTCGTTCCCAGAGTAACGAGAGCCAGCGCAGCTACGGGCACAGCTACACCAACAGCGTGGGGAACAACAGCTTTGGTGCTTCTAACACGAGTCCCCACAAAATTTTGCAAACCAGCGGTGCTCCTGCTCATACGCGCGTGGGCAGCGCCGGCAGCTACAACACGCGTCCTCGCAGCGGTGCGCGCTCGCTCGCGCTCTACGGCTTCGTTCTGTACGATTTCCAGGCTGAACGTAACGACGAGCTCACGGTAACTGCGGGCGAGTCAATCGTGATCGTTGCACAGAGCACCGAGGAATGGTTTGTGGCCAAACCTATCGGAAGACTGGGTGGTCCGGGACTGATTCCCATTAGCTACGTCGAGCTGCGTGAGGTGGGCACAGACGAGATTTTGCCTGACGTCAGCGACGCCATCCAGCGCGCGGGACTCCCCCAGGTGGACGAGTGGAAGCGTAAACTCGCAGAGTACAAGGCCAGCTCGATCCCGCTTGGCCGATTCGGTGATACCACATCCAGCGCAGCTGGCACTGCTCCCAATGGACACAGCCATAAAGGTAGCTACGGTGGTCCTATAGCATCTGCCGCACCTGCAGCCGCTGGTGCTGGTGCAGGTGCAGGTGCCGGTGCCGGTGCTGGTTATAGAAGCGCATCCGGTGGCAGTGTTTCGCACGGTAAAGCAGTGCACGGTAGTAGTGGTGCTGGTGCTGGTGGTGGTGCTGGCGGTGCTGGTGCCACTGCAGTGACTACTGCTGGTCCCCACCCACCAACTGCTACTCCTGGTGTGTTTAGTCCCACCGTTCCCTACGTGCTTTCGGCCAAGGTAGATAGATTTGCCATTAACGGTGGCCGCTACTGGTACCTCGTGAAGGTGCAAATGTCTAACTTCAAGCATCGTAATTTGTGCCGGTACTACCAGGACTTCTATGACTTCCAAATAAAGCTGCTCGAACAGTTCCCCGAGGAGGCTGGTCGTACCGGAAGACAGCGCACCCTTCCGTTTATGCCTGGCCCGCTCACGTTGTTGAGCCATACCATGACCTCGCAACGCCGGGCCAACTTGGACGAGTACGTTCATGAACTAATTCGCATGCCACCCTACATCAGCCAGAGCCCTGTGGTGCTTGATCTCTTCGCAGTTCACCCCGGCGACATCGAGCGCGATGCTCCCACAGATGAAGTGCCGGAACCCATTGATGAAGAGGCCAACGAGCACTACTCTGGAGATGTTGCGGAGGGTACTGACAGTAATTCTGAATCTTCCAACACTGCAATCAACAGCAATAATAACAACAACAGCACCAGCAAGGGTGTCCACCACCCCCCGGCTAATATTTCCCATTCAAGCAATCATCCTCGCAATACCAACCATCCTAGCACGAACCCCCCTACAGCTCAGGCCCCACTTGCACAACCTTCATTAGGCACCTCAGCTCAAGCACCTGCTTCAGGATCAAGTACACAGCAGCACCAGCAGGATCTGGCGCGGAAGCAGCACGAGCTCCAACTCGAGCAGATGCAACGGCTGGAGTTGCAAAATAATCAGCAGCAGCATAACGATCAGCAGCGAAAACTGTCTGATAACTCATCAAGAGCGAACTACGGCCAGTTCTCGGAGGGTAATGTCTCCACCGCCAGCGTAGATGACATGTACGCCCAGCGTAGTGGGAGCGTCGATACCACTGCCACCAGAGGTCAATATGGTGATCGCAATGCGTCACTGCAAAAACCCAGCAGCAGCGCTGCGTACAAAATCAAGGTGTATGCCCACCATGAGGTTTTTGCAATTCGCATGCCTGTCGAGTCGTCGTTCTCCGAGATTTTCGAGAAAATCTCTTCTCGTTTGACGATTCCGAACCCACAGCTGTACACTAGTCCTGAATATGAGGGCGTACCGGTAACTACCGCAGCTCAGTTTCATCATGCGTTGAATGGGGGCACTAAGCTGGCTCTTTACTTGGCTCCCTGAAAAAGAAAAATCACAATTAAATTACATCACTATTTATACATAATTCTCTACCTAATAATAATAATAATAAATAAAGGAAGAAGAATTCCACATAAGATGAAAGTACCATTAGTTCTCGTTAAGATTTCTTTTTGCTTCTTCTCTTTGCAAACGAATAAATAAATGAATTTAGGCGAAATGGAAATAATATTACCGGTAAATTAATCCTCCATTCTGTTTGTGCTGTCCGTATCATCCGAGTCACGCCCACGCTGTGACTTTCTCAGCGCATTCACTTTCTGTTTCCTCCGCTCAGCATGTGGTCTTAAATTGTTTGGACTAGGTCTCTCTGACCGGTCAGAGTACAAAATTAATGCATTGTCTTTACGCAAGTTAGGAGGGGGCGGTGGTGTCGATACTCGTGGTGGTTCATTCCTAATAAAATCGGGTATTCTTGTGAACCTGTCATCAATCTCTACTTCATTAAGATCATTGTTGAACTCTCTGCGGTTAAGATGTGTGAAATACTTGCCTTCCACACCATCCATCTCCGCAGAATCCTCTGGGAAAGTTGCTGGACCAGTAGTGGCTGAATCAGTAGCACCTGAATCAGTACTGGCCGAACCAGCTGCCGAATTCGACTCTAAATTGGAAGCCTCATATGAATGCCTTGCATCATTAAGTGAAATTTCCCGCAACTGTTTTGCCAGTTTATTGGGGCACTGCCGACCATACTCATTGTACCCATCCCCAGAAAAAAGTGCCGACGACTGGCGCTTTACTGGCATTGCATCAACCTCCTACACCAATCGGGACAATGATATGTCAACAAATGTTTATATTTTCTGAAAAGCTCCGTTTTCAATCGCCTGGTGGTTTATCGGATTGCCCAGCTAATATTATTGTGTACCTCGCTGTGGAAATGCAGGTTAGGGCGGTGCTCGAGCATACTTCCCATGTTGCAAGTATCAGTTGTTACCAGTAGGTACCAGGAGATACGAGCGCGTTAGTTATTATTATTTCTTATAACTAACAAAAGCAGCTACTAGTCATTCGAAACAAGTGTATATATTCTTCAAACCCCTTTTTTTTTATGAACAGGGGGGTGTATATAATCAGCGAATAGTACTTGTATTAGAATACGGATTTTGTTTATTCTTTTCCTTTCACAGAAATTACTTAATAACACCTGGTATATATTAGTTTTGATCGCGTAATGCATATATTAGCATAATAGCTACGCCTACGCTGCCAATTTAATTAATCACCAGGCCCTTAGGGTAAATGACCGAGCTTTATCGGCCCCCTTATATCGCTTAGTTGGCGTTTCTATACCGTCTGTAAATCATATACTTTGACATTGGACATTGGCTATTCGTGAAAAAGTTTAGAATATCAACAACCCATTTTACAAATTAATTCAATAATTTTAATGATAAGTTCTTATATTGACTCTATGTAGTACTCTCTAAGCGCCGATCGAGGCCTATATAAAACATATTAATAGGGTTAAGGAGAAAAATGACCCTATCGCTGGGAATTACAGCGCGTTGGTATACAACCCTAACTTTGCTCATCTCGGCTTGGTTCTGTTCCCAATTAGAACACAATGACGGCTACTCAATTAACCTAACCGACATCCACTCCGCTCCGCACAAAGCACCTGCTTCCTTGTATTATTGAGTGGATTTGCATATTTTCGCATAAATTCTTGTACATAAGAGCGAAAAACACACAGAAAACTTTGTTTTACCTATTCACATTCAATTGCATTGGACGCAGTGCGTTCTTCATTCATAACTATCTTTTAAATTACTGCCCCTCAATTTAAACGAGCCCTTCTTCTCGTTACTACAGAACGGCAGTTTTACCAGTGGTTCCTTTAGAATAGCGGAGGAATATCCAAGATTATTAAAGACTTAACGTTTTTATTGCATTGTCTCCGTCGACAGCTCCATTCAAACCATTGAATTTCAATACACTAAGTCAGTGTAGACTAAGAGTTTTTTATTTTACCCCACTAACTTGCAAAAGAATAGAAAACAAACAAAAATTTTATTAAAATGGATATTTCATCTATGTCTTTGCCACTGCGCAAAGAACGCAGTAGTGGTAACTTGTTCGGTGTGCGCCCCGCTCTATCCAGTGTCAATATCAGTTACGAGACTGCAGAGGCGCACTTGCATGATAGCGACGATAACAAGGATTCAAGCTCGCATGAAACTAATTCAGTGGATTCGGTTTCCTCTCATTCAATATCAGATGTTAAACCCATTCTCCAGAAGCCGGAGGATAAGCATGAATTTCCTAAAAAGAAAGTCAATATATCCCCATCCACATCTATGAATTCGATAGAGTTCCCAAGTACTGGTTCATTCAAGCATAAACGCAATGAATCTAGTAATAGCATAAGTGGGAGTAAATCCATTGACGAGCATCCTTCCTCTCCGCGCGAAGGGTCGTTTAAGCAGAATCAGTCGCGAAGTAGATCTGCCTCGCGCGCAAGCTTCTCAGTAGCCAGTGTGGAATGCCAAAGCTTTGTTGCATCATTAAAAGAACCCAAATATGCTAAGCCTCTCTCTTCTGATGAGATTGGCTGGGTGTTCCAGGACTTCTATTTGAAGTTGAAACAGAACCTACTAGGTCCCGAAAATGAGCTTCGTACCCAAGAGGAACAGGAGGAGCGCGATCAGATGAAACGCAACATCGGTGGTATTTTGGATAAAGCGGAGAAATTTGTTACTGGAGGCGAACTTCATGCTAAGCTATTTGCTCTGGACGGGAGCTATGATAGCAAGTTGCAGCCACGCATAAACTTAATTCGTGAAAATCCTGAACTTTTTAGTATATTTTCAACTAAACTGGGAGTCGATCCCAATTCTAACGAACACAGAAACGATCGCGACGAAGAGGAGGAAGTAGAAAGCAGCGGTAGTAGCACCCACGAGACATCAGCCAATATTTCCGCTGCAAATTTGTCGAATACGAACTTATCCATTAGTGATGCAAGTGCCATCTCAAAGACTTCCAGTAATCCTGGTGACGGTGAGATTGTTGATGGTGTCAACTTGAAGCCTGCAATCTCGTACATCAATCGTATCTCAAAAGAGGCTGCTCCAAAGTCCAAGCTTTCCGCACTTATCAAGGCACACCGTGCTATTGCTGATGCGGTTACCAGCAGCAGTGCTGGAGATGCAGACACTGTCTTCCCTCTATTTGTTTACTCAGTGATGAAGAGTGATCTCTGCGACTGGTGGCAAAACTTCCGGTATATCCAGAAATTCCGTCGTGCGTCTGAATTATCTGGGCAGAGTGCCTATTGTCTCACTAATTTTGAGGCGGTGATCCACTTTGTGGAGCAGTTCACGGTTGCACCCAGCGACCTCCCATCCAACGCATCAGCAGCGGGCTCTGATACCCCACTTGACATTTCTCTGCTGGAAAAGCCTCTTTCTAACCCGCGCTCTGTCGTACGTGAGCGTTCAGCCAGTCAGAACTCCCGTGGTTCGTCCGCAGCGGTCCCTTCCGCCTCGTTTAGTCAGAGATTGGGTGAAACGTTTAGTTCGTATAAATCGATGCTTTCCGTGCGCAAGCCCAATCCAATTGTTGAGCAACGCTTTTTGACTGCTGACGCGGATTCGCTAACATTGGCAGACGTTCGGGTGCTTTTACGAGAGTACAAGCGATTGGCGGAAGAGGTCGAGACCCGTCGCACTTAAGCATGAATATTATTAGCATAACCTTTTTGCATAGACCTCACACGCATAAAAATTCATTATATAAATACCTTACTTATACCTTATGCTTATTTAAATTTTCTTTTATCGTGTTGCATTGATTGACCGGTGACGTTTCTTACAGTTGCGTTATTCCAGATGGGGGAACCGTGTACCCTACAACCACCGTTGCCATATATACACCCCACTCCTATGAAGACGTTCGCTCCTATCGAGTGCAATCCCGACGTCTTTAACGACTACCTTGGTGCACTTCAGGTTACAAACTATCAGTTCGCTGATGTTTATGGACTTGATGAGGAACTTCTTCAGTTTGTACCTCGCCCGGTGCGCGCGATTCTTCTAGTGTTCCCCATCTCCAAACGCTACGAACAGTACCGTGAGCAAGCTGATAAGTCACAAACTAGTGACTCTACTGCTAATTGGAGTGCTCAAACCATTTCTAATTCTTGTGGAACAATGGCTTTGATCCACGCCCTCGCCAATGGCGTACCCCAAGATAGTTTGGGTTCCGGATTCGGTAACGAGCTCATTACGCAGTTCAACAAACTTCCGGCTCAAGCCCGACCTGAATATTTGGAGAACAGTAAGGAGCTGGAGCAGGTGCATCAAAAAGTGGCCAATGCAGGTGATACTGAGGTTCCTGCTGACTTGGATAGCGTGGAGAGTCATTACGTGTGCATCACCAAGCACGGTAATGAGCTGGTGGAGCTCGATGGAAGGCGCAAGGGACCAGTAGTGAGGGCCAATGGCATTGAGGAGGTCGATATCCTGCAGGTCCCTCAAACCATAGAGATCATTAAAGAATTCATTAATCGTGAAGAAGGATCAAACCAGTTCTCCATCCTCGCGTTGACTGATGCGTAGAGGGCGTTTATCGTTTGAATAAAAATATATTGATGATCATAAATAAATGAATAAATAAATATATAAATTATTTTTCTACCAAGAGTGTTAGCTGCTAGGTTGTTAGCTGCTAGGTTGTTAGCTGCTTGTCTACTTCTGACCCTTGATATCAAACATGGCATCCATGCGATGCTTTTCTGCCGCAATTCGAGGCTGAGCAGTGCCGCAATTGATAGTGCCTTCAATTATTTGCACATTGTTCTTCGCAAGGTCCTCCCCCATGTCCGCGCCCATCATTTTATTCACGTCCCCCACTGATATTACCTGGTTGTTGGGCTGAAGTGCAGTCGTTATGGCGTATAGTCCGCTTATACGCTCGCGATCAAGAATTATCTTGATCAACTTCTTCTCCAGGGGCAAAGCAGCTTTTGCCGCCTGCTCCAACCCATAATTGTCCTTTGCCTGCACACACTCCGCTACATACAGTGCACGGTAATACATCTTGTTTTGATCTTCCTTGCTAAGCTTAGCGGTGGGCTCCGCCAACCTTGGATCAACAGCATTCGGATCCTGGGGCAGCAGCACTTCTTCTAAGCTATACGATACATTTTGAGGTGTCAACAAAAACCGTTGAGAGACGCTGCTCCAGCGCTGCAGAATGATGAGGTAGTAAGTGTAGTATGCATAAAACTCCCATCTTGTTTTGCGACTGCGTTTATCGACTTTTTCATCGTACATTGACATCACGCGGGTCAAACACTTGTTGAACTCACCAATATCGTCGTGGCGTAGCGCCAACTGGGCATTCACTTCATAAACCTGCTGCGCAATCCAGTTCTCGCAATGCTGCACCGTCAGGTCCTGCCTGATCGACTGCAACTGTTCCGAAATGTACGAGTAGTTCTGACCGTTGTTCATATACTTCCGCAACACAGTGCCGAAACTCCGCTGCAAAACATCCGGTGGGCGAACTACTTCCGGATTAACCTGGCCGGTCAATCTGAAGTAGGGCTTCTCGAGTGCTGTGCTGGTACCCACAATGGGTGTTGTGAGCGGTTTGTCGACATACGGAGCTGCTTGAATTGTGTTGGAGGAGGCAGAAGAAGAATTATTATTAGTTCCATTGTTGTTGTTACTGTTACTGCTGCCACTGCCTCCAGAACTGAACCTGGCCTGTCGCGCTTTGATTGCATCGTCTTTACTGATCTGCTCGGTATTGTTAGTGTCTTTAGAACTTGTGTTAGTGTTTTGCTTCTGCTTTTTGCTCGGTTGTGGCACAACTGACTTCTTGCGTTTTGAGTTGCCGAACTTTGCGTTTAGCGTCATGAGGTTCTCTTTCGACCAATCCATTTTCTCAGCTACTCCCTGGAGCACTGCCTGCTGTACGAACTGCATAAGCGACGTTGCTAGCTGCTGATGCCCACCTGATGGTGTCTCAGCAAACAGACGCTCTGCGAGTTGGCGCATCCCAGGATACGCCAGATCGTCAGCCATGCGCGACTATTTTGTATAATTAAATTGAATTGCGATTTCAAAAGAGTGGATTTAAGAAAGAGAAACTGAATAATTGATGAAGTGTGCGTGCTTCAGCAGTTATTACTCTTTGCTATTCTTTTCTGGTACTATCCACCGCCCTAGCTTGATTACTATTCTAACTAGTTAACTAACTAACCACCTTACGCTCTCAGCATTAAAGTTCAGAACTAGCCCTGAAAAATAGTAGGGCTGGGGCACTACTAGACACACTGCAGGTGCTGATGTGGTGTGCTCCCCCCTGCCATGCCTGCGTGAGGATGACGGTCCCTATCAGCTGACCCTAACCAACCTCGAAGCTGGGGATACATCCCAATTTTGGCACACTCATGTGAATTGACCAAAGGCACCTAACCCTATTACTTAGTAGCGATTGCATACATACACAATTACCCACCCACACACCTTAACTCCACTCCCAACTCCTTCGTTCATTCCTTCTTTTGCAACTTAAACTAAGTTCCGAGAACAGGATTAATAGAAAACGAAAAATGCTGTCTTCGGTGCTTACTTTGCTAAGCGCTGTGCTCGCTTTCCCTATCGATGAGAACTCACTCACCTCCAGTGGTGCCCTGCGTTTGATCGAAACCTCTCCCGGTGAGACTGCTTGGCTCGACGAGGAGTCGGTTTTGGATCTCAAGCGCGCCAATGTCAACTTTATGGATATCACCAGCCATCCTCCTATGAACCTTGCTGGTACTGGTAACGCTAAAGTCCAGCGCAACGCCACTGTCTTCCCCGCCAAGGTGCACGAGAGAGAGTTGTTTGAGAAGTTAAGCCCTGAGCTGAGCAAGAGCGCTCTTGAGCTCTCCCTCACTAAGTTCTCTTCCTTCTACACCCGCTACGCTAAGAGCGAGACCGGTTTGGACAGCTCTCTGTGGCTGTACGAGACTGCTAAGGGTCTGGGTGAGAAGCGCGACGACGTTTCCGCTCGTCTCTTTGACCACGAGTGGCTCCAGAAGTCTGTTATCCTCAGAATTGAGGGTAGCGAGAACCCTGATAAGGTGGTTGTTGTTGGTGCTCACCAGGACTCTATCAACTTGCTTATGCCTTCGGTTCTGCCCTCGCCTGGTGCTGATGATGATGGAAGCGGCACTGTTACCACTCTTGAAGTCCTTCGTGTTCTGCTTGAGAACAACTGGAAGCCCAAGAACACTGTTGAGTTTCACTGGTACTCCGCTGAGGAGCTTGGCTTGCTTGGTAGCCAGGATGTCTTCGCTGAGTATGCTGAGAAGGAGATCGATGTTCGTTCCATGCTCCAGCAGGACATGACCGGCTACTCTGCTGGATCCAAGGAAAAGAATGATGGTAAGGATGAGCTTGGTGTCATCACTGATCACGTTGATGTTGATCTCACTAACTTCATCAAGCTCATCATCGATGAGTACTGCTCTATTCCCTACGTGGAGACCAGTTGTGGCTACGCTTGCTCTGATCACAGCTCTGCTAGCAAGCACGGATACCAGAGTGCTTTCGTTATTGAGAGCGCCTTCGAGAACATCGACCATAAGATCCACACCACCGAGGACAAGGTTGAGTACTTGGACTTCGACCACATGCTTGAACACGCCAAGCTCACGCTTGGTTATGCTATTGAATTGGGTGGCTACACTCAGCTTTAGTTAATACCTTCAGTTGCATAATTGTACAACTTTATAGCCAATATGTCAATAGGCGTTATTAATTAATAAAAGTAAATATTGAAAACATCTATTAATATTAATATATACTGTTAAAGCTACTGTTAGCGTTCATCAATTCGTTGGACCAAATTTAATACGATCTAAGCCTGGTCCAGGTCTTGACGTATATACCGTTTAAATTCGTCACAGAACCCTTTGCCCCTCTGCATGAACTTGTCACCGATCAACCTCGACGCCTGGCTAACTGAAAACAGCCACCTCCTGAAGCCACCTGTGGGAAACTACTGCGTTCAGCGCGGTGGATTCACCATTATGCTGGTTGGAGGTCCCAACGAGAGGACAGATTTCCATGTGAACCCAACCCCTGAGTTCTTCATGCAGAAGAAGGGTAATATGTGCTTGCGAGTAGTAAACGAAGGCAAGTTCGAAGACATAATCATCAGAGAAGGTGACCTTTACTTGCTTCCTGCGAATACTCCTCACTCTCCTATTCGTTTTGCCAACACGGTCGGTATTGTGGTTGAGCAGGACCGCCCTGAGGGTAAGAACGACAAAATGCGTTGGTACTGTGATGAATGCAGTACCATCGTATTCGAGGAGGAGTTTTACATGAGTGATTTAGGTACTCAGGTTAAGCAGGCCATTGAGCTCTTCAACACCGAAGAACGTAAATGTCCTAAGTGTGGAAAGGTCGCCCACTCTAAACCTGAGAAGCCTATGGCTTACCCCGAGTAATCTGAATCTAGAAACACTTGAGATTCTGTGAGCATGTATGCGTAGCTCACTTTGATTCGATTAGTTATTTTCTTTAATTCAATTTATATTTTCTTTGTGTGAATGTATGACTCTCTAAATGGATCCAACTGTTGTGTGGCCGCATAGCTGGTGTATGCGCAAATATGGCATCATTGTAGTAATAAACGAATTATATATATTCATCAGTATTGTATCAAAAAGATTTCTTAATATATTTTACATATGAATCATATTTCTCAGTTACCAGCAGTTCGTAATCTCATAAATGCTGGGTACATTATATTACTGTTTCGTACCCAAACAAAATAAAAAGCTCTTCGAAGCTCTTCCTTCTTAGTTTGCATATTCCTTCAACCAGCTGCTGACTTTGTCGAAAACAATGTTGTTCGCATTGTGGTGGGAAATAGAGTGGTCGCTATCCGGGAAAACATGCACATCGTAGTTCTCAACACCAGCCAAGTCAAATTTATCCAGCAACGTCAATGTATGCTGGAAGTGGACATTATCGTCACCAGTTCCATGCATAACCAAGAAACGGTTGTGGCGAGCCATGTTGGTAACATTTTGAATGGCGCAGTGGGCGTATCCCTCAGCGTTGTTACTCGGGCGGTGCATGTAACGCTCAGTGTAGATTGAATCGTACAGAGCCCAGTCGGTAACTGGAGCGACAGCCACACCGTATTTGAAGGCAAGATCAACATCGCGCTCTAACACCTTTAAGGTAAGATATCCACCGTAGCTCCAGCCCCACAAAGCAGTCTTATCGCTCTTGACATAAGACTTCTTATTCCATAGCTTAGCCGCCTCGATAACATCCTCGGACTCGAAATCACCCAGGTGGTCTCGAACAGCCGCCCTGAACTTCCTTCCACGTTTACCAGTACCACGAGGGTCAATAGTAACCACAATAGCGTTGTGCTGTTCCGCATACACGCGCTGGAAATCAACAGCCAATTTTTCCTGGACCATCTGCGAACCAGGACCACCATAGTTGAAGAAAAGCACAGGATACTTATGGTGGGTGCTGAACTTGGTAGGGCGAATCTCACGGTAGTTCACAGTAACATTGTTGTCAAGAGTCACTTCTCCGTACTTAACCAAGGACTCGCCCTTCTTAGACTTAGGATCCGACGAAACCACCAAGCCACGAGACAGCAACAAGTCTTGCAAGTGTGAGTTCTCCTCTAATTTCCATTCATGGAACTGGTTGGGTTTGCTCAACTTGATGATTTTTTGAACCGTAGGTGCCTCAGGGGAGGTATAAGAAACGGTTGCAAAGGTAGTGTCACCACTAAACTGGACCGTGTAAACACCATCACCCTCAAATCCCACTTCTTCATACTCAGAATTGGGCTTATCTAAAGACACACGATACAATGTGCTTTGGCGCGAAGACCTGCGGGTACCAGTGAAGTACACGTACCTTGAATCCTTATTCACTGAAATTGCACTGTCATCCACTTCCCACTCGCCAGAAGTAAGAATCGAAGGAGTAGATGCATTAGCAGGCGAAAAGAAACCCAAGTGATTGTAGCCATCGACATCAATAGTGTCAATATAGCCCTCGCTGCCGACAGCATGCGCATTGTGTGTGACCTCGAACCAGCTACCACCCGAAGACTTGCTGTCATAGCTGCGGGTGAGGGTGGCCTTAGTAGACGCAGAAGTATCCGCGACCCAGACCTCGAGGAAATCAGCTTCTCGGTTCATGAGCTTGGCAACAACGCTCTCACCTACCCAAATAACCTCGGAAATGATAGGATCCTCAAGCTTGCTATCAATTTTGAGCAGCTTGGTCTCCTTCTTGTCGACATTAAACAACCACAACTCCACGATTGGGTTGGAGTAGCCAGGCTTGGGATACTTCAGCTCCTCTAACTTTGGGTAAGCAGTGCTGATTCCATCCTCCTTCGGTTCTTCTTGAACGAAATAAGGAATAGGAAATTTAGGAACCAAGGAATCATTGGTACGGAGATATGCAAGCGTGCTGCCACTGTTGCTCCACCAAATAGCGCTGTCACCACTGAACACTTCCTCCTCATAAACCCAGTCAGGGATACCGTTGAACACATCCGCACCACCATCATGGGTGACCTGGACAGTCTTCTGACTGTCCAGATTGTAGACATAAACATTGTGTTCGTAAACATATGCAATAGAGTGGCCGTTGGGGCTCCACTCTGCCACGCTGATGCCAGTATTGAGTAGCACCGACTCGTGAGTCTCCAAATTGAGAATATGGATCTCAGAGAAAGTAGAGTGGCGCCAATTCTTCACCAGATCCACGTAAACGATAGCGTGAGTCTGTTTGTTGTTGAGTTTCAAGTGGTGCACGTTGGTTTCCTTCCCCTTGGAGTTCACCAATGTGAGGTTGGCAATAGTCTTCGCAGAGTCAGCCTCTCCCCAGTTCACGAGCTCAAATCCACCCTGCTTTCTGAGCAGAATTTGGCCATTTGTGCCCTCGGGAAGCCACGAAATTGGTTGCAAACGGGGCATATAAGTTCCATTGCGCAGTTCCTCCAGTGAGAGCGCAGGAACATGGGGGCGCAGCCAGCCCCAATGGGTGAAATAGAGCACCGTAAAGCTCGAAATCATAGCAATAATCACGAAAAGAGCCGCGCGTGAGATACGGCGCAGTCTTCGCTGGTGCTCCACTGAGCGTTTGGTGGTAGGAACATTCGACTCTTCGTCCTTCAGAGACGCGTACCGGTGTCGCGCCATATTGTACTACCACAGTTTAAAATTACTCTAGTCTTCAATTTATGATCCGTTTGACAGTGCGTCAATCGAACGAATGGAATGGAATACGGATGCACCGAAGATCGAGTAGGAAAATAGAATTTAGGCGTGGTAGAAGTCAGGTGGTTAGGTACAATGATTGATACGGAATCCAAATAGCAGAACAGGGGGTGCATTTCGGAAACGGGGTTAGGCCTCTATGCAAGGCGATTACACTCAAATCGGCTTGGACGTGTGGTTTTTCAAAAAAGAAGAAAGGAATTGGAAGGTGAGGAGGTAGACCAAAAAGTGGAACCGATCAATATGGCTGTAAATTGTATATATTTAATAGATACTTATTTTAGTCTAAGAGGAGCGTTTTCAAAACTTAACCCCTACATATATATATATATACTACTTTACTGTGCACAGCAGACCTTCGCATTTTTACAACAACATTAGCAATCTAATAAAAGAGGTTTTAAGGAGCTCCCAGAGATTCTGGAGACGCTGGAGCTCCCTAACATGTGAAATGAACGAATAAATACGTAAAACAAATGAGTGGTGGCATAATAAATGATGAGTTGTTGCTAATCGTTGTTGCAGCCTTTTGCTATTGATGTGATTTTAGCAGGTTTCTGGAATATTAACGCGGTACTGGTGTGGCCTCAAAGTCTGTCGCTTCTCCACCCTGTACACTATAGTGTTGATGTCGGGGCTCGTTGGCGTAGATTTGGTTGGTTTCAGTATCAGTCCAGGTTCCGGTGCCCATAGATGAGCTCTGCTGACGCACAACTCGTCGGAAGTTTTCAACATCAGTAGCAATCACTTCCTTCAATTCGTTCAAGTCCTCAATGGCCTCGAAATCGAATTTGAACAGTTCTGGGCATGCAGGCTCATCAGCAGGATCGTGCCAGACCCTCAAGTATGGGTGCTCAAGCGCCTCCTCAACAGTTATTCTATAGTAAGGATCAAAAGTCAACATACGTCCTAGCAGATCAAGGCCCTCCGGATTCGCATAAGGGAAGAAGTAACTAAGAGGGATAGGTTGACTATAAGGAAGTGAAGAGAGGTATTCCTGAGCTCTCTCACTGCCTATACGCTTCACAGTTTCAGGAGATGGGGTACCGAGTACCTTCAATATCTGATTGAGCTGGTCAAAGGGAGACTCGCCCTTGAAGAAAGGCTTGCCACCGAACAGCTCAGCTAAAATACATCCTACTGACCATACATCAATGGCCTTGGTATAGTTATAGATGCTAAGCATGATCTCCGGTGCGCGATACCAACGCGTCGCCACATACTCAGTCATCGCATTGACTTCATTTGCGTTCTCATCGAATCCACGGGCCAGACCAAAGTCACAGATCTTAACCTCACAGTCGGCATTGACCAACAGGTTTCCCGGTTTCAAATCACGGTGTAGCACACCAGCACTGTGAATATACTTTAAACCAGCCAATATCTGATAAACAAATGATTGGAAATGGCTATCGGTGAGAGGTTGTTTTGACCTAATGATTTGATGCAGATCACACTCCATTAGCTCCTCATAGAGATAGATTTCGTTGAAGCTAGCAGGATTTACTACATCGAGATCGTACAGGCAAGTGATGTTCTTGTGGCCCCTGAAGTGGATGAGGAGTTTCATTTCACGCAACGCGCGCTTGCAGAGGATTTTCTTGCTGAAGATGTTGGTAATCTTCTTCACAGCTACGCCTGGAGAGTTCGGACACTGTGCCGCGCATACAATTCCGTATGCGCCTCGTCCAAGTTCTCGGGTGAGTTCCAGATGCTTGTCGATGATGAAGCTCTGTTGAGATACTGTATAAGCCTTTCGGCTCGGATCCACCATCATTTTTAGGATAATTTCCCGATATTTAAGAGTCAGGTTGTGCTGTAATCAGCTTTTTTAGGATAGGACAAAAAGAGAGACGTTGTAGAGTCGTGAAACCAATCTATTAGGCTACGAATAGGACTGGATCTCTGCTTTTGAATTTTTACACTGCTTAATTGCGCGTTCTATATCCGCTGGAGTGAGATATATGGCCGTAATGACACCAATTTATGGGAACGTGGGTGTGTAAAAGTAGTTGTGTGATTTGTGATGTGTGTGCGTGTGAGGCTTTTGGGCGTTGAAGCCCAGACGTGTCTAGGCTTGGGTTGTGTGTAAGGTGGTTTGGGTCCCTCCCCTCCTCCTCTGCGCGATGGAAATTTCAACGTCCCAAGGGCAACAACGTGAGGGGTTCCTCAAAACGCATGTGAGCAGTTGTAAAAATCAGTCTTGACTTAAAGTAAGTGAATTTCTTAAACCACTAATACTATGCATGACCTAAAAGCCTTTAAATGAGCTCATATATATTGGATTAATTATATATCATAAGCTGGTAGTCACCTCATGCCTCGGAATAATCCTAAGAATAGCACTAAAAGGAGGCTTTCCATTTCCTTTTTTTAGTATCATTTTTACACCGATCGTAGTAAATAACAAAACAAACGGCTATGACAAGACGGATCGGCTGCAGTTACGTCAATCATAATCTCGCATATGGTGCGAGGGTTTTTGCACATATTCTCGCGCAGTTATTTTTAGATCAGTACCGCATTTCCAAAATTTCAAGTCCACAAGTAGAGGAAGATGCTATAGAAAGTGCTATATACTTGATATATTTGGAATATTGAGCCTCGAAATTATATATGTGCCTTATATAAATTGTAAATATGAGGTTGGTCAAAGCTCATATAAAACTTGGCTCTCTAGCAAGTCGGATTTTTTGAGGCAAAGTATCTAAAAATAGATAATAAGGGTATGGAATATAATACGTGCCCCGTTTACGTAGTTTTTAACGAGAAAAAAAAAATAAAATCACATGCAATACAAAGCAATATAAGTGAAACATATATACAATGAATAACATGTGTGTTAATATGTAGTGTTGATGCTGATGATGATGGTAGAAAGTGTTATGAATGTATGAACCATCGTATTTGAAATTTTCTTCAATGTATATATATTTATAGATTTGTAGCAAAATTTGGCTGCAGCAGGTTCACAGTTTAGACTCGGGTTTGACAAACTTCTGAGCAATAAGGCGGCGCTGAATCTTGCCTGTAGCTGTTTTCGGCATTACGTCGGTAAAGTATATCTTGGTAGGGACTTTAAATTTAGCGACGTGTTGTTGCACAAACTCTTGTAGCGCTTTCTCAGTCACCGACTTACCATCGTGAAGAACCACGGCAGCATTCACTTGTTGACCGTAAAGTCTGTCAGGGACACCAAAAGAAACTGCTTCGCTGACCGCAGGATGGCTCAAAAGAACGTCGTCGAGTTCGATAGGAGAAATCTTCTCGCCACCACGGTTAATCAACTCCTTAATTCGTCCAGTTATCTTCACCATACCTTCAATATCGATGAGTCCTTGGTCACCAGTACGGAAGTAGTGCGTAGCCTTGGTAAATGACTCTTCGTTAGCCTTGGCATTGTTTAGGTAGCCCGGAGTGACGTTAGGTCCTCTAGCGCTGATTTCACCAATACTATTTGGTGGGAGCACGTTATCCTTGTCATCAAGAATAACGACTTCGACACCGTGACCAATTCCCACAGTGCCTTTCTTGCGAACATCCGGAGGTAAACTGTTGGAAGTCATTTGGTGGCAAGCCTCAGTCATGGCATAAGCCTCCAAGACAGGTGCTCCAAGCTTTTCTTCGAGTTCTGTAAAAGTTGTTGGAGCGAGAGGAGATGAGCACGAACGAATGAACCGAATCTTGGGTTTCGGGTCTGTTGGGACTGGAAACTTGAGCAAGATCTGGTGGATTGTGGGAACAGCAGTGTACCATGTTGCCCCGTACTTCTGGAATTGACCCCAGAAATGATGTGCGCTGAACTTCGGCGGAATAATCACGCTTCCTCCGGAGCACAATGGAGAAATGAGACCCGCCATCAAACCATGAACGTGGAATAAAGGCATGACCAGGTAAGAAGTATCAGCCTCAGTAAGTTTGTAAGTGCCAATGATGTTGCGGGCACTTGCTATCATATTGCTGTGAAGCAATGGCACCGCCTTGGGTCTACCGGTGGTACCACTTGTATGAAGAACAAAGGCAATGTCGGTAAACTTTGGGTCCCGGGCAGGTTCAATGCCCGGAACAGGAGGTCGAGAGCCAGCAGAGAGTTTGTTAAGACGAATTGAGGTACCATCAAATCGAACTTCAGCAATTGCAGCACCCATCTTAGTGGCAGCAGCCACTGCTGGGTGATCCTTGGTACTACCAGCAGGGACCAGCACTAATCGAGATTTCATGTCGTCGATGTAGAACTCAAATTCGCTTTGCTTATAGTTATGGTTCAATGGAGCAGCAATCATTGCTGATCCAGTCACAGCCAAAAATGAAGCAACGAATTCGATACTGTTGGGAAGTGCTATCGAAACGACCTGTTGGGCGCCTAATCCTTCATTAACGAGCTCCTTTTGCAGACTCGTGACAACGCTAAGTAATTGTTTATAGTTTAATGAAGGTCCATCCGGCACAACAACAGCACGCTGAGTGGGAGGAACTTGTTCAATCAATGTTCTTACTGACATGTATAGGGTAAAGTTGGAAATTGTAGAGAAGGTTTAGGAATGTGGGGTAGAGCAATAAATGTTGAAACTGTTTTTTCACGAATATTTATTTTTTTTCTTTGAACTTAGACTAAATTTTTCCCGCAGTCTATAATCAGGATAAATTGATTAAATTCGCCCTTACTTCCAATAAAGAACTCGCCGTTCAGGCCTCAATTTAAGAGTAAGGTCAGGGGAGTACTATATGCGCAGCGATCACGTACGCACGCATACGACAGACTTGCCCACCGGGACACGGACATACTGACCCTAATGTGCGGAGAGAGATTTGAGTAAACAGGCTTATGTCATCAGAGCACGCAGGGCAGTTCCGTATATTCGCATTTAGATGCGGATCTATCTGAAGAGATTGCGGGGAAGCAGATAATCAGAGATGTAGGGGGGTACGACGGCACCCATATTGTGTGATTTTTTGTCAAATTGTTCTTGTTAACCAGCAATAGCCTTTAAAGCTCAATAAGGTGAGGCCACCGCCCATAATATTAGGGCGACCATATTTTTTTCCTAACCGCGAATTAATTCACTGTTCGCGCCATATACTTTAAAGTTCATGCAGCTGTTTTATTAGGTCCCACGTAGTGAATGTTTGAGAACTCGTTCTGGTCCCATGATTATACTACCGGAGTGGATGCGTTGATTGCTGCTTTGAAGCTGAGCATTGTCGAGAACAAGCAGTTTATCGATGTCGTGCAGCAGCGTGCGCACCTCGAACATCAGCAGGCCGCGAATCTTGCTCAGCTTTCACAGTCACCTTCAATGCATCCCACTCCTGACCCAGTCAGTACACCTAATAAGCAAATTGTTAGTCCAAATGCTAAGCCCAGCTCGCTGCAGGTCGCAATTAGCTCACTAGCTTCAGACACAGTTGATGAGGCAGTTATTCATACGCGCATGGCATCCGATCTCGAGCTGCAAATCGTATCACCCCTGAAAAAATGGTGCAGTATGTATCAGCAGCGTGTAAACGGTTGTAGCACCCAGCTCAAGCGCCAAGTCGATCAATACGCAAAGCTACATCAAGCTGTTACGAAACAGCGCCAGTATTATTACGAGCAGTGTCGGAAGTTCGAGGATTCTGCAGTAGGTGGATCTCCGAAGGATCCATTCATTAAAACAATCAGAATTCTGCGCGATAAGTTCGAGAATGTCGACTTTTGGCAGAGCAGCACAGGGCCCGCAGACGCTAGTGGTGCGTCTTCCTCTGCCTCCTCTTCTAATACTTCAGAACATACTGGAAACACCATAAGTTCCAATTCCACCTCAACTTTGACTCCACAAGCTCCTCAATTCTTGCCTAAGTATCATATTGCAGGTCTAAACTACGATAAAGACGAGCTGAGCCAATTGCTAGATGCCCTGCTGAGCAACATGTCACTTATGGAGTACAAAGTTCCCCTCCTTGGTTCATATCAGTCAGTATGTACCGGCTCAATGCTGGCAACTGCAGCTCGGAAGCGGCTGCAAAATGACAGTTTTGCGTATGCGGAAAAGTTCGGTCAGAGCTTAGTTGATTTAGGTTTCATAAAACCGGTAGGCCAAATATCGAACCGGTTCCAAAGCACCCACAATTCACACTACCAGTGGCAGCCGCTCGCATTTGCACTGGCTAAGCAAGTGGATGCTCCTTCTGCCAGTGCCAATACTACCCTTGACTCAAACGCCAGTTTATCTAGTGAGGCCACTGGTCATAGTAGAGGTAGTCAGAATAAGGGCAGTGTCATTATGAAGCACAGCAACGGAAGTCGCAATAGTGTGGCTAGCCGCAACAGCATTGCCAGTAGCTCTGCTTCAGTCAATACTACCGACAGCGAATCTGAGACTACTACGGGTGCTACCGATGACAGCGAAGAGGATTACCTGCAGGCTGTGCTTCAACTGGAAGATTTTAGATGTATCATGGAAGTTGAAATTGACAGTATGTACCGGTTTCTTGGTAAGCTCGAGTTGGACCGCAACATCGCACTTAAAAAAGCGATGCGTGACTATATCCGCATAACCTGTAGCCTCAACGATCGTCCGTCGCTTGAGCACAAGCTCAAAACTCACGACGAAAATGTGGATCCCGAGGGAGATGTTGAACTCATGATCAGGAAGCATCAAACAGGGCCCTACGCCCCTGCTGTAACTGTTTTTGAAGGTTTCTTTAGTCCAAGTCCCGTGCAGACATATGGAGTTGATTTGAGCTTATCTGCTTTCTTTATGCCCTTAATACTAGAGTACCTTGATGAGTATCATCCCACCCAGGCTCTAGAGATATGGACCAAACGAGAGAATTTGAGCGATATTTTCAAAGTGAGAAATCAAATCAATACCGGTAAAGTATTCAATACTGAAACAACATTCAAGTTCTTCACTCTTAACATGATAGTCTCCGCGTTGGGCCAATATCTTCTGGAACTCCCAGAATCTTTGGTCTCATTCGTTGTTTACGAGAGGTTCAAGCAGCTTTATACAAACGCGCCGCATTTGGAAGCTGATGTTATTGCTTCGGTATTAGTACAGGTTCCTCAACGAAGCTGCGAGTCGTTGGAGTTGATTATAAAGTATCTCGCGAAAAAATTCCCTACTAAGGAGGAGCAAGTACAGCTTGCTAACGCTATGTCATTTTTATTAGTGAGGCCACGAGCTCCATCCGCGGTGAACATGGACGACGGGCACCCCGCACTGTTGATCTTAGATTTGCTTCAACAGAACCAAGAGGTATTCTCCTCATTAAAGAAGAAACAGGCTGAGATGCACGAGAACAAGGACCGCCAGACCCCAGTGCGTCAGATCACGCCTCTCACGCCCCAGTTCAACCGGCGAACTCCTCAACTATCGCCATCACTCCATTCAGTTGCATCCCCACCGCATCTTCAACAACAGGATGGTTCACAGCAATCTCCAGTGCAACGAGTATCTTCCAGTGCAAACCGTGGTCGCCCTTTGAGCCTGAGTTTCCGCTCTCCTTCAACTCGACCTGATGAATCAGGGCCAGTAAGGAGCCATGGAATTCAACCGATTCTGCCTTTGGCTAAGACGCAGCAGCAGCAGCAGCCTCCCCAGAACTTGAACATTCCAAAGAGGCGATCTTGAAGGGACAAAGTATCCTACTTTAGGCCTGTTGTTCCGCGATAATTTAATTTATTGTGTCTAATTTATTATTATTATGTATTATGTATTTATATATATATTGTAGCATACAGATATTATAGATGAAAGGAAAACACCATCTGACTCCAGGCAAATCTATGAATATATGTGTGTAGAATATCTAATGGGTATATCAAAAACAATAAGTATGTACATAATAATACTAAACGCCACCAACGATTTCCTTAAACAGGTCACCGCAGGGAACTTTAGCATTCAGTCTTGCGCAGAGCAGGAATGCTCCACTCAATTTTCTGTGTAAGCCATAGGTCTCTTCAGGAGGAGGCGTTAAACGCTCACGCAGCATCAGTCGAATATTGCCCCTTACTCTATCAGTGACGGTTTGGTTGTGGAAATCATATGTAGGGCTTCTGAATGGCTCTCCCAAGATGAGAATAGAGTCTACGTGGGCCTCCTTCATGGCCTTGGACTCCAAGCCGGTGAGATATCCCAACTCAATTGATAGCTCCTCACAAGCCTGACGGTCCTGTTTGACTGCAGCGCGCAAAATGTTCAAATAAGGTCCTAAAAACTTCTGTGAGTACTCTCTTGTAGCTCCAAAATCAAGAATCTCAAGCTTATTCGTGTTTTTATTGTACAAAAAGTTCGCCCAGTTGGGATCAGTCTGCATAAACCCGAACTGTGCCAGCTCCATAAGACACAGTCGCATAACTCGAGTAGAAATATCATCAAGAAGGGCCTGGTCAGTTTTAGGGAGCTTGTCAATGCTATCGCCCTGCATGAAATCCATTACCAAAACGCTGTCGGTAGTAAGGTCCTCGTGGATTCTGGGCACCTCGTATAACTCAGAGGTAAGGCTTTCGCGGTAACGCTTGGCAAAGTCAGCTTCACGATGGTAGTCACACTCCCATGCAAGTTCAGTACGTGCATTAGCAATGGTACGATCCAAAAAGAGCCCTTCAGGCAACATCTTGGATCCAAGCAGAATCAGCGACAGAGTATTAAGATCAGAGTCAATGCTGCCAGCAACACCGGGGAACTGCACCTTAACTGCTACTTCATCACCCTGAAGAGTAGTTGCCTTATGGACTTGGCCAATTGAGGCCGCTGCAAAGGGCCTCTGCTCAAAGCTGCCAAATTTGCTCTTCCAATCAGTGCCAAGGTTAGAAGTCATCACCTTGTCGAGCTGTCGAGGAGGCATGTAGTTGGCTTTGCTCTGCAGTTTTGTGAGCATCTCCTGGATCTCTTTAGGTACAACCTTCTCGTCTTGAAACGAAATGAGCTGGCCGATCTTCAGCGCAGCTCCACGCATTCGACTGAGCTTTCGCACCATTCGCTCAATATTTTCTTTGTTGAAAATTAGGCTTCCGCTACTGCCACTGCCTCCGAACCTTTTAAGGCCCTCAGAAAGCGCGCCTATACCCAATCCGGTAGCAAGCTGACCATAGTGGTAAATGCGCTCAAACTGGGACGTGGGGACTCGCGAGGGCTGCATTCCACCTTCATCTCTAGGAGGAGGTTTAGAAGAAGAGCTATAGCACCTCAACGCAGCATATACTGGTCTTCTGGGGACTCGAATCGCCCGCACAGACTGCATTTATGGGGTAAGGTAGTTTTTCCTCCACACGCACTCTACGCTCCACCCACTTGTATCTGGCTAATGGCTGGGGAAATATGGCTGTGGTGGTAAGGGCAGGTGCATGGTACTGTGTGGTAGTAATTATGGGTGTGTGTAGGTAGGTATAGGTGAAAAATTACCGCTTACTTAATTTTTTTCAGCCTAACGCAATAATTTATATGGAGCCCCCCTCAAAGAAGCAGGCAAAAACCAAACCAAAGGAGGCAATGGAAGAGGCAATTAAGCTCGAGGAAGGCCCTACCAACCCCTGGTCTGGTTCGGATTATAGTGAAAGGTATAATAACATTCTGCGCGTGAGGAAGGAACTGCCAGTGCACTCTGAGCGCAAGGAGTTCCTGAAGTTGTTCCACAAGCACCAGGTTATGGTATTTGTGGGTGAAACTGGTTCCGGTAAAACCACGCAGATCCCCCAGTTTGTGGTTATGGACGCAATGGCTCGTGGTGACTTCTCTTCGCAGGTCGCCTGTACCCAGCCTCGACGTGTCGCCGCCATGAGCGTTGCTGAGCGTGTTTCGCACGAGATGGACGTGCAATTGGGTAACGAAGTTGGTTACTCAATCCGTTTTGACGACAATACTAATGAAAGTACTCGACTGCGATACATGACCGATGGTATGCTGCTTAGAGAGGCCATGACCGATCCAGAAATGTCAAGATACTCCTGTATTATTATCGATGAAGCTCACGAACGTACCCTCTCCACTGATATTCTTATGGGTCTTCTCAAGCTTCTAATTCAGCGAAGACCTGACCTCAAGGTCATCGTTATGTCTGCGACTTTGGATGCGGAAAAGTTCCAGAAATACTTCGGTGATGCCCCGCTCCTGGCTGTTCCAGGTCGTACACACCCAGTAGAGATTTTCTACACCGCACAGTACCAGGATGACTATCTTGCATCTGCCATCCGTACCGTACTGCAGATCCACTCCAGCGAGCCCGCTAATTCGGGTGATGTGCTGGTCTTCCTTACTGGTGAGGAAGAAATCGAGGACGCGTGCCGCAAAATTAAAATGGAGAGCGACCAGATGAGACGTGAAAAGGGAGTTGGACCGCTTGATGTCTACCCGCTTTATGGTTCGTTGCCTCCTCAACAGCAACAACAGATCTTTAAGAAGGCTCCTGAGGGTGGTCGTAAGGTCGTTGTTGGTACTAATATTGCTGAAACCTCGCTTACCATTGATGGAATTGTTTATGTTATTGACCCTGGTTTCAGCAAACAAAAGGTTTATAACCCACGCATCAGGGTGGAGTCCTTGTTGGTATCGCCCATCTCCAAGGCCTCGGCCCAGCAGCGTGCTGGTCGTGCCGGTCGTACCAGATCCGGTAAGTGCTTCCGTCTTTATACTCAGGACGCTTATAACTCGCAGCTTATCGAGCAAAGCTATCCTGAGATTCTCAGGTCAAACTTGAGTAATACTATATTGGAGCTCAAGAAGCTTGGTGTAGATGATTTAGTGCACTTTGACTTCATTGACCCTCCTGCTCCCGAGACTATGATGCGTGCTTTGGAGGAGTTGCATTTCCTCCGGTGCATTGACGATAACGGAAACCTCACTGAGCTTGGTCGCCAGTGCTCGCTTATTCCTTTGGACCCCACTTTGGCGGTCACTCTTATCAACTCTAGCAAGTTGAAGTGCAGTGAGGAGATCTTGTCAATTGTGGCTATGCTCTCAGTGCCTCAGGTTTTCGTGCGCCCTCATAATGCTCGTAGAGAAGCTGATGATGCTAAGATGCAATTTGCGGACGAGAGCAGTGACCATTTGACTATGCTTAATGTGTATAATGCTTTTGAGAGTCAATCTAAGAACCACTCTGCTGACTGGGCCTGGGAGAACTATCTTAACCACCGATCACTGTTGAGTGCTCGTTCGGTACGCCAGCAGCTTAAGGGTATCCTCACCCGTATGGGTCATGCTATCGTTAGCACTCCTCCTTCTCACAAACATTATGAGTCGCGCATTAAGAAGGCGTTGATTATGGGTTTCTTTATGCAGGTTGCGAAGCGTCAAGGAACCAAGAAGAGTCTTCGCACCTTGAAGGACAACCAAGAAGTTATGCTGCACCCAAGCACAGTCTTGTCTCCGCGTCTTTATGATTTCGTGTTGTACCACGAATTTGTTCTTACTACTACCAATTACATCCGTACCGTCACCTGCGTAAAGCCTGAGTGGCTGCTTGAGCTGGCTCCTGATTATTTCGACCCTTCCACTTTTAGCAAGGGATCCGCCGATGTAGCCCTCGCTCTTGAGCACGCTCAGCGGAGAAAGGATAAAAAGAATCAGAAATGAATGGCACGATTAGATAGAAATTGATGCCTAGAACATATTTATATAAGTATATTCCATCTCTACCGTAAATTACGTTATTATAACTTATTTGGTAATTTCAGAACGCAAACTTTTGTTTGTATTTCCTTTAATTTTGGGATTGCAATTGATTTTTTTTTAATTTCATTGCTTGATATTTTCCTTAACTCTTTTTACCCAGGAATAATATACACACTTTAATTTATATCAATGTAATGGTAAATGTGTTTCAGCAAATGTCGCAGGTTTATCGTTCTCACGATGCGAGCGAGGAACCGCCCCCTTTGTTTATGCGTATATTGTAACTTAATCTGCGCGACCCCGCACCTGAGGTCACGTTCGGGCTACCCTGATGGATATTCCATCGGAGATTCGGCAGGCGAGTAACCTAGCCCCACCCCAATTTGGCCCCAATAATCCTAACCGTATATAGGCGCCTGCGTCCCGAAATTTCAGCTCAAGCCCCCCATGTCGTCAGCTTTCCCGGGCGGCCGGAATAAACGTACCCTGTGGCTACATGACCAGACTTGCTACGGAGAAACTCGTGCATTTTAAATGTTCGGGCTATATATATACTATATGTAGAGGTACAGTTAATCTAAGCTACTCGGAAAATCTTCCTACTAAGTAATCTTACATCTCCGGCTTGATGACATTTTGTCGTGTCTGTAAGCCAAGCGCGAGTATGGCCCGGACCCACAGCTCTGGGGAGGGGCATCAGCAAATTCCGAGTGTGTATGGGTGTGTACTCCGTTAGGTTTAGCCCTTGCCTGTAATAGTCAGCTTTAACAGCGTGGCACGCCGTGTGTAAATCTAACGTTGCTCATGTTCCCTTACCGCCATTAGTACCCTAGCTAGCGCGTGGTTGTTAAAGGCCACAACATATATAAGTAAGGGTGCCACCTAGGTACCCTTCTCCTCCAACTTCTTTGAAAAGTCAACCCACACAGTTGTTTCAACTTTTTATTTAAAAAATAATGACTGAAGCTGTTGCTGATATCGGTCTTATTGGCCTTGCGGTCATGGGCCAGAACCTCATCTTGAACATCGCCGACCACAAGTACGACGTTGTTGCTTACAACCGTACCACCTCTAAGGTCGACCACTTCCTTGAGAACGAGGCCAAGCCTTACAAGAACATCCACGGTGCTCACTCTGTTGCCGAGCTTGCTGCCAAGCTGAAGAAGCCCAGACGTGTCATCTTGCTCGTTAAGGCTGGTCCCCCGGTGGATCACTTCATCGACGAGCTTTTGGAGCACTTCGAGCCCGGAGACATCATCATCGATGGTGGTAACTCCAACTTCAACGACTCCAACCGTCGTGCCAAGGAGATCGCCGACAAGGGTCTTCACTTCGTCGGTATGGGTGTCTCCGGTGGTGAAGAGGGTGCCCGTTACGGTCCCTCTTTGATGCCTGGTGGTGACGAGAAGGCCTGGCCCCACTTGAAGTCCATCCTCCAGGACGTCGCTGCCAAGTCTGACGGCGAGCCCTGCTGCGACTGGATCGGCCCTGCCGGCAGTGGTCACTTCGTCAAGATGGTCCACAACGGTATCGAGTACGGTGACATGCAGATCATCTGCGAGGCCTACGAGATCATGCGCAAGCTTCTCAAGATCGGTGACGACGAGCAGTCCGAGGTCTTCGGTAAGTGGAACAAGGGCGTTCTCGACTCTTTCCTCATCGAGATCACCCGCGACATTCTCGCTTACAAGGACAAGGACGGCAAGCACGTTCTTGAGAGAATCCTTGACCAGGCTGGTCAGAAGGGTACCGGTAAGTGGACTGCCATCACCGCCCTCGACCTCGGTATCCCTCTTACCCTCGTCTCTGAGGCCGTTCTTGCCCGCTGCTTGACCGCTCTCAAGAGTGAGCGTGTCCAGGCCAGCAAGGAATTGGACGACATTGAGGTCCCTACCTTCACTGGTGACAAGCAGAAGTTCATTGACAACCTCGAGCAGGCCCTCTATGGTTCTAAGATCATCTCTTACGCTCAGGGCTTCCAGCTTCTCCGTGCTGCTGGTAAGGAGTACGGTTGGAAGCTCAACAACGCTGCCATCGGTCTTATGTGGCGTGGTGGTTGCATCATCCGCTCCGTCTTCCTTAAGGAGATCACCCAGGCTTACCGCGAGAAGCCCGACTTGGAGAACCTTCTCTTCTACCCCTTCTTCAAGGAGGCTATTGAGAAGTCCCAGAAGGGCTGGCGTGAGATCGTGGCCTCCTCCGTCCAGTACGGTGTGTGGACCCCCTGCTTCTCTTCTGCCCTCTCGTTCTACGACGGTTTCCGCTCCGCTCGCCTCCCTGCTAACTTGCTCCAGGCCCAGCGTGACTACTTCGGTGCCCACACCTTCCGTGTTCTCCCCGATGAGGCTACTTCTGAGTTCCCTTCCAACCAGGACATCCACGTCAACTGGACCGGTAAGGGTGGTAACGTCTCTTCGTCTTCTTACGATGCCTAAACGATATAGTTGCACATAAATAATTATGACGCCTTTTTTTCTTCTTGGAAAAAAAAAATAAATCGGTTTGAACAATTTAGAATTTACAAACAACTTGTATATAGATAATAAACTCGAGCGACTCGAGCGATGTTGATAATATAATATTGCGCTGCGCTAATAATTGGTTACCAGCTTGGCAAAAACCAGCTGCCAGAGGAGGGTATCATTGAAGGTATTGTTATTATTGGGTATCATTATTATCACTTATATGATGCAATAGTATTAAGGTTGGATAACTTTACGATCCATTAATTGCATGCTTTCAATGAACTTCGCCCAGGGTATATCGTCGGCCTCTTCGTTTCCAACGACAATGACATCATCTTCACGATTAGAGGTGACAAGAGAACCGCCGTGTGCCTTAACAAACGTCTTGAATGAGGGCATTTGATCGCGGCAGTCCGGGGCCAGTTTTAATTTTAAACCCTCAAACAGCGGTTTCCCATTGAGACCTTCCCTGTTCTTAAGAGCATGACTTAGTTGCTCATCATTAATGCGGTACTTGTCTGTGGGCAGTAAAGTGTTTGAGGAAAGGCACGCCTCGATCCAGTCGGGGGTGACGAACTCGTCAGTCTCTGCCAAACACTGCAAGAACTTCGCAGTTTTCATAAACTTAGGTGCAACCAAAATCTCAACGGGGTGTGTCTTGACCACGCTGAGTCCTAATTTACCACATGCCTTATTAGAGGGAGGGTCATCAACACCACTGAACATGATACGATGCTTTTCCTTAGGTGCACCACCATTAGATGCTGATGAAGCAGGTGCACTTTTGGGTGGTGATGGCGAAACGCTCTTAGAGTCTGACTTAGGCTCACTTTGAAGCTCAGCAGGAGGATCGCTGGGGATATCGCTACGTGCATTAGTGTGAGTCTTACCGTTGGGCTCTATATTTCCCGAGATGTTTTGCGAGAAGTCTTTTGTTGAGCCCTTCGATGTGCCCTTCGGTGTGCCCTTCGGTGTGCCCTTCGGTGTGCCCGTCGGTGTGGATTCGGTAGCTTTTCTTGGTGTTCCAGCTGGCGTATCACTATTAACACTATGAGGACCTGAATGAGCAGGAGGAGATGAGCTTCGCGATGTACCGTGAGGGGGTGCATTCGTCTGCTTTGGTGCATCCACCTCTTCTATTGGCAATTTTCCCCTTCTTAGTTTCTGATGAAACTCGTTCTCTACAATCATAGCATCGTGGAGCCAATTACCCGCTTTCTGCTTAGCCTGACGTTTAGGGTGCGGTGGCTTAGTGAACTCCGCATCCGGGTTTTGAAACTTGCTGAGCACATTAGCCACTAAGTTTCGGGTCCCAATAAGAGTAGACATGGACAGTTTTGATGGGAAATAAGTATACACCCGGTTTAAGGGGTCTTGGGGCTGCCAGTAAGCATAAGAGTCTTCGAGCCAAAGATGATTTACAACGGGAATGCCCCATTTCTTTGCAGCCTCGTACTTCTGGCCACTCTCGTAAGCCGTGATTAGATGCGTTGTATGGTGCTCAATGAGTTTTCCACTGTAGTTGGCTCCAAGAGAGTGGACTAAGGAAACTAAATATGCTCTAGCATCACCGGTGTAGTTGGTAATGCAGATATTACAGTTTTTCATCACAGCCAGTCCTCCTTTGACTTCAGGATAGTGTAACAGATGAGTAGGTTTCTCGAACTGCTGGTGAATTAGGACCCAGTAAAGCCAAGTTATGTTTCCAATTATAATTTTTCGACGAGATGCGGTAATATAGTCGTCACCTTCACGCCATTTACCGAGATACACCTGAGCTTCAGCGAGGTCTGTTGTGATCACACCACCATTAGTCTCAATTAGATACGTTACTGTTTTGGAAACGCGCTCACTTAAGTCTAAATCGGCACTCAAGAAAAACTTACGTCCATCAAGAGTGTTTGAACCCAAGTCATTCCGCATGGACTGCTGTACCGCCAGCCTGGGACTATCATTCACTGGGTAGGTTGCGGTAAGATCCTGTGTTTCTTCACTCGTGCTGGGCTCAGCGTTCAATAAATAAGGTGTATCATCTACTTTCACTTGCAGTGACATACAAGCATCCACCCAGCTAGGTTTCACTAGTTTAATGCCAATTTGAGGGTTGTTTTTCTTGCTCTCCAACACTAATTCACACTCAGGTGTCTGAAGCGAAGTGGCAATTACATGCGTTGTATAACGCGTGACCATGTCAGTACATTCACCTCCCGACGCAGTGATTCCTGCTTTGGAAACATCTGTGTCTCCCTTGCTCAGACCAGAGAAACACGCTATGACATCGCGCATAAAGTTCCGCGGATCTGGGCTAAATGGACGCGTCGGCACAAGTTTCTGCTCTCTAACACAGCAGTATACCCATCTTGGGGTCACTGTAGGAATCATAAACCGCTTCATTTCCTCAGAACGATCATAGTCCATGGTATTACTGACAATTATCAGTTTCGGAGACACATCGACATCTGCACGCTCATCCCAATTAACAATTTCACCATTGTTAGCCCGGATTAGTTCACAAAGTGCATCATGCTTCTTAATGCTCTCAGTTTGGTCGGATATAACAATAAACTTCCGGTCACTGAAAACCATATATATATTAAACCTTGCCCAGAACGCGTGCAACTCCACACTAAATAAATAAATCTAAATACAATAATAATAATAATAATAATAATAATAATAATAATAATAATAGTAAACATAAAAATTGACATAATAAATATTCCTTAAAAATCTAAAACATGAAAAATCAATAGTCGCTGTAAACTTTTATGTAGAGTCATCTTTTAATATAAAGTGTGTGTTTATGGTGGTGATAAAGGTGCTGAATCTGCAGCAGGTGAAATAAAGTTTGTAGGAATCCAGATTAACTCGGTTGCTATTTCAACCTTATTTATATATATATCTGCTCATACACCCAATCAATCTCAGTGCGCCTAGAAAATAACTTGACTGCTTTGCACGACATGAGCTCTCCCCAAAATACAATCAATCAAACAATCAATGAATCCGATGGCACGGCTACGCAGGCTAACGATGATTATGTACTGGTTGATGAACAAAACAAGCAATCTCCGGATAGCGAACCTCTAATAGTACCCGACATTACTTCGATACCTGAAAACCTCCTGTCTCAATTCTGCGACAGATTGGCCAGGCTTCAGCTTATGCTGAAGAGCTTAACTACGTGTTCGTACTCCGATGAGTTACAGGGAACCTTTGATAGTTTTCTTTCTTGTACAACTACATCTGCCGTATTTTCTGCTTCTAAAAAGAAGATCTCTACTTTGTTCGTGAAATTACCTGAGAAGTATGAGCCTCTTACTGAAGAGTTCATGAACCACATCATTACTAAAAACAGTACAGACTTTGGTCTTTGTGAAATATGCAGTGGATTCGAAATGCTTCATAGCAAAACCCAGTCAAAGCTGGCAAAGTCATTAACAAAGAGACTATACCGTATTTTCCTAGACTTCTTGGAACTCGACTTTCGTACCCTTGTGGAGTTTTCCAGTGTGAAGACTAGAAAGTCGAGCGTAATCAGCTCCGACAAGCACCGGGTTATAGCACTTAATATGCTTTTAATGGCCGAACAAAGATACCGAAGCATGAACGCGGAGTACAAGGCTATCGAATCGCGACATTCGACAGATACGGAGAAGTTGAAAAGACAAGCACTAGAATTAAACCGACAAAAGGAGTTACTGATTGAGGAAATCAAAGACTCTAAGAGGATACTACATCGACTTGATTTAGACATTACGCATGCACGAGTAGAGCTCCAACGATCAAAGAGGGCTACATCTGAAACGCTTTATCGGCCTCCTCCTAAATTTGATCCTCCTACAATTGCTCGCGCATTCAATCACCCACTCGAGTACACAAATAGTGAAAAGGAATTACCTCAAGACACCAAATCAGAGCAATCCGGCTCGCTAAAAGAAGATCATGCGGCAAAAACACAGAGTGGCTCTACAATGCTGGAGCGCGGGGACCCTTGGACAATTAGGAATAATTCCAACTGCTCAGATCTCAAGGGAAGTGATAGTAGTGTTAAAGATGGTGAGACCCCATTCAATTACTCTGCAAGGCATCCATTTGGTACCAAGTCACTGCGGCCTGGATCACGTACCTCAGAAGTTTCTGATGCCTACAAGGCTATTGGGGCTGAAATAAAGAGCTTTGCTGAAGATCCGAGGTTAGATCATAGGTTACAACGTCTGTACAGAGATATTGGATGGAATTGCGATCGTTTGTGGCGAGAGTTTGCTGCAAATCCGAAATTATTCACTGACGCCGAATCATTTAGTCAAATTGATCATAGCATACTACGTGACCTTCATTCAATGATACGTAAGGTCGAGCATATGCTTGGAAAGCAGCTTTAGATGTTGTATAATCCCTTAAAAGGGGGTCCTCGAGGCTAAAGCCTAGCCTGAATCGTTCTTTTTTTCTAGAAATAAAAAATTATATAGTATTAGAATTCGTGTACTATCTTTACTCTGCTGCCTTGAATGTAGCTTTGGGAGCCGAAGTGGGTTCCGCTTTGCTCTCAGCAGCGCCGGACTGAGCTGGGTGCTCTTCCAAGCCCGCCAGGGCCTCGCCAGCATATTTGTTAAACTGCTCAGCGCCATAGGCACCAGCATCGCGCGCACGACGACCGAACTGCTCGACTGCCTTTTTAGCGTTCTCACCAAAGTCGCTGTCGGCAAACTGCTTGACGCCTGGTCTAATATAATTCTCGGTGGTGTCATTCACAGTTTGAGTGACTTGCTTAGAAAACCAGCCCCAGCCACTGCTAATAGCACCAAAGGCATCGGATGCAATCTCATTCAAAGTGGGCTCATCACCTGGTTTATGGAACTGCTGGTAGGCGCTGCTACCACTGCTGCTGGCTCCCTTTGAGGTGCTCGCGTCGTCGCTGCCGTAGTTCTTGTTGGTCTGGGGAATGTGCACAGGTCTATCACGTCTAACGAACTCTTCGCCCTTCAACTCAGCAGCAAGAAGCTCACGGTAATCCTCGGCTACAGTTGAGTTGTATTTGTCCACAATAGAAGTTTCAGGAGTGATACCGTGTTCCTCAAAGTAGATACGAGCCCTCTCGTTTCCACCAATCTCCATGAGCTTGAGCTCGTCGTCCTTGAATTGATCCATCATTACTGAGCGCACGAACGAGATGTGGACACCCAAACTGCGGTGCACACCTGCGCACTCAAGACAGATGAAGATTCCATACTTAGGGCTCGCCCACTGGGGCTTTTGGGCTTGGCACTCAAAACACTTGCTGTTCTCACCCTCACGCTGGAGGCTCAGCAGTTGCTTCTGGTTAAGTTTCATGCTCATTGTATGATGTTTACTGCAAAGGGGTCGAATCTAAGCTGGCCTAAATATTACCTTGCCCATATCGTGCATCCATTCACCTGGTGTGCGTCAGTGTGCGACTACACATACGGCGGCATGCAGTAAAGAAAATAAATAGTTTAGTGTACAATTCTATTAGTATTAGTATTTAATACAGTTAATGTGGTTCTATTTTATTTTTTTGTCGATTTATCAGTTTGAATTATGTGTCTAAGTAAATCCTATATATATTTCAGTAGTCAACCACATCGCAGTAAAAAGAAAAAAACAATCTACAAAGCAAAACGGATTCTCTTAGGCTCTGGCTCGTCATCTTCATCGAATGGTTTGCGTAAGCCAGGAGAATCTGGAACCGACGGAAGAGGGATATATGAACGGGCACGCGCATGCTTAGCTTGTCGAGCTAAGCGAGATTGTCCCATCGGAACGGATACAGCGGGGGCAGCGGGGTCAACCGGAACAATTGGCACACCAGCCTCAGATAGTTCTTCTGATGGTGACAAGGAGCGTTCCATAGAGCGATATTCGTCTTTATAATCCGAGAAAGAACGGTAATGGCCCGTTCCACTGTATTCAAGACCGCTGTTATTCTCCGACTCTTCAAGCGCTGGGCTGGCCCTACCCAAATTATCTCCAAGGGTGCCATCAAGTTTCCCATAGATCAAACTGTCAAGTCCATTTTCCTCTTTACGGGGTACACGTTGGGGTTGAAGTGAACGTATGTACGCAGGCTGTACCTCGCGCATGTTGAGTAAACGCTCCTTTTCGCGCTCGCGACGGGCTTCCTCAATCTCACGCGTATGCTCTCCACGCTGCTGCTGGCGCTGGCGCTCTTTCAGATCTCTTTGCGTTTTCGCATGGTGTTCTGCTTTACGCTGCTGCTGAAGATGCTGCTCAAAAAACAGGTGATGATGCAATCGTTGACGCTGGGCTGCATGGGCACGGATGGCTGAAAGAAGTACCTGACGCTGCTTCAATTCTTGCTGACGTCGGTGCTCTAATGTGAGACTCTCCATCCGCTTCTGCTCAGATTTCCTTGACTGAGCCAATAGCTGTTCCCGGTAAAGTATCTCATCACGCTGTGTACCACATTCTTTCTTGGGTACCCATGCACTTGCTAAACAAGGCTCTTTTGGCGAACTCATAGCGGATAATCCAGTTTGACTCTTCTTTGCCAGATTGTCCTTCTCTGTGCTATCACTAGAGCTGTGGAAGCCAGAACCGTTCAATCTGCCCATAGCTTGAGCACTGGAACCATCACCAGAAAGCACATGGTTATCAGATAAGCTGAATGCAGATACAGAAGTATCCTCAGGATCATAAATGATTCTTTTGACCACGGAGTACTCCTCACAAGTCTTTTGGGCCAGTGTGAGCTGCTTATGCTTGAGGTAGTCAACAATCAGGCTCACATGTTCTTGCAAATCTTGACTATTGTGCATATCAGCAATTGTAGTCATAATTTGTAGGAAACTAGCGCGTTGAACACCACGTTCAATATCATTATCACACGCATTATGCATAACCTGCTTGAGAAGCTTGGAGTATATCAACTGGCGCTGAAGAACTCGTCCTGATTCGCCTTCTAACACAACAAGAGCATTGACTGCGTGCCGCAGCAAGCTTAATATATGCGTCAGTATTTGGAACTTCCCTTTACGATCCAGGCTATCTAAGCTTTGATTTGAGTGAGTCTGGGATGAGTCGGATGATGTTCCCGTAAGAATCGAGCGAGTAGTTGTAAATGCCTGGCCTATACGTTCCCAAAATGCGTATCTTGTCATATTCGTAATAGTTCTCTGGGTGTACAGTTTGATGCTCTCGCAAACAACATCAAAGAAGGTGGCGACCTGCGCAACCTTCAAAGTGGATCCCTGCAGTTTTGAACCATTTGAGCTTGAGGCCTCATTCTTTGGAAGCAAGAATAGCGAAAGTTCACCTCCTATCGGTCTATTTATTCTCCACACAGTGTAGAAAAAAGTATCAATCGCCTCTTCTCGGTACAAACTAATGAGTTTGATCATAACGGCACCAGTCTCCACGAGCAAAGCGTGTTCATCTGCCTGCCCGGAGTTATCGCGCGTGTCTAGCTGAGCTTGCACCTGATCAACCGGAGGGAAGAATTCCAAAACAGAATTGAGAACCTGGGGATCCATATCTTTATGGCAGCTTATTAAAGTAACAAGTAACTGGAAGATCGTTTGTAGATGTGCATGCATTTTTACAGGTTCACTATCCAGAATTTGCTTCAAAGAAGATATGCACATAATTTTGATATCTTTGCGACGCCTAACATCCAATCCGTACCGCATCAACGCCATCAGAACGCCTGAATCTAGCAGCATCCTCAAAAAATTGCGGCAGTTCGCTGTTGGCAATAGTCTTACTGACGTGAGAAACTCATTGATGAAAACAAACGCATTCTCTTTGGCATCCGCACTAGGTTCTTGAAAGATACGGCACTCGTCAATACTGTTGGCAAATCCCTCAACCCCAAACAAGTTATTTAGTTCATCAAAAAACTGGCGATTTTCGGTTAAACCCAGTACCAAGTTGCTATGAGCCTTTAGAATGAAAGCCGACAAAAACCGGTCGGTAGGCTCGTGAATCCATCCAACAGCAATGTCCCGAAGAAGATAAAGTCTGAACATCATTTGTATACCGTTCATGAGATTGCCATCTGTGACAGAGAATGTGAGTTTCGAACGTGAGCTTTTGGTGTAAAAATCAGCATAGTTGGCTTTCTTTGCACCAAAGGTGCGGTCGTACTCTAGCATCATCAAAACTCGAGGGAAATTCTCAGGAGCAACGAGAGCACAAATAAGTTCCTGCCTGTTTGTGCGGATCATTGCCTTCACAATCTCGGAGATAGTCCACAGCATTTGGGTACGTTCATATGGATTGAACTGATTAGTACTTTCGTGACCAAAGCGCTGGGCAGCCAACATTGTCATTCGATCATTCCCCAAGTTAGAAGGTTGTAAAGGTGAGTCCAGATCAGTAGCCTTCTGAAAAACCTCAAACAATTTGGAGAGATAATCAGTGCTGGTGATGAACATGGTGAGCATCGTACACGTAAACGGAGAATAAAGGCATCTCTCGAAATGATTAAGTACAATTTGTAAATTGAGCAAATTAGGCAAAGGCGGTAGCGGAGCCGGCTCGGTTACCGTCTGTCTGCCCTGAAGAGACTCGACGAACGACATTTCGTAGATAAACTTGTGATTCTCCTGTGACTTATCCCTGCGAACTGCCCACAAGTAGAAATCACATATAGAAAGACAGTGCAGAATTTCACTAAACTGAAAGGCAACTTTGGCGATTGGAGGAGGCCTCCGTTCAAAGTGAGTATCTGCTTTCTCTCTTATCGCCGTACTTTCCAGCTGATGAAGCACATTCTGAATGCTACCTTTAACAGAGAACAGGGGGATTTCCAAAATGGCACAAAAATCAGATGCGTACATCAATGCTGGTTCATTGGGCTGAAAGAAATACTGGAACAAAACCTGCGTGGGGTTATCCTTAGCAACAACGAATACGTAAGTTTCGTCTTCTTCGTGGCAGGCGTAGAAAATGCCTTCTGCATATTTCAGGTATTTCCCTTCTGGGTCCTTAATGCAAACAGAAGTCTCGTAGCCCTCAGTGAGTGGAAGGCTAAACATGCGGGTAAAACCGCAGCTACTCGAGGTTGGCATACACTTATCGCCTCGAATAAATAAAATAAAACAGAGGCTCCAATAAAATTATAATTTCACAGCTGTGCCGGGTAGTTAGGTTAGCTATGGGGTGTTATTGTTTGCTTAAACAAGGCATAAACACTTCTTGGAGAGAGAGAGTAAAGGATAGGTTGCTTCTCAAATTAGGGTTTAGCACTCGGTTTTCGGCAAAAGAAAAAATACAAATCCCAAGAAAAATGACTAAACTAAAAAATTACACATTCTACTTTTTTAAAATCCTATATGAAATCAAATAGTTCTTGTTATAGAATATGTTTCCAATCTGCGGGGAGCGCATCGCTCTGTGCGTGGATTATAGTAACCCTGGTTAAATTACCCTGTATATAGGTCACATGTTTACGTATGACATGTACGATTATGCAGAGGAGTGTAATGTGCTCAGAATATACACAGTGTCGGCAATCCATATGCAACTACCCCCCGTGTCTAAGATATATTTCGATCTATGTGTGTATGTGAATCTGAATATGTGGACTTAGTTATGTGGACTTATATATAACTATTGGGTTTCCGTATTATTTTTGAATGAAATAGAATACCCCAGATGTACCGGTACTAAAATAGTACAGCGGGGCGCAGCGCTCTCCTCCACATATTTCCTATAACTAAGCCGAAAGCGTATTAATAGATGCTCGCTTACCTTTACCCCATATCCCCATTAGCTCTTTTATGCGTACCGACGACGGACTCGGAAAGCGAACCTGCTTGCTGATGCGTATGTATTGATACACACATGTAAAATAAATGTTACACATTCACATCACCAGAACCTGATGCTGAGCTGAAATGAGGGTTCATGTATGATGATCATGTTGAGCATACACGAGTCATAAGAATTAAAATAATAATAATAATTATTGTTGTTGATGTTGTTTATACTCTAGAAATGAGAATATACTTTAATTACTAAATCCCTCCTTTCCTAGTATATATTGGATCTAGCAAAATCTGACTTGACATCAGTAATCATAAGCGGGTATTAACTGAAAGAAATGATTAAAAAGAGATTAAAGTATTAGTAACATCATAATAATAATAATAATAATAATAATAATAATTAGACATATGCGAATTAAAGATCATTGCGTGACGATCTTCGTCCCTAGTGCTTCCAACACCTTGGGACGGCTCATTATCCTGCGTGTCCACTTATGCACTTCCGGGTAATCCTTCTCGATCTCGATTCCAAGCTTCACCATCACCTGGTTCCATGGGATGAATGCAAGATCAGCCAAGGTGATTTCGTTACCTACTAGCCAGATTGGGTTGTGCAAAAAGCTTTCATCCTCATCGTCACTCATGTCTTGGAAAAGCTGTTCGCGCTTCTCGGCCAAATACACCTCGAGAACTGCGGCTACACGTTTAGCCTCGGCCATGAATCTATCAGCAACTATATACATGGCTTGGCTTGGTGCACTGGCCTCCAAGTAGCGGAACTGCAGAGCGTGTCCAATTATTGGCGCATGGCCACTCGCCTGGAAGTATAGCCAAGCACTAACTTGTGCCTGTGCTCTGAAATCATCACCACCAAGTAGTTGTGTGACTTTAGCGGGGTTCTGGGCTCTGGTTTGAGGACGCTTGCACAAATATTCAATGATGGCACCGCTTTCCCAAAGAGCAAAATTATCATTATCGTGGTCAATGATAGAAGGGAGGCGTGCATTGGGATTCAGCTCAACATAGCTAGGAAGTCGTTCCTCGTGGTGTTCCAGATCAATGTGAAATACATGGTACTTGATTCCCAGCTCGCTCAATACCACCGCTACCTTGTATCCGTTAGGGGCAGAGCGGTGCGTGAACAGAGTGATACCACTGGTAGGCATATGCAATCGATACTCAGCGATGCGATCGCTCACCTGTTTGACATAATGGTGGTCCTGCTGTGTATTATCGTTTATATTTATGTTGGGTCCAGCGAAATGTTGTGTTTGTTGAGGAAGAAGCTGAGACGAACCCATGGAATCCACCTCTTGATGGTTAGATTGGGTAGGCTGCTGGTGTTGCTGCGCATTGAAATGTTGGTTCTGGATATGAAGTTGTTCCTGGTGTAGCTGAAGCTGCTGAAGCTGCTGAAGCTGCTGGCTTATAGCCTGGTCGTCATCAGGAGTATGAATTGCCTCGAGATTCCCACTTGTACCCATAGCACCTCTTCTGCAGTCTAAATCTGGGTCCTATTCGCGGGCGATTTATGCTCTGACCGTGGATTAATATCTGTTTGAGAAGTGAGGAATAGGAGGAAGAGGGGCTAGTGTGTTATCAGGTTGGGATAGATAGCGTTACTAAACCGTCCCAGCCTTTGTTGTGTGTGCTTGGATGAGGAGCTTGAACTTGGGACTCCTCGGGCGGGTTTGGATGGTGCGCGAGGGTACGCACACCCACAACTGGCACCCACACTACGCATGGCACCTGGGTTAAAAGCACGCACACGCAGCCAAGGCGGACCCAGGCAGCCAAGACAACCCCGAGCACGCCTGCCTCACAATTTAGGAAGGTCACCACCCCCAACATGTCACTGATTGCCATTGGGAAATCACCACAAACACGTGAATTCTGCTGAACAAGCAGGAAAAGGCAGGACGTGTGAACGGTCTCGACTTAGAAAATCGTTTATATATTTATTTTATTTTTTTTAATGTTCGTCGATTCATATTCTGATCACTACTTCGCTTCGTTTTTTCCCCCGGCGAAACCCACCAGCCATAGTGCTGCTAATTCAACATTTATGTATTACTAATCGGTGAAATTTATTATGTAATACGCTTACCCACTCACTGAAAAAAATTCTCCCAACCTCGACGTTTCTCTTCTCTTCAACCTAACTTCCTAAGTTACACTATTATCAAAATGGCTGACGAGGATACCGTTTTCGAGACCGCTAACGCTGGTGCTTCCGCCACCTACCCCATGCAGTGCTCTGCTCTTCGTAAGAACGGCCACGTCGTTATCAAGGGCCGTCCTTGCAAGATCGTCGACATGTCGACCTCTAAGACCGGTAAGCACGGTCACGCCAAGGTCAACTTGGTCGCCATTGACATCTTCACCGGCAAGAAGCTTGAGGATCTTTCCCCCTCTACCCACAACATGGATGTCCCTAACGTCAAGCGCACTGAGTTCCAGCTCATTGACATCGACGACGGATTCCTCTCTCTCATGACCCCTGACGGTAACACCAAGGACGACGTCAAGGTTCCTGACGGAGAGCTCGGTGACAAGCTCCAGGCTGACTTCGATGAGGGCAAGGACTTGCTTGTCACCATCATTGCCGCCATGGAGGAGGAGGCCGCCATCTCCTACAAGGAGGCCCCCCGCGCTTAAGCAGTTAGATATCTTGTCTATGTAGATGTAGTATTTGCTACGTTTAACACTATGTGTTTTTCCACTTCTTGGTTCTCGCTATTTACGTATACTAAAAGCTTAGCACGGTGCATATTACCGTGTAGAAGCAGAAGCACTCTCTTGTCCTTAGCTGGCCATGAGCGCGGCAGCGACATCAACAACAACAATAGCTACCGCGTTTGATTTCTTTTTGCTTTCTGATGCTGATAGTTTATTTATGTGAGTTTTGTTTTGATTTTTCTTATTGATTTATTCATTAAAAGAAGCTGTCCGTATATTAAATCTCGATCTGTGCCTGAACCCATTCTTGATGGGCGTTGTGGCGCTCGTCCCCCCGGCCACTACCCCCAACTTCCAAAATCCCTCCACCCTCCTTCTTTCGCGGCAACAACGCCAGATAAGCTGGTGAGAAGGGAAAAAGTAGAAGGGGCTAATCGACACGGTCGTTGGGGACGACACTTCCCAGTTTGTCATCTTAATATTATTTTCTTGAATATCTAACTTACGAATACGAACTTTATTTATATTTTTATAAGATAAAGGCCGCCGTATCGTAATAATGCTCAATAATTACTCGATTAGCTCTCTGGGTAGGGGAAAGTAACAGCAAAAATCATTTCGGCAACGGTGCAGTGAATTTAATACAGAACGAGTAAAACAATATATACGTTTTGATTACTGACTTTATAAAATGAAAAGTGGTCTTTTGAACTCGTATCCCTTTCGAGTAAGAAGTTTATATCGATATGAAGAAATAACTTTTCAAAATTTGGCCGATAATTACTCGGGTATTTTATAACAGATAAGTCGCTACTGTCTATGGCGGGGAAGGGTTATCGAGAATTAGAGCAAGTGTCCCGCATAATTGCACCTATCGACTCCCAGCATGGCGTGAACAGTGGATGGTCTCAGTCATTGTGGGAAGGGGAAATAGCCAAAGGCAAAAATTTGAATCCGGATTCAGCAAGTCTACGACCCAATCAGGAATAACACGAAGAAGTTTTATCTTCAGTCTGTTGTCAAAATACAGCAAATAGGTCTGAAGATGACGCGCTGCTAATCACATTTCTAGATATTAAATAGTAGATTACTTATTTATTTCATATTTATGAGAACCACTTTTGTATGTCCTTTTAATTTTATTTTTAACACATACGTCATTCCCGATACCCCCCACCTCTCTCTTTAACTGAGCAGGCTAAAAAAACAAATAGCGCTTGCCAACAATGACTAACCCCGAATACTGCTGCTGCTCCTCCCCTGCCTCCCAATAATAATTCCCCTCATCTCAATCCTGTATCCATCGATGAAACAGGTATATGCCATCATCATTATTAATTAGATTTACAAAATAAATGTTAAATTACACCCTAATTATCCAGCAATTTAATAAAGCACTGCTATACTCAGTTCTCATAGCAAGGTAATTACGCGTATGTTTATCTTTAAGTTTAGTTTAACTTGGTGTTTGTGTATTAGCTACCCTATACGCACATCTATTGTCGGCAGCGCCTCAGCTCAGTTAGTTAAAGCAGCCGAGGAAGTATACGCGAGAGATTGCAAAACTCCAACACGGTCTTTATAAAAGAGCTTTATAGATTACTGATTATCATTTATATAAAATCTAGCATTCATTTAGGTATATTTTGCTGCAGCTTGTTTTTTTTTATTCCTACGTGTCTACTAGTACAGACACCTCGCCTTAAGCGCGACACACCCAAGCAGGTGATTTTTCTACCCTTGTCTCACGCCTAACCCACATAATGGCTCAGGTCGCCTTCAGCCATTCTTCCTGGAACGCACCATCACCCTGTCAAGGGTAAAACATAACCTCAAACCTTGCCCAGTACCATTTACGAAGGGTATTACACTGATTTGAAAGACCCCATTTAGTAAGCTAATTATATTGGGTAAACCCATCTTCCTCGAGATTTCTACTAACCACGTTTTTGTTTTTATCTGCGCCCCCTGCTGATATTCGCCAAAATCGCACACCGGAGTATTCGGCAGCTCTCTGTTTTGTCATTGCAAGCCAGCAGAGTTTCTCATTGCAGCATATTCCTCCAAATTAGCTAAACCAGCGGTGTTTTTCTACAGTGGAAACAAGCCCCACTTCACGCTTTACCAGATAGTCCCCTATTTTGGTTGTACTATTCTGTTGCGTAGCTTTATCAAAGCTTGAAGAGTAAAATACTTTGCAGAAAATCTGTAATTTACCTCCTTCTTCTTCCTTTCACCCTGCGTATTTGGAAATTTCCTAAAAGAGAAACCCCTCTTTAGTTCCCCCATAATCGCAGCACATGTCCGCAGTACAGGCCGAATCAAAGCCCCCGAGTGGAATGAAAGTCGTTTCCACCCATGAGGGCCAGAATGGCGCCCAGCAAAATGGTCCCTCGGGTGAGGACTCCGGAGCCAGTGACCCCTCACGCCGCAACAGCGAAAGCAAGCACGAAAATGACGAGAACTTCGTTGATAACGATAACTTCGACGACGAAGAGGGCAAGAACGACGATGGTGGTGGCCGCGAGCGACGAAAGATCGAAATCAAGTTCATTCAGAACAAGGCCAGGCGCCACATCACTTTCTCCAAACGCAAGCACGGAATCATGAAAAAGGCATGGGAGCTTTCTGTCCTCACTGGTACCCAGGTTTTATTGCTTGTTGTATCCGAGACCGGTCTCGTTTATACTTTCACTACTCCGAAGCTTCAGCCCCTCGTCACCCAGGCCGAGGGAAAGAATCTCATCCAGGCGTGTTTGAATGCCGCCGATACTCCGGGTGAGGATTCTCCGAACGATGGTGAGGCTGAGCCTGCCAATTCCACTCTGCCCAATCCAGAGGCTCAGAACTTGGCCCAGCACCATGCGCAGATTGTCGCTATGCGCAAGCGCCAGGAAAGCACCCACGAGATGGAGGTGCGCTCGCGCCCCCAGCACCGCTCTCCCAATGGCTCTTTGGTCGATGGTCAGAGCCCGCAGCCTGGCCTTCCTAATGGACCCCCCGGTGCTGTGCCTGGCTTTGTTCCCGGTGGAACTCCAGGTGCACCGCCAGGAGCGATTCCTTCTTCCCTCAATCCACACAATTTGCCTACAGGCCCTCAGGGTATGCCCAACCAGCCGAACGGAGCACTCGGTAATCCGCAGGTGGCTCAGGCCCAGGCAATGGCGGCAAATGGCATGTCCGGGCCCATGATGCCCCAAGGATACAAGCTTCCTCCGCAGTACGGTTACCCTGGCTACCCTTTCAATCCCATGAACCAGCAATTCGGCATCCAGGGCGTTCCTTTCCCGGGACAGATGCCGCCTGCATTCGATCCAATGGCCTTAATGCAAATGCAGCAGCAGCAACAGCAGCAGCAGCCTGGTCAGCCTGGACAGCCTCAGCCTCAGCAACAACAGCAGCCCACACCGTCCGCTCAGCCAGGACAGCCCCCAGCAGTTCCTTCGCCTGTGCCAGCACCGCAGCAACCGCCCCAGATGCCTGCCCAGTCTGATGGTCAGTACGGAGGCCCTCCGGTCGCACCGGTTCAGTCCGTTGGTGGTCAGCCCGTGCAGCCGGTGCAATTGATGCCAATTCCACCAGTGCAGCCAGTAGCGGCGGGCCAGCACGGTCAACCAGATGGATCGACTCCGGCCGAGCAGCAAAAGTAAGTTGAGCGGTAGCTATATTGTGCAGTAAGTTATTTGAAATTAGAAAGAGATATATTAGTAGATTGATTTAATGAGTTACAATTATTGTATTTTATTTATACACCAGGATATAATTTATTTTTCCCGTACCGATTCGCACTGTTGGCGGCGGTGCACCGTGGCGGTGCGCGGTTGCGTGCGGTAGCGGTATCTGGTCTCCTCCCTCGTCTAGACGAATAAATCGAAATGGGCAGTCGCGAGTATGGAAACGGAAGGTGTAAAATAACCGAAAAATGTATGATGTAACTATTGATTATGTCATGGTCCCACCTCGCATATCTTCGCCCAGGTTGAATTAATTAATTGGTTTGCGCCAGAAACAGCGCACGTCGGACGTATTCTTTGGCCCACTTGAGTGTCAGAAAAATGAATCGCAAAAAAAAAAATCGATTTAGCCTATATCTAAATAAGTACTAAACTAAACTAAACTAAATTGTACCATATCATTGATCAGAATTATCCATGAGTATCAACAATGCCTTTATTTTGTAGGCTCTGAGCTTGACTCTAAATTAAAGGAGTTCATCACTTCAATGCTATTGAATTTACCTCGCAAGTTCGACCTTGCCATGCCAGATACGCGTACTTGCGAATCTACACGAAGGTAAGAAAAAAAAAGTGTGCGACAAGAAGTCTTGTCACAGTGGGGCGAAGATCAACAATAAGCTCCATCGAGTTCTCCCCAAGAAAAGGGGGAGGTTGCATATCTATCATTTAGCAGGCACAGCTGCCAGTGTCTTAGAACTGAAAGTCAGCTCAACATCCGCTCTAACAAAGAGCCATCGCGATCTCCAGTAAACGAGTACTGGAAAAAAGGACCAGATGCATCAACACTGACTTATTCCTGCTAAGCAGGAATGCATTTCTGCTCAGCTCTGACCGGAGACTTTCCCCCAAGCGTGCAAACAGGCAAATAAAACCTGTCGGTAGCTTCGCATGCAACCTGTTGATCTTCGCGGAGAAAAGGGTCTTCACCTGGATTTTTCACATATATAATGGTAGGGTTAGGTAGATGCATTAATGCTCCCAGCGTAAATCCTCCTTCTCACTATCCACACTTACACACCTTATGAGCCTTGAGAAGTAGGGGTGCTGCAGTTACGGATGGTAATTAGTGGTTCCAATAGACATGTACTGGCAGTACATCCACAACTGGCATCTTAGTGCAAATATGAAATTGGTGCCGAGAACACATATTAAGACACTGATAAAAATTACGAGATATAAAAAATAATTAGAAGAGTATAATATTCCAATATAATACAATATATTGCGAAGATAGTGATATTTTCAACAAGGAACAACACGCTAAAGCAATAGATAGTGGGTTACGAACTAACTAACCAAGTGGTTCAAATCATCGATGTAGAGAATGATTGAATGAAATTAACTAATTAAATAATAATTTATGTCCAAATAAAATGCGCTTAGCATTAGTTAGGTTTATCGCTATCCGAGGGGTTTCCTGATTCAGCTGCATCTTCTGCGTCCTCTGTTTTCCTTCTTTTCGTATTTAGATTGGTTGAAACACTCTCTTGTGTTTGACGAGTTTTTTGACGCCGCTTTTTCTCTTTTTCAGTCATACGTGCTTGAAGCTGATGTGCTACGAGCATGAGTCTTGTGTTCTCTTCATCAGGTATACTGCCTCGATGTTCTGGGAACCCTGATGAATCACCGCTGGTTCTCGGACTAGAAGAATTTTGTTGAGAACATTTTGCTAGCATATCTGTTGGGATTTTGCTAGACGGTATTCCACCAACATCAGTCTGTATATCTGTAGGATCATGCAGGCCTTGGTACTTTTTAATCATATCCACAAGGGGACTGTTTTCATCAGAATTGATTTTAAAAACATTTATCAACTTGCCTGCACGATAGTATTTGAAGGGCTCTTCGCTTGTGGCTATACATTCAGAAAGTTCAGCTATTTTGGCCTCTGACAACCTAGGACCAACAGGACCGTAAGATCCAGCGAGATGAAGAGGAGCTCCATCGAGATGTTGAGCATGCCGCATTAGGTGCGAATGGTTTCTACCTGAGGATGATACTGCTTTTTTGGTGAAATATAGTAGGGAATCACCTCTGAACTCTTGAGATGAATCTGAAGTAACCATATAGGGAGATAAGACTTCTAAGTGTACCAGCTGAAAGGTAGTAGTATCAGCCTCTGAATTGTTTGTAGAAGATTCTATTGGGCTCCAATGAGAGTCATTTGAATATTCATAAGAAGAGGGGTGAGTGTTAGATGTCATTATTCTTTGCTTTTGATCATATTCGTGAGGTCCAAAACCAGCACCCATAGCTGAGAAGTGCGGTGTCAAAGCCTGGTTTGGATTCAACTGCGTGGGGCCACTAGCCATTTGCTGAATCTGGGGCCCAGTTATGCTTCTTTCAGTAGACTCTGGTATTTTACCACCAAAGGGAATTGAGTTTATCGCGGGGATAAAATTGAAATCACGCTCAGGAGTGTACTCTATGCCAAGCTCTTGATGTCTAAAGGGATGCGTACTCTGCATTGGAGCAACACCTTGTATACTTCTGTGTTTTAGCTGCTCTGGTCCCGTCTGATACAGACTCGCGTCTCCAGAGGGTCGTCTGCTTTCACCACTATTGCTGTGAGTATACTCTGAGAAAGAACCAGGTGAGATATCAGCACGCTCAGAAGCATTTTGTTGAATTGTATTACTGAGTCGGTGCTCTACCGATGCGTTTAAAGTCTGGAAGCTTGGTAATTTCTCATCTGGTTCGTCGTCTGAAGCTATATCGGAATTATTTTTAGGCATCTATAATTTAGAGACTCGAGCATTTGATTTTAGAGTAGTATCCACGAGCCATTTAACAAAAAAGCTGGGACCCTAATAATAGCTCGTGCGGAGGATATGTAAACTAACAGGGCTTGCCAATGCATAGTGCCTGAGTCACTGCATTCTCCGAACCCACGTTGTTTGGTGCCTAGGCCTCACACGCACATCAAGATCCACTCGGTAAATTGCGAATAGAGATGATCATAATCAACTGAGTAAATCAAATGAGAGAAACTATAAGTTGCTGTTCTGGTCATGCTGTTCTACCACTAATTCTTGGATTAAACTTGACTGAAGGTCTTCTTTTCTCATTTCACGGTGATACCACGTCGCATGCAAAGGGCAAGGGCATACTTATATAATATCAAAAAACATTTCATCAGTATATTTAGGCGACTCTGTACTAGTGCAGCATTGCCCCTGGATATCGAATTATGTCTGCTTAAATATTACTATCTAGGATTATTTCTAATTTTAAAGCACTGTGTGTTAAATAAGGATCTATTTCGGATCTATTTCGGGTTTATTTTTGATCTAATTAATATGCGTATATATGCAGTCATGGGTAATCGAGTTATTGCCGAGGTTTTTTTTTGTGATTTTTGTGATATCCATAATTTTTGCTAGAAGTTCTGATCCAAGCTATATTTGGAATAATTATCAGGGTTAGTGTTAACGCAGGAGAGAACGTTAGGTGAGCCAAGAACATCACGTTAGACAAATCACATACACATCTGAGCGTGAGTCGTGCTAGATGAGCCAAGAACGTGAAATCAGAAAAAATCACGTAAAATTCTAAGTCATGTGCGTACATAAATAAGAATGATGGAAAAGTTTGTATATGTATATATTTTAGAAGTAGGCATATTGATACAACACGGAAGAGATATATAAGCCAATTAAGTTAGCAAAGTTAGAACGCCATTACTCTACCATCATATCCTTGAAAGCATTAGCAGCCTGTATATGTGCTAGCTACTTGGAGCTTCGTACCTACGTTCCTCTTCACGGAATATTTTGATAGCTTACAAAGCACGCACCCCTAACCATGATAAGGCTGTATGTATGACGCAACGAGACCCGGATCGAAATAGCCGATACGAGGACAAAAATGCATCAAGTTTAGCTTTCTAGTATAAAGCTTTCATATGGAAACAAACTATGCTCTAATTTTATATAAGAAGAATAATTGTTTTCTTTCTCGCTTGGCCGAAATGCTTCCATAATACCCGCGGTTAGCACTATGCGCTGTGCTCAACCCTCCTACACATACTAATGCTCTATCTCCGGGGGGGTCGCAATTGATGTGCATTGACCTATCACCCCTGATTCAACCCACCCATAGCTTATCTTGAATCATTCTTTTACAGATTAAAAAATGACATTTATTGATCCTACTGTGTGGTCCACCACCACAGTTTATACATCTACTGCTTATGAAGCTACCATCACCTATCCGGGCTCAGTCAGTAATTATGGGACCACTAGGTATCCGACAAATTGGACAATTGGAATAGAATCATACAATGCCACTGTCACTGCTTCTAATGCCACAGCCACTATGTGCCTCTACTCTGCTTCGGACACCAATCCCGCTGATAACATTTTTGACATGGGATGCGGACCCGAAGATGCTATAAATTATTCCAGTAATGGCGCTGCGGTAGTTGGCAATGTGTTTGGTCCATCTTTGCTGCTTCTTGCGATACTTGGAGCATTCTTGAATTTCGTTTGAATTCATTAATTTGGGTATGTCCTAATTGTTGTTTGCTAATGCTCATGCCTGTATTATCTGTAATTTGTTTTTCTAACATGTATTTATTGCTATTACTGCTCTTACAATGAGGAGTGTGCGAAGTTATTATTGTTTAAATCTGCAGGTAGAATCAGCATCTTTCTAGGTTTCCGTCAAGGGAAGAACTAAGTCTCCAGCTCTAAAATACTTAGCTTTTCTCACTTTGTCTCTAGTAATCATCACTCAATATATATAGATACATATTCATTATTCCATGTTACGATGGTAGTGGTACATCCCGATAGACGCGATGGTTACCATCAGACCTATAGAGTTCACCACAGAAAGGCGATCCTTAAAAATGATAACACTTATAATGATCGTTGCCACCTCTTTACAGATTCCGCCAATTGCTAGGGCTAACGGTCCTGTAGTATTCAGGAGATCAAACTCTGCCCATGTCATACAGAAGGCGAGCACACCAGGGAAAAGCAATGTAACGATTCCACGGAAAACAGACCATTTCTGCCAAAGGTCGGCAGTAGCAAAATTACGGGGTCCCTCAACCAAACATCCAATTATGAGCAGACCCACAAACATCCCTGGTGACAGCAACATGATAGTTTGAACGGGATGTGGCTTTTTCCATTTCTTAACAGATTCTTCTTGAGCATGAACCGATTCGTTTTCTTCAGGCTTGTGCCCGCCGTTCAATAACAATTTCACCAGCGCCCAGCGGAGCCCCGACGAGCACGAAGCTCCGAGCACCAAAAAGAAGCCTAGCAAACTAAAGTCAGCCTCGCCAACCGCCATTAAGAAGACACCGAGTGTCATCACTGATAGAATTATCACCAGCTTGAGAGTCGGAGCCTCCAGCTTGAACAGAACGCTGAACAACAGCACGAATCCCAATGCACTTGATTTCAGCATAGTGTAGAAACTGAGAGTTACTATGAGCAGACTGGAGTTGCCCAGTCCAATATCACTGGCACTTGCAAGTGATGCAGGGATAATTTTTAGTCGGCTGCCCTTTGAAAGATTTATGGTGGGGAGCTGGAGTATGTAAATAGCGCACAATGAAAGCAGGATCTGGGCCAGCTGATGCAAAGAGGTGGTTATAATTGGGAATTTGAAGTTCAATCCCTGGTCGGAAAACATGTGTTTGTTGTATACAGACAGCATAATGCTGAAGGTATACCATAGCAGCAGAGCGATAGCAGCTCGGGTTTTTGAGAAGGGTTGCTCTTGCGAGCCAAATTCCGAGGGACTGCTCACTCTGAACTGTTCCGAAGGTCTATATGGCGAGGAATTGGCTTGCGAAGACGCGTTATTTTGGGGGTTTAGAAATTGGCTGTGGGCGTGGGATATCGGCGAGTCCTCGATTTCGTGGTCCGAACCAGACAGATCGGAGAGACCACTCACCGTGCGCACACTAGATGCAAAAGACGAAGCTCTTTGGTGTGCTTCGCTCATGTTGCACTTGGAGAGTGTCTGCTTTCTTTATCGGTCTTGGGATTATGGACCTCCAACGGGACTCGCTTCTGGGTTAGGCGTGGAGATTTCACCCTCCAGCGATAATGTGCGTACCGAGGTTTTGTGCAGCTTGAATTAAATACCTTACAGTGGGGGCTCGAGAAAGAGAGCGCAGACTAATTGTAAACAAATTTATCCACTTGCTTTTTTAATTTTTACAATAATCTTTATTAGCGATAATGCTGAGTCGTCTAAATATAAATAAATAGTTTCTTTTTGCGATCTTAATAATGATCTTCTTCTCATACTGGTGAAAAAGCAACAGAGAGAGAGAGAGAGAGAGAGAGGAGAAGGCACCATTTTTACTTGCGAGAGAGGGCCAACTTACTCTTCTTCCTTCCAGTAGTCTGAGGGACCTTCTTTCCTCTCACACGGACCACCTTTTTTACCTTGGGAGCCTTGGGAGCCTCCTCTTTCTTGTCGACGTCCATCGACTCGGTCTCCTTGTTGTTACTAGTCGACTCCTGGTTGGCAAGAATGTCACCAATGGCAGCATTGTGAAGGCGCTCGGCAATTCTTTGGTCTCTTGCCGCAGCAACCTCTCCGAAAACGCTTTGGCGCTTGACAACCTTGTTATGCTGCTTAGCCTTGGATCTCAATGATTTAGCCATGCGAAATAATAATATTTTTATACCTAGCCCTGAACACTGAAATATATATTCACACATCAGTGACTATACAAGCATGTTATTGCAGCAGAGCAATTTGTTTTCTTGAAGTAATTATCGAAGGCAATTGAGAACAAACCATCAATTGAAACTATATTACGTGTTTATATCACGATAGCTGGAACTGTTTATGCATTTGTGCTGCGAGTCAGCTCAATTTTGTAGATGTCATGTGGAATGAATTGAAGTATAATTCTTTATCTGCATACACAGACATAAAAGTTTATAATTATATAGATAATTATATAGATATTTCTATTTACAAAGATACGCGGTCAAAAAGACACAACAATTGCTTTACCCAAACGGCACTGAGACCGCCCACACAGCTGGCGCGCGCCCAGAGAGAGGAAGAGCGTATCCTGTAGTCTGATGTGCACACATCCGCATGTATGTAGCATAGGGCTTAGCATAGGGCTTCCGGGTTATGACTAATAGTGAAGAATTTCACCATTCATTCCCCCTATGATTGCATATGGGTTCGGGCGTTTGGGACTTTTCTTACCAGTATCCTGGTGCTTCCCCCCTCGCTGACTGCATACTCCCTACCAAACCACATCTTAAAAAATCCGTTTCTTCCTTTAACTTTTCACCAATGCCGAACCTTACTCTCCAGAAGCGCCTTGCGTCCGACGTCCTTGGCGTTGGTAAGAACAAAGTCTGGCTTGACCCCAACGAGACCAAGCAGGTTGGTCTCGCTAACTCTCGCCAGGAGGTCCGTAAGCTTGTCTCCAACGGCTTGATCATTGCTAAGCCCGTTGTTGGCCACTCCCGCGGCCGCACTAGAGCCTTCCACGAGGCCCGCAGCAACGGTCGTCACCGGGGTTACGGTAAGCGTAAGGGTACTGCCAACGCTCGTATGCCTGTCCAGGTTTTGTGGATGCGCCGCCAGCGTGTTCTCCGTCGTGTTCTCTCCAAGTACCGTGAGCAGGGCAAGATCGACAGACACCTCTACCACAACCTCTACCAGGAGGCCAAGGGTAACACCTTCAAGCACAAGCGTGCTGTGATCGAGCACATCATCAAGGCCAAGGCCCAGGCCCAGCGCGAGAAGAGCCTCAAGGACGAGGCCGACGCTCGTCGTCTCCGCAACAAGGCTGCTCGTGGCCGTCGTGCCGAGCGCATTGCCGAGAAGAGAGAGGGTCTTCTCCAGGACTCTTAGTTCGTTTGGACTTAGTCGTAAGTTATATATCTAATACGCATACTTATACCCGCGAGCGGTGCGAAGCATTGCTCATTTTGTGCTGCGCATATATGATTGTTGCGGTGAATTGACTATATAGTTGTTGTGTTGCTGATTCTCTTTTGTTGTTTATTTATTATTGCGTCCAAATATACTTTGTTTGGCAGGAAATATAGACAGTAAAAGCTATATATATACACAGTGGGAGTGCATGGGCCGTTAGCAGTGTAGCTGTGGCGATTGCTAGGCGTTGTTGGCAGATCGGTGCAGTCTCCTTGGATATGTCATTGTCATTGTCGTTGTCATTGTCATTGTCATTGCTGTTATGATTGTAATTATTGTTATAATTATAGCTGTGATTTTATAATTTGTTATTTATTATTCGCTCAATTAAAGTAATTTTTATTTTGTTATGGTATATGGTAACCTCCCTATTCTGTAGATGGCCTAGCTTTATTGCCCAGTTAGGGAAGCCCTATTTGAGCCTCACCACATTGGCACAATATGTTCAGAATAGCCCCCCGGTTCGCTAGACGCTTGTACTCGACAAGACCTACGGGCGAATACGAAAATAAAATCTTTTCTTTGCTCGAAAACGATTTCAAGCCCAAGGAGCTACTCGTACAGGATATCAGCGGCGGTTGCGGATCCATGTTTGCCATCCGCATCGAGTCGGCTGAATTCAAGGGCCTTACCCCTGTGAAGCAGCAGCAACTCGTTTACAAGAGCTTAGGTGAGGAGTTGCCTAAATGGCATGGACTCCAGCTCAAGTGCATTCCGGTGAAGGAGTAAAGGTAAATCATTCACCACTAGCATTAACAAAAAAAAAGCACCTATGATAGAGAGTATGCTACTGTGAAATAGAAAGTATACTGTGTATATAGATATGTCTCCATTGAAGAAAAATAAAATAATTGTATGAGTAGCACCATATCAGTGCTCCCGTACGTTCATATTCAGGACGGCTTACATGTAGACATGCAGTGATTGTGAAAAATATCTGCAAAGCAGAACAAATTGAAGATCCACGATCATTCAATGCGGCATTTATCTCGACTATTGGAACGGAATTATTCCATTAAGCTATGCATCTTCATAAGTTAGGGTGTGGTAGTGGTGTGGGGATATATGCAATCGGTATCGGTACCTGATCTCGGAGAATGCCCTGGTTCCAAACCACAATGCGAGTATATATACCACCGCAGTTCAGATCGGATCGAATTGATCAAACAAAAAGAATGTAGATGATAATTCAATTCTCGTTAGACAATTAAATGAACGAACGGTAGTATCAGGGCAGATCTTCTCTTCATATAGCGCTCGTCGGAAAGCATTCAATATTCGACACAGTGAACCATTATGCATATGTAGTGTACTAAATGGTACAATCGATCGGCAAAGTGTGCATATGTGTGTATTTTACCCCACTTCTACTAGTATGCTCCCTTATCTGGCCCTTAACCTCAGTGATATCACCGAGGCCTGGAACAGGGTAGGTAGGCCTGGAACAGGGTAGGCCTATATATAGAGTAGATGGAGGTGGAGCAGTACTAAAAGAGGGAGATTAATCAAGTAAACCAATGGGATTAATCCATGATCTCAAAAACAGGAGTGGTGGATATTCCCATGTACAAAAGCTCGTACGTGATGTAACTGCTGATTGTGCTGACACCCCCAAAGGTTCTCAAATGTGCCAAATTGCCAACATAACCTTTGATTCGAGTCAAGTGAAGCCAACAATGGATATATTATATCAGCGAATGAACGATAAAGGGAAACATTGGCGTCACTGCGTGAAATCACTCGGGCTACTTCGTTTTCTTTTGTGCTATGGCAGCACTGATGTGGTCGAGTGGTACAAAGAAAATACGCTCTTAGTTCAATCTCTGTGTAATTTCCAAAGGGAAGGAAACGATAGTGAGAAAATCTCTAATAGTATCAGAACATCTGCTAGGGAAATTATTGAATTGGTACAGAATAAGCCTAAGTTTGACCATGCCCGACAGGTGGCGGCAAAGAAATTGGCAAAACACAATAATAAAGCTAAGGCAGAAATAGAGCAAAGAAGACGAAAGACAGACAAAGAGCTCCCAATTGCTGATACGGAGGCTTCTACTGCCTTGATATAGCATTGTACTATCAAAGATATCAAACCTACTAATATCTGTAAAATTTATTTAAGTAAATGAGATGGATCTAACTGAGTCCTTATGCGTATACACAATGGGGCATTTGAATTTCTTATTCACACCTTTACATTTTTCAAATTAAATCAATTCAAGGTTTATGTATGTTAAATACTGATTCAGTAACTATTACAAAAAAAGAAAAGCGGAAAAATACATTTCGGTCGCATGTGCATGTCTACCATGTGCGTGTGGGTGCGTGTGTGTATACCCAGAGGACGCGGTTGCGCGACCCCAATATTTTTATTGACCTGTCACCACAACCCTAAAACGCGACTTCTCCTCATGATTGTTAAAACCACTCCCTTCGAAGGCCAGAAGCCAGGAACTTCTGGTTTGCGAAAGAAAACTACCGTGTTCGAGCAGCCTAATTATACTGAGAATTTTGTTCAGGCTATCTTCAACTCCATCCCTGAGGGTGCTGAGGGCGCTACTCTCGTCGTAGGTGGTGATGGTAGGTACTTCTGCGACACCGCAGTGGATATCATTGCCCAGCTTGCTGCTGGAAATGGTGTGAGTAAGATCATTGTTGGTCAGAACGCGATCATTTCTACCCCTGCTGCTTCTCATCTTATCAGAAAGCGTCAGGTTACCGGTGGTATTATCCTTACCGCCAGCCATAACCCCGGTGGACCCAAGAACGACTTCGGTATCAAGTACAATCTTGCCAACGGTGGCCCTGCCCCCGAATCTGTCACCAACAAGATGTACGAGTCGTCTAAGAACCTCACAGAGTACAAGGTTGGTAGCGAGCAGCGTGAGCACGTTGATCTCTCCAAGATTGGCGAGTCCACTTACTACAATGGCGCTCTTAAGGTGGAGGTTGTCGACTCTACTGCTGACTACGTGCAATTTATGAGCGAGATTTTCGATTTCGAGCTCATTAAGTCATTCAAGAACGACTTCTCCTCCGAATTCAAATTGCTCTTCGACGCGCTCAATGGTGTGACTGGTCCTTACGCCAAACAGATTTTCCTCAATGAGCTCGGCTTCAGTGCTGACAGTGTCCAGAATGCTGAGCCGAAGCCGGACTTTGGTGGATTGCACCCCGATCCCAACTTGACCTACGCCAAGTCTTTGGTGGACAAGGTGGACAAGGAGAACATTCCCTTCGGTGCTGCCAGTGATGGTGATGGTGACCGTAACATGATTTATGGTGCCAACGCATTCGTCAGCCCCGGTGACTCGGTGGCTATCATTGCCCACTACGCTAGTGAGCACATTCCTTACTTCAAGAAGCAGGGAATTTACGGTCTTGCTCGCTCTATGCCTACCTCTGGTGCCATTGACCGTGTTGCGAAGAAGCAGGGTCTCGAGAGCTACGAAGTCCCCACTGGCTGGAAGTTCTTTTGCGCACTCTTTGACGCTAAGAAACTGTCTATTTGCGGTGAGGAGAGTTTCGGTACTGGCTCCAACCACGTGCGTGAGAAGGACGGTTTGTGGGCCGTGATCGCCTGGCTCAACATTATCGCTGGCGAGTCCAAGAAACAGGGCAGAGTTGTGAGCATCAAGGACATTCGTGAGGACTTCTGGAAGACCTACGGCCGCACCTTCTTCACTCGCTACGACTTCGAACAGGTTAGCAGCGAGGCTGCCAACAAGGTCATCGAGAAGCTCAGCTCTAGCATCTCTGATGGTAAGTTTGTTGGTAGCAAGCTCACCCCTAATGGCGAGCTCACTGTTTCTGGTGCCGGTGATTTCAGCTATACTGACTTGGACGGCTCTGTTAGTGAGCACCAGGGTCTTTATGTCACTTTTGAGGGTGGTGCTCGTACCGTTGTGCGTCTCAGTGGTACTGGCTCGTCTGGTGCTACCATCCGTGTCTACTTGGAGAAGTACGATGATGATGCTCAGAAGTACGGTTTGTCGGCTGAGGAGTACCTCTCCAGCTACATGAAAGAGATTCTTACTTTCCTTAACTTCCCCGAGTTCATCGGCAGAGTGGAGCCCGACGTCAGAACCTAATGTAAATACACATTCATTCATACATATACTCATACTCATACACATATTCATAGAGAACACTCACATGCATAAACAACTCCCTAAACTACTCTCTGAAATCGCAGTTGTATTTATATGATGTAGCTATTTGAGATCCTCAGAGCTCTGAACGCTCGAGATTCCACTATGAGTATCAGTTGTGTAGAAGTAGCCAGGAACTAGCACCCTCATGGTACTCCCGCATTCACGATCTTGCTCAAAAAGATCAATAAGACCTTTTTTGATTGCTACGCCGCTACGGATAGCCCCAATTTCACCGGAAAAACTGGAAAGCTTTTCCTCTCCGGTGTGAATAATATCGGCTCTGACATCGCAGAGGCGTTTATATTCTTCAATTAATCGCTTTCTTTCCCCTACAAGTTTATTATAATCTTCTAAATCACTCATTCTGTATAGTTGGGTCCAAATTCAAAGAGTTTGTTTATGTTTACTCAGAATAGAAAGGAGGGTGGGTATAATTACCTATTTGGGACCTCATTATATATAGCACAGGGAAGGATAACCCATAATATAGAAAAGTAGGAAAATAGAAGAAGAATGAGAAATGAGTTAAGTTAAATAATAATTAAATAGTGCCTATATGAATTCGAATTCGATTCCCTCATCAGTGGCTGCCGCAGCATTATCTGGGTGGAACTCATGGCGCTCTGAAATGCCAAATCCAGATACGAGCTTCTGAGAATACGCCTCGAGCTCTTCATTAGTGATAGTAGGTAGAATTTCGGGTTGTGGGGGAATAACACTTTGTCCAGTGGCAATCTTTGTTTTTAGATACTGTGAAACTCGGTCAATGGCATAGTTAGGTATTAACGTTGGGGGTGAGTCTACTGTCATGCCATCAACGATTTTGTCCATTGTATCATCCAAATCTCGCAGCTCCGGTTCCTTAGGAGCTTCTTCAGGGAGCTCTGCAAATCTATAGTGGCTTTTAAAGTCATCTTTGAATGGCAATGGTGTAATAAATATATGGTCTTCGGAAGCAGGGTGCATAAGCACCAAAGAGACTTTCCCCTTCTTGCGCTTCACTTTCTCCCCATTTTTCATGGTTCGCATCCGTGGTTCAGTACAGCAACGAACAATTGCATGCATTTGTGCATCCATAAGTGCACCGGCAAATTCCCTGAGAAACTGAACTGCTTGGGGGGTCTTCCCCACTAGGTAATCAGTTCGCTCATTGGGAAGCCAGGGTGGGACTTCAGGAACTGTGGCCAAAATTTCGAATGCTTGGGGCCACTCCACTGCTCCCTCGAACTCGCCATCCATTAATTCTTGAACTTCTTCGTTCACCGGCACTAGTTCATTCAAGTAGGTATACCCTTTTTCTATGTTTTCCATATTAACGGTAGCTCCAGATTCAGTTTTGAGCTCTGAACTGCGCACCACTCGATCATTCCCAGAAACAGTGACGAGTTCAGTTTGAGTGGCATGTCTGGTTGCTGGGTACATGCATATGGGCTCCTTAATGAATGGACTTTCTGGTGAGCCAATGGTGAGAAATCCATCAAACGTTTTTACTGGTTTCACCTCACGATGAGGAACATTATCAGTTTTCAGTCCATTTAAAGGTATTTGGGCTCTTGATGTATATGTGAAAGTAGGTGCATGCCTACACACGACAGGGTAGTTCAAAGCCAATGAAGAGATACCACTGTGCTCCTCACAGAAAGAGGCAAATTCCTCTTGAGTGGTGAAACTGGTTTCAATCGGTTTCAATTCGGGAAATTCAGCGGCCTTGTTGCGAACTTCAGCCACAAATTTCACCGTACATTTTTGGGGATCAAGCAGCCATTGAACAATTCCATCCCCTCCATACGCAACAATACCAATTCTGTAAAGAGATGATTTGTTAGCAATTATAATCGATGCAAGCTCGTCACAGATGTCGGCAATGGTTGTGGCGGAGTCCACTGCGTAGATGACTGTCGTCACAGCCATTTAACGCGTGTAAGGCAATTATAGGTATATTGATACAGGGTACGGCTTACCCATGGCCGCACTACCATTACACCCCACACACATATGTGTGTGTGCCACGGTCCGGGGAGGATTAACGCGTATACCGTTTAAACGTATCATGTACATACAATTTCAACCTCCGCGCCCTTACCACACAGGCATTTCCTCAACATATGATATTTGTCATCTAGTAGGGCGTAGGGCTGACATAATCAGAAACACGTGAACTCTGATTCCCTACTCTCTCTTCCCTCGCTCGCCTGCCCTCCCCCCGGGTGCGCTGGGTTAGTGAAAGGATCACAATATTTCACATAGACGTTACCAAGCGATTAAACCAAAATGCCTAAGAAGAGAGCTTCCAACGGACGTAACAAGACTGGTCGTGGCCACGTTAAGCCTGTTCGTTGCTTGAACTGCTACCGTATGGTCCCCAAGGACAAGGCCATCAAGCGTTTCAGCATCCGTAACATGGTTGAGGCTGCTGCTGTCCGTGATATCAGCGAGGCCAGCGTCTACCAGGAGTACGTTCTCCCCAAGATCTACGTCAAGGTTGCTTACTGCGTCTCTTGCGCCATCCACAACCGTGTTGTCCGTGTTCGTTCCAGGGAGAACCGCCGCATCCGTACCCCTCCCGTGCGTGTCCGCTTCAACCGCGACAACAAGCGTATCAACCCTGCCGCTGCTGCTGCTCGTGCCTAAAGGTAGTGCTCAAGCTTAAAGGTAGTATATAATTTAAATTTATTCATCTAACGCATTGTGGACATAAAAATAAGTACTATACGTGCGAATTATTCTGCTATTGGTGGCTTCCTGTGACATTAGTTACAACGTGCTCTCAACACCCAAAAGTATAGTGTAATGTGCTACGGTCTCAACGCGTTAAAGTGGTATCTGCGGGACCATTATAGTATACCATGCTATATTTAATACGCATCATATGTATAAGTACATGTTAAAACAGTTCAATTTGTTACTTTTACGATTATAATATATGAACGCTTTAAATTTTGATCACAGATATCAAGAATGTATGTTATTGAATAGTAATGTAAATGATGATTTGGTGTTTCTTAACAGTGTCTAAATTTGATTGTAAATAAGTAGGTACAATTAGAATAATAAATGACTAAATAAAAATATACATGCTCAGTTCTTTCTTCCCTTAGGCTTGGGCACGCGGCCGCTCTGGCCGATCGTGATGTTCACCTTAGGGGGCACCGAGAACCCAAACGAACGCGCGACCTTCACCAAGTCCAGCTTGTCGATCTGGTACACCTGCTTGAGGTGGTGGCTGGCGTACGCCTGCAAATAAGATCTATAACCGTCACGCGCGCTGTTGTTCAACCAGTAGTTGCTGCTCACCAATTTCTGAAGCTGGGGCTGCACGTTAGCGATCTTACTGGCAGGGAACTCGTACTCATTGAGGGGCACACGGGCCTCCTTGAGGTAACGCAAGAATCCAAGCTCGTTAGGAAGCAAGAACATCAAGCTCTTACCTTTACCCTTCGATCCTCGGGCGGTACGACCCACACGGTGAATGTAGTCTCTAGGGTCATCCGGAGGATCGAACTGCACGATCCAGTCAACGGCAGGAATATCAAGGCCACGAGCAGCAACATCGGTACACAACAAAGTTCCAGTCTTTGCATTGCAGAACTCAAAGAAAGTGTTGGTACGCTTCTGCTGCTTCTGCTTACCGTGAAGATCGAGCACCGGCATGTCGATGTAGTTCAACAGCTCACCGTAGTACTTCACGGAGTTACACGAGCTGAAGAACACAATAACCTTTTTGTTACGGTTGCGCTTGAGGAAAGTGAAAAGAAGCAAGAATCGCTTATCGCTATCGCAAACGACGTAACCCTGCTCCAGTCCGTCAGCAGTGGCGGTTTCATGCTTCTCATCAACATTAATGTAAAGAGGTCCCTTACGCAGCGAGATACGAGCAAGATCCTCGACCTTGGTGGTCTGAGTGGCACTGAAAAGCATGGTCTGGCGGTTCTCGCTGGGAAGAATCTTGATGATCTGACGCATCTCCTCCTCGAAACCAATTTCCAGGATTCGGTCGGCCTCGTCAATAACGAGGGTCTTCAAATTCTTGAAAACAAAAGCCTCAGTGTTCTGGAGATGATCGAGCAAACGACCAGGGGTGGCAATCAGCAAGTTGACACCCTTGGCCAACTTGTCGGCCTCCTGGCGGCGGTTAGCACCACCAATTACAATTCCACAAGTCTGAGAGTGGAATTGGAGAAGCTCCTGGGCAACACCAAAGATCTGCAAAGCAAGCTCACGGGTGGGAGAAACAACGATCACACCAGTACCGTTGCGAGGCTTGAACTTCAAAGAGTACAACAATTCAATGGCAGGGATCAAGAATGCCAGAGTCTTACCGCTTCCGGTCTTGGCAGCTCCCAAAACATCACGGCCAGCGAGCAAAGGAGGAATTGTATGCTCCTGGACCGAAGTCATGGTAGTAAAGCCCATAGCATCAAGCGCCTTCTGAGTAGGCTCACTAAGGTGCAGATCAGAGAAGGACTTCTTTGACTGGCCACCCTGGATGGTGAAAGACTCGGCCTTGACCTCAGTTTTCGGAGCCTTGCTAGGCTTAGCAATCGATTTGGTGGGTTCAGGCTTGAGCTCTTCTTCCTCGTCCTCGTCCTCGTCCTCGTCCTCTTCTTCTTCTTCCTCATCATCATCATCCTCATCATCCTGCTCTTCAGGTTCACTGTCAAGATCCTCGCTCTCTTCGAAGACTTCCTCCTCGTCCTCACTAGGATCTTCGTCCAACTCTTCGCTCTCGCCCAAATCCTCAGCATTGATAATGCCTTCAGCAGCAAGCTGCTTCTCGAGGTCCTCTACCGATAAGTCATCCTTTTTGGAGCCTTTCTTCTCAGTTTTTACACGCTTCTGAGGTTGCACATCAGCAATTTTGTCTGCGCTTTTCAAAGAAACGCTTCCTGATCTTTTTTTTGCCATTGGGTGTGCGACAATTTCCAGGTGTATAGGACTGAAAAATATGGATTTGAAAAATATATTTTCTTGAGGGTTGGGTCAGCAGCCAGTCTCCCCTGCCCTGACCACACCTGGGATTTTGAAGGCAGGACAAGAGGAGGCCATCGACGAAGAGCTTAAAAACATGCTAAAAAAAACATGCTAGCAGAGCAGACTGAACTCCGAGAACACATAGTAGCCCTGCTTACTAGGTTGCAATAAATACAGCATTATATAAAACAGCCCATAGCATTTACTGCACGAATACTGTTCCAGCAAAGCACTTTGAACGGCTGTCACGCTATTTACAAACTTGATTTTTGCGCTTAAGGAACTTTTATATGTCTCAGGCAGCCTAAGTAGCTCATCGTGCGAACTTCTTCGCTACCCCGCATGGAAGCATTGTTTACTGGGATGAAGTACATGCACCCCTAGCCCGTGGTGCGGGGTTCTAGCATGGTACGATGAGTACGGAAGTCATCAGGCAACTGCATTATAGTGTGTGTTTAATTCTAAATGTTGACAGGTGCGTCTCCAGCTGCCAACTGAGGCTGTCCGACGGAGATGAGAGAGCGAGCTTTGACAAATAATTAATTTTCCATCTTCATTGGCTTCTGGATTTTCAGGACGAATTGTGCATTAAGCACTTTCTTTCCTAAACCAGCGAAACCAAGACGCGCGAATCAGACATTCCAGCCCAGGACGAAAGAGGGGTTCCAGACTTGCGTCTCAGTCATGTGATCGGAAGCTCCGATGCATGCAACAGTGTCGCACTGCGCAATAAGCTGCAGCAGTGCTTGCCCTACAAGGTAGCTGTGGAAAAATGTTTTGGGCTCTAATCGGTCAGTTGGCCACGTTAACAGCCATCTCGCACGAGAACGTACTCTCATTTCTATTATGTTCCATTATTTCATTGCTTTTTTTGGTGGTTGCAGGGCTAGGTGATAATGAGTACGTGGTTAGGGTGTTCTAATTAAATATAGCTGGATTCTGTTTGGCTGACCTCCCCCAGATACCATGTGGAGATTGCGAGCCCCCAAGCTAGCTAAGACAATTGTATTTGGATCATCTGCAGTTGTCCTGTGTGGCACTGCCTACGCACAGACTCGTGTGAAGGCTGCCGAGGTCGCTAAGCACGACAAGCCCGACGATCTGTGGGTCGCCGTGAACGGACAGGTGTACAACTTGACCGAATTCAAGGCCACACACCCCGGTGGATCGAAGATCCTTGAGAAATACGCAGGCACTGATGCCTCCGAGATCTTCAACAAGTTCCACGCTAAGGATCTGCCCGAGAAGCTGCTCACTGACGATCAGAAGCTCGGTGAGCTCGATGGTGAACTGAAGTCCATTGGAAACATCATGGACACTTCTGCAGGCGATCGCGAGCGTCTCGAGAAGAACAAACCACCGCTCGAGTACCTCATGAATCCTAACGACTTCGAGTATGTTGCCAAGCGCCTTCTCTCTGAGAATGCGTGGTCGTACTACTCGAGTGCTGCTGACGACCAGATTTCGTTGCGCGAGAACCACGATGCTTACAAGCGCATTTTCTTCAAGCCTCGGGTGTGCGTGGACGTTACTGACATCGACATGAGCACTGAGTTCTTTGGCGAGAAGGTTCCGGCTCCTTTCTACTGCTCCGCGGCCGCCCAGGCCAAGATGGGCCACGAGAGCGGTGAGCTCGGCATTGCCCGCGGATGTGGCCGCGCTGGAATCCCTCAGATGATCAGCAACTATGCAAGCTACCCAATGCCTCAGATTGCTGGTCAGATCAAGGGCCAGACCCAGTGGTATCAGATGTACACGGAACTCGAGGAACAAAAGAACAAGGAGAACATCGACAGTGCCGTGAACCACGGCCTCAAAGCGATTTTCGTCACTGTTGACTCTCCACAGCTCGGCCACCGTGAAAAGGACCTCAAGCTCAAGGCAGAGCAGGGCCTCACTGACGGCGGTGTGCTCGGCCAGATCCACTATGGCGCGGCTCACCCAGTGACCTGGGAGCGTATCAGCGCGTGGCGCCACATTTCGAAGGTTCCCATCGTGCTCAAGGGTGTTGGATCCGTTGAGGATGTCGTCAAGGCGGCCGAAGAGGGCATCCCTGCCGTCGTGCTCTCCAACCACGGTGGACGCCAGCTCGATTTCGCGCGCGCTCCGATCGAAGTCCTCGCTGATACCATGCCTGTGCTCCGTGAGAAGGGCCTCGCTGACAAGATCGACATCTACATTGATGGTGGTGCCCGTCGTGGCTCCGATATCCTGAAGGCTGTCGCCCTCGGCGCCAAGGGTGTTGGATTCGGACGCCTGTTCTTGTACGCCAACTCCGCCTACGGTGAGGAGGGCGTGCAGCGCCTCTGCGAGATGCTTCAGGAGGAGATTCACATGAACATGCGCTTCCTCGGCGTCACGAAGCTCTCTGAACTCGGCCCGCAGCACCTTGATCTGCGCAGTCTCCACTCCAGGAGCACCGAGCGGGACATGGCGTTCTACGAGAACTACGAGCCCGTTGGACCCCCGAAGTTCAAGAACGAGCTTCCTAAGTAGACAATATATATAGACTGGTAACTATTCGTTTATGTAAAATTAGTATTGTTCTCTATATCGCTTTGTTTAGGCGTGGGTGCTGGTACACATCGGTAATCATGTGAAATATAATGTGGCTCACACACTGTTGCATATACTTGTTGAAGACACCTGCTAAGGTTAGCAGAATCGCACTACCTTAGTTAACTGCCCTAATCTCTACCATATGCTAACCCGCTGAATCTCTAGCATAGAGCCAGCCTTCTAATCTAGAGGTGTAGTAAAAAAACTCGCTATATTGGCATCAATTCTAAATGTCCAAAATTAAGAAAAATGCGAGAGATCAAGGGGAGAGATTCTCAAATATGAGACCGAAGAACAGCAAGACCGATCACACTGACAAACTAATATCCGATTTCCCACAATATCTGCAATTGTGTCATATATGGCTTCTGCAGTTGTGGAATAGTCCATTCACGCAATTGTGGTATAGACGGTTTATGGAATTAAATTTTCTAACGCAATTATTACTGGTTGATTATGCTTGTTATAGCCTAACTAGAGAATGGGAGTGGAGGATCACTTTGATTATAGCCATGTTCATCAGAATAGGAAAATATTACGACAACGATAGGGAAGCTGATGCCACGTTCTCAAGCGAATACCTCATCACAGCTGCTGTAGGTGGGACTCAGGCAATAATTAGTGCAGTGCCTGCCTATCACGCCGCGAGAAATGGGGGGGTTCATGAAATTATTGACTGTGGCATCCCCTTTATGGGAGTTATCTTAAACTTCGCATTCGCTTTGTACATCTGTCTGCGCAAAATTATTTCTAATTAGTATTATGAGAGCAAAGCTACTATATACCAGAACACAACACCGTTAATCTGAACCTCTCTACACGTCTAACAACACATCTTTCAGGGGTAGGGTATACTGTATGTCGCCGCCCAGACCCTAATCTAAGTAGTGGTGATCTCAGCAGGCACCAGGTTCCCGCTATCATTTCTTAAAGAGTAATCGTCAAAATAATAATTAAAAAATATCTGTAGTTTTTGGTGAAGTCGTAGTTTTAGTACAGTTGCTTTGAGAATATGCTTAAATAAAATAAATATTTAAATTTACTTCCCCGCTTCCACCGAGGATTCGTAGGGGAATAAAGTCCCGAAGTAGAAATGCTGCATCACTTGCAATTTTGCCAAAACCTCCCCAACATACATCTTAATCATTCCTGATTTGATCTTCGACATGGATTTTACTCCTGATACGTCATAAAGAATAGGGGAGTGCTCGAAAAATGGCCCCTTCTTGGTTTGGAAAATGAAGTCAATGGCGGCGAAATAAAGGTTCGTCGTCTTATATTGCTCCACAAACTTGGGATCTAACAAGTCCTTCGGTTGAGGCCTTTCTGTGGGGCCTAACTGGGATAATTGAGCAGCACCAAGAATAAATGGCATGTGAAAGTGGTCGTCAAGGCCCCATACGCCGTGGGAACCAGCGGGCTCGAGGTTATAGGATAGAATGAACTTACAGCAGAGTTTGAAGTACTGCGCAAATATAAACAGTACATCTGACCCATTGAATTTATTTTCAGGAGAATTCACTCGTAAATATCCGTCAAAAAATGCTATAAAATTCAGTTCATGACCAGTGCCAAAATCAATTCGTTGATGCGACCCAAATGCATTTTCCAAATAATAATCAAGCTCCTCATTCCCAGTTTTAATATGCTCTTGAACCTCCTCGAGCCATTTCCGGTAGCTTGGGTTACCAAAACGCTGCTGTATTTGCTGCGGTGGAATCTTATCCACCAACTCGCTGAAATCGGTAAGGTAGTTCGAAATTTGCTGTACACTCTCGTTACTGATCTTATACTCGCTTCCGGGAACTTCCAACCCAACTGACATATTAGCCAGATGCTCAATCACGAAAAGGATCCGCTGACGCGCCGGGGAGACAGCGAACTGCTCCATATCGGCTAACGTCGTTATCCGTTTCTGGGGGATCATGTTTTACCTTGCCCAGATCCATGCGGCAATAATATATTTACCTATATAATCTGATTTAACAGAGTAGGAAATTATATTAGAAGTTTATCTAAGTAGAAATTTTATCAGGCATTTTATATTTTTTTAATATCGCGAACGCGAAATAATCTAAGATTTCTTTGCTTACACGTTACAAAGTGCACCATACCTTCTAACAGTTTACAATTTCTTTCATTTACTCGCGTCCTTAATCATGTTAATTTATCATTTCGCTAATTTTGTTTCTATTATTTCGTATATTAAATTAGTCAATTTCGTAAATCGTAGTCTGCCAATATCGCCCTTCAAGTCAAACCGTGTAGGTAGGTAAACGCATATTTGTTTGCAGGGCAGAAGTTATCTCCTTACCCATGCACTGGAATATAGAGGTCTTTTTGCAGGCCCACGCGGCACTCAAATCCGCTAGTGGAAGCCTCGAGACTCTTTTGCAGGTATTGGATCCGATAAAGGACGACCTCCAGTCACTGATATCTGCACCTCCCAAGAGCGAGGCTCACCGTTCCACGCTCGCGACGAAACAGCTCGAAATTAACGGCGAGAAGCTCAAACTTAACGATGTTTTCATCAATGATGCAGCCAAAGTATCTGATGAACTTGGTATTGACGAGTTTGCTGCTGCGCACCTCGTGTATTTCGCTGCCGGTGACTCTAAACGGTTGCAAGTTCCTACTGCCGAGTCTGCCATCACGATGTTCTACGTTAGGCGCGCAATCATTATTGACATACTCCGCTTCTGTGTAGAAACATTGCCAGTGAGTTCGTTTGGTGAAGTTTTCCCCGCTAAATGCGAAAAAAACAGCCGTTTGATGCATATCTTGCTCGCCCTGAAAAGTGTGGAAACTCAGATGTCCCAGCTGAACGAGAAGGTCAAAGCCAATGAGTTCATCGGTTTCTCCAACTCTACAAATCTCCAGCAATACAGTAAAATTAGTCGCTCGTTCCTCATCAAGGAGCACGAAGCACTGGGAAACCTGCTTGCGTCATACTTATCAGCTGTTCCTGAGGAAAATAAGGAAGTTTTCACCGAGTTTATGAACCACTTGGGCTCCTTTGAGCAGTTCGATCAGCGTGCATTGGTTTATTTGCCTGCGATGGTTGCCTGGGCCAGCTCCGAAGCCACGCCTGCCTTTTCTGATGCTGTATGCTCTTACTTTGGTGTGCGCAGTACTTCTAAGTGGAAGCTTCCTTTCTGGCAGAACGCTGTTTCCTTAATATTTTTCACTTACATGGCTATGGAGGATCGTGAGCTTCCTGCTAATACCAGTTTCGGAGACATATTGGACTCAGTGAGGAACTCTATCGACGGCGGTGCCCTCGAAACCTTGCTCGTGTTGTCGCTCGAGCTCTATAGTATGCGCGGAGATTTGCATTTCCAGAGATATGCGTCGTTCGTTCAGTACAAGGTTCCGAAATTGACTCTGTGGCAGCCTACCCTCTCTGAAACCAGTTTCGAGATGCTCCAGCAGGCTTTTGAGCGGTTCGTTCAGGAGTTCATTATGAACCTGGCCGATATTCTTAAGGAAATGCGTTTGAGTGAGGAAGACATGTACCTTGCGCTTAACGAGCAGCTTGCGAACGACCCTGGTTCGATGTCAGTCTCCCCCGGTGTAGACTTAGAACGTTTCTTGCTGTTGGTAGCATCAGTATACAGGAATCAAAGCACTCACCAATTTTTCAATGATAATGGTAATGCGCTTTATGGCTTCCTGGTATGGGGTTCAGACTGTCAAGTTACTTCTATAGCTGCTGTTTTTGCCGAGATGCTCGCATGTTTGGCCACCGACGAGGAAAGTTGCAAGGGTCTTTATGACTTGCTGCTGACTCCACGTACTCCTACTTCTCTCAGCTGGAACTATATCCAACACATGTTTAATGAATACTTCCGCAGCGTTTCGTTGAGCCAGGTAGGACCCGCTGCACTTGTATCACAGGCTCATGTTGGAGCTGGAAATGCGACTGGCAGTGACTATACTAGCACAAATACTGCAAACCCTTCCGCGGGTACTTCATTGACTTCCACAGCTACCTCAGATCTTGCTTTGACCCGTCAAATCGATGCCACCAGCACCCAACGCGAGGATATTAACGTCTACTCACAGAACCAGACAATGGAAATCACAGAAGACGTATTACTTGCCGTTGGTGCTTTCCTTTATCTAATTGCACGTGTTGCCAAACACAACAACGATGCTAAGGAACTTCTCAGGGGTAAACAAAACGCAGGCGCCTCTGCCGGTAGTTCAACTGCAGGTTCTGCTGTTTCGCCTACATCCTCAAGTACCGCTAATACATCTAAAGATGTTGTTCCCGTTCTATTCAAGCTTCTCAAGCTGCAGCAGCCTATCGTTTCCCCGGTATTCTGTGCGCTCTCTTCGCTCACGGCCCCGGACATGTGGCCAATGTTGAATACCCTGGTTCTAGGCCGATTTGACATTGTTCTATTTTCCTCTGGTGATATCTTGTCATTCTTAGAACTTGTTGATAGTTTGACGCCGTTTGAGACAGAACCCGCTAAGTTCAAGCAATACATTAGTTTCATCTTCGAGCATGTATTCACCTGGGCAGTGGAAACCCAGCAACAGCAAACTAGCTCTCTCGATATTCAAGTGAAGTGTTTGGCTTATCTGCATAAACTGCTCTCTGTAGGCCGTTTCTTCCCAGATCTTGCTGCTAGTGATAATAATATGAACATTGTAGCTGCAAGTGCCGGTAGAATCGCACTGCGTATTTGCTTCCAGCCTAAGGTGTATAAGTCCTTATTCCAAGCGTTCAAAGTTTCCTCTGAGGAGTTAGACCTACTGAGCGAGACCCATCCACTCGTGGAGGCAATTGTCCTCTCGCTTAAGATCTGTGTAAGGCTTCTTGAGCTCACTACCGGTCAATTTGGAGACTACGAGGGCTTCGACAAACCAATTCTTTACAATTTGCAGATCATTCCTCAGATTTCGATGTATGCGGGATCGAAATATAGTTCTTTATCGCTGGCTAGTCTGCAATTGTTGTCTTTACTTGATAACAGTCCCGAATTCAAGCCCAGCATCAGCCGTCAAAGCCGAGTTCTCAGCATCATCTCTTCATCCTCGGAGGCGAGTAAAATACGAGTTGGTCTTATCGGCCTTTTGGGTGATATCCAGACACCTATCGAGAATAAGAAGATACTTCTATCTATGCTTCTTGCAGAGCTTCAACACTCCGATGTCCCTAAACAATATATGTCAGTGGCCCACTACCTGTTGGGCTTCAGGCAAAGCGAAATGGGTTTGCAGTTGAAACTTGAGCTCGACACCAATGTTGGTGGTATTAAAACTGGAACATCGCTGCTTAAGGTCGTTTGTGATATGCTGGTTTTCTATTTGCAGGTCCCTGCCTTGGATGCAAGCTCGGTGACACTTCTCAAACTATGCACCGATGTAGTCGGCTACTTAGCGAAGAGTCCCCTCACATCTAAGTTATTGTTCACTTACTTGCTTCCTTCGAATTATTTCCTTGAAACTTTGAAGCTTGAGCCATTGCAAGCTCCCACTGTAGGAGCAGAAGAGTTTTATGAGCATCGTGCCATCATGTTAGAAGTTTGGAAACTTGAAATCCAGACCTGCCAAAAGAAGCTCTTGTTAACGGTTGGTAATCATTATGTGAATGCACTTGTGCCTATTATATTCCACCTTTTCGATCTTGAGCACGTATCACCTAACTCCCGTATAGCGTTGCGCTGTCTTCAGGCGTGGTGTGATCTCGTGGCAGTACTTATTGACACTGGTAGCCCCGAAACTGGTATCACTTTTTTGTCCCGCGCAATTGAGATCCTGGTTACCAAGCTCCCTGTTTATGGCTATTCCAATACAGACTTCGCCCGCCCTGTAGCAAGGCTATTGAGCCAGATGTTTGAGAAGTACCAAGAAAAGGGTGTCGACTACTCCCTCATCCGCACCTCCCTTGCTATCTTCCAGGCTGCCCTACGCACCGTGCAGCCTGCCTCAATGAACGAGTATCTGCGTAGTGAACTCTATGTTCTCTGTGTTCAGTACCTACGTATTGTTTTGAGCTATAACAACACGGAAATCCTACAGCTTGCTCAGGAGGAACTTAAGTTAAGCGGCGACGGTGTTCTACAGCTTTTGGTGGAAGATGTCTTCAACAAGTCAAACGAGACACTTAGTTCAAACGCTCTTGTAAAGCTGCAACTTGCACTGAAGCTGTCCCGCAAGCTTGATTCTTCATTATTGGTGGAGAAGCTTATCAGGTGGAACTTTGTTGGCTGCCTCATCGATCAACAGATCACGCCTGCACTTCAGGTGCGTAGATCAGTCGATGAACCCAAATCCAAAGAAGAAATCAAGGAGAGTGCTGATCGTGTCAAGAAACCCACTGAGGTGGATATAAACAGGTTCCTGGTGATTGCATTGTCGCTTTTGATGTCAGTTTCACAAACCCGAAACGGGGCTTTGGAGATTGTGAGATCTACCTTCGTGGCTGCTGCTGACCGCTCGCTGGATCGACTTCCCGAGAATGTACTTTTGTTAGTATTGGAAACCCTCACTACGATGCTCATTTCCCTTGGTCCAGACTATGAGGAGTTCTTGGTGCCCTTGCGTAGTCTCATTAAGAGCAACCGTAATCTTATCGAGGACATTTTTGAGCGTGAGGCAGCTGCTTCTGTCACTTCACTGAACCAGCAAGATACTAATCTCGCAAAATGTTTCACTATTTTGGTGAACCTCACTAGTAACTAGATTCGGTTCACGAAAAAATAAGTTAGACTCTCATGTATAATATTTATTCTATTTGTTAAAGAAAAAAAAAAACTTCTCAATTTCAAGCAGCAACAATTATCTGCATTTATTATACATTACTATATATTTGTATATATACTTGTGTATATATATATATTAGAATTTATTTATGACAATGCTTGTTTATATTCTAAGACGTGAGCTCTGAGCCTCTGCTTCCAAAAGCTTTCGGTGAAGATCGTCTGCACTTTCGTCAATATACTGCAAGCTTGCCAAATGAGCGTTAAGGATCTTGATGATTTGAGCGATAGGGTCACTCTCCTTGATGTCATAATTATCCCTCGTGAGGGTGTTTATTTCGGTGATCACCGAAGAAAGACTAGTTTCTAATGAGTTGAGCTTGTCTGTGAGTTGCTGAGACTGGTTATAAGCCTCAAAGCGCTCCTGATCAACCGGCTGCAAGTTTTCCAAGATAGCACTCGAGCCACTCGATGATGTCTGCTTCTCCAATTGGGTCAGCATGGCATCGATATCGTCCTGTTGTTGGCCAACATAACCAAGAACATCATCAATACGCGACTGTGCCTGCTCGGCGCTGATGACCTCACTATAAATATCAGCAATCTTGGTTCCATTATCAACCAAGATCTGGTCCCACTTAGCAGTTTCATTAGCCTGGTCCTTGAACTGCTCAACACTCTTAGTAAGTGCAGTGGTCCACTTTGAAATAATGTCCTCGAAACTCTTGTTCTTTAAGTACTCACCGGGTTGCAAAGGTGTTTCCTTAGCAGAGGAAACAGTTGCAACCTTCAAATCGCCACTCTCAGGTTTCTTGTCAGTGGCAGCAGGAACGGTGGCGGATCCAGTTTGAGTCGAAGCACTGGTAGGAGTAGTTTTACCCTCATCCTTCTTGTCCTCAGGCTTTGCGCCGAAAGAGAATGCAGGTTTGCTTTCTTTTTTGTCATCAGTAGCAGTAGGAGTCGTAGTCGAGGCAGCAGAGCCGCCTAGAGAGAAGCCAGATGTGGGTTTAGGCGCATCCTTCTTATCATCAGAAGAGCCGGTTGAAGCTGCGCCAAATGAAAATCCACCAGTTTTAGGGGCCTCTTTGTTGTTATCAGTAGTTGAGCCGCCAAACGAGAAGCCTCCCGTTTTAGGGGCTTCAGCAGGCTTACCCAACGAGAATCCACTGGTTTTGGGCTGTTCTTTACTGCTGTCAGTAGTAGAAGAACCGAAAGAGAATCCACCGGTCTTAGGAGCCTCTTTATTTGTATCAGTAGTCGAACCACCACCGAAAGAGAACCCACCAGTCTTAGGAGCCTCTTTATTTGCATCAGTGGTAGACCCACCACCGAAAGAGAACCCACCAGTTTTAGGTGCTTCGGCAGGCTTGCCGAATAATCCACCAGTAGCAGGCTTACTGGCATCCTTTTCATCCTTCTTCTCGTCCTTTCCACCCAGAGAGAATCCACCACCAAGTGTTGATGTGCCTGTGGATGCAGTCGTGCTACTAGGAGCAGCACCGAAAGAGAATCCGCCAGCGGGCTTATCAGCCGGCTTATCATTAGACTCAGCAGGTTTAGCACCGAACAATCCACCCGTAGCAGGCTTGTCATTTGGCTTTGCAGCAGAGTTACCGAAAAGACCACCACCAGTAGAAGCGCCGCTGTTGCTACCGAAGAGGTTTCCAGTACTACTTCCAGTGGTACCATTAGTCGCACCACTAGCGGTATTGCTAGAGGTATTGCTGGAGCCAAACAGGCCACCAGTACTGCTACCTCCAGCAGGAGCACTCGAAGTATTGCTATTGCCAAAAAGGCCTCCGGACGAGGCACCTGTACTACCAGCAGAACTGTTACCAAAAAGACCACCAGAGGTTCCAGTTGTGCCTGTACTGCCAGTGCTAGGCTTGTTTCCAAACAAACCACCGCCAGAGGTGGCTCCACTAGCACCTCCGCCAGTGCTTCCAGAGTTGGAGCCGAACAAACCACCAGAAGTACCAGTAGATCCGGAGTTATTAGAAGATCCGAACGAGAACCCGCCAGAGGAGTTGTTGTTCGTGGAATTGTTACCTAACGAAAAAGGTGATGCAGTGTTTCCAGAACCTGCCGTATTTCCAGCAGAAGGCTGGCTAGAACCGAACAAACCCGAGCCAGAGTTGGTGGTAGCACCAGAAGAGCCCGAATTGTTCTGGTTCGCGTTGCCGAAGCTGAACGAACCGCCCCCGAACAGGTTGTTAGACATTGTTTAACTGCTTGGACTGGTTTGGGCGGGTTGGTATGTTTTCGGGTGACTAAGGATGGGGTACGGTCATTAATCTCAGGCGTTGAGGTTGAAACGAGGCTGCATAGTGAACGAAAGCAGTCAAACTGCACATGCTATTTAAAATTTTAAGTTATTTGCTCTTTTTTAATTTTTGCTTTTTAAACTTAACTTAAATTTTGGAAGAATTATAATTCATTGTGTTCTATAGCTAACTATTATATAACTTAACGCCTGGCGCGGTCAAGCGCGTTTGGTTAGGCTGGGCTGGGCTAGGCTGTTTATACATCGTCACCGTAGTAGCAGTAGTAGCATACTGTTTTTATGTGCTGCCATATAGTGCCCCCCATGCCTTTCCCATCATCACACTGGCACATCACTCCAGCAGCTCGAGCATCCCCCTAAACGCGCGCCCTAGTAGGGGGGAGGCACCTAGAGAGAAGGTCCCAATTAGCGTGAGATGTTAGGGTCATCACGTGTCCGTGGCCACTCACTCCGAGCGACATTTCACATTTTTCACCCCTTCCCAGTTGTTCACCACACATACTGCCAGAAATGTCCAGTTCCGAGGCTATTGCATCGTACGCCGCTCTCATTTTGGCTGACGCCGACATCGAGATCTCTGCTGACAAGATTCTCGCCATCGCCAAGTCCGCCAACGCTCAGCTCGAGCCCATCTGGGCCGAGGTCTTCGCCCAGGCCACTGAGGGCCAGGACTTGAAGGAGATCGTCACCGCTTTCGGTGCTGCTGGCCCTGCCGCCGCTGCTGCCCCTGCTGCTGGTGAGGCCGCTGCTCCCGCTGCTGCTGAGGAGGAGGCCCCCAAGGAGGAGTCCGAGTCCGACGGTGACATGGGCATGGGTCTTTTCGACTAAACTCATTAAACCATCATAATATATATTAAATATACGACTTATTTGATGCGGTAGTGTTGCTGCGCTGGTGTGTAGTAACTCTCTGCTGTCTGCTGAATTGAAGCTGTGTACTGTGTGTTTATGTGCACGACTGTGTCAATGCATGTCTGCATAGGTACGGTCTGTATTGTTCGTTCACACTACTGCGCGTACGCATTTTGATCTAATGCACATATATTTACATAGTCTAATTAGTTGTATAATACGTGAATTTTCCGAACAATTGCGTTATATGACTCGATGTTGAAGGGACACTACTAGACCTCTCTCCACCCAGGTCATATTAGGGCTTATGTAATATAGGGCTCCTCCTAGGTGTATGACTCTCATACCACTACATACGGGTACTATCGTCCACCTCCCATCCCGTGACCAGTACTCCCAATCCGCTGCCTGCCCTTTGTGAAAAACGAAATATCCAAAGTCACATTTTCATACAACAACCATGTCGGACAAGAGTGTTGCTGTGGTCCCCAGTGTCCAGACTTTCGGTAAGAAGAAGTCGGCTACCGCCGTTGCCCACGTTAAGAAGGGAAAGGGCCTTATCAAGGTCAACGGTGTCCCTATCACCCTCGTTGAGCCCGAGGTCCTCCGTGTGAAGGTCTTCGAGCCCCTTCTCATTGTTGGTCTTGACAAGTTCGCTGGCCTCGACATCCGTCTCAGAGTTACTGGTGGTGGTCACGTCTCTCAGATCTACGCCATCCGTCAGGCTCTCGCCAAGGGTCTCATTGCCTACTACCAGAAGTACGTTGACGAGCAGAGCAAGAACGAGCTCAAGCGCGCCTTCGTCTCCCACGACCGTACTTTGTTGATTGCTGACGCTCGCCGCATGGAGCCCAAGAAGTTCGGTGGTCCCGGTGCCCGCGCCCGCTACCAGAAGTCTTACCGTTAAGGTTTATATATTAAGCATAAGCTAATTGTGCGTAGTGCGCTGCGTGCTTACGTATTCAATATTTAATAAAAGAAAAAACAGCTTACCGGAGAATATCACCGGTTAGTCTGAAATGTAAATATGATCGAAAGTGTGCGGGATTAGTGAAATTTCCCCGCGGTAATTTTTCAGGTGTGTGCAGGCGCTACCGTGCGTTGGGACGTTAGTGTCGACAACATCACACCTGCTTACCGTACCTCTCTCTCAGCCTACAATTCATGCCACACAACCCACAGTAAACATATAATGAGTGAGGCTCTACTAAGGCGTGTGAACGAATTGGAAACTGAAAACCGGAAATTGAAACAGCTGCTGAAAAATAATGCTCATTGGGCTCTTGTTTCTGGCAGTCCCTGGGAATTGGCAGCGAACTCCTCCTCTCCCAATCCCATTTCCACCGTGGCTGGCACTTCTTCTTCCACTACCGCAATCACTACTAGCACTACTACTAATACTGCTACTAGTAGTAGCAATGAAACAAGCTTTCCAAACTCACTCAACGAATCTGCAATCCGCCAAGTCAAGTATGAGTTTTATTGTGCGACAGTGGATCTCTTTGGGTTCAGTTTGTACGTCAGCCCAGACCGCACCTGCACAGTCGAGTCAGCATTCCCTGAAGTCAATGGAGAGAAGTTTAGGCTTCAATTTATTTATGACAAACAGGCGCGGAGATATACTGATCTAATATGGACTGACAGTCTTACCGAGCTCATGCAACCGTACCAGTTTTGGGTCCTCGAGAACCAGTGCATTCCTGGGTTCTTGGCCCAATTATTTCTCCATTTCTTCGAGCTTTACGGTGCGCCTCCGAGCCGTAACTAATACTTATCAGGCAAAGTTTTGTTCCTATATTATAATGTATAATATATGCATATCTAGGGCTAATACTGCTTGTATATAATTCAGAATAATGTGTATATATGGGTACACATGCATAAATGTGCATGTGGTAGGGTACTGAACTAACGGTAGGGCGTGTGGTGGTGCAGGGAAGCACGCGCACACAACGTTTGGCGTATGATGCATGTGATGCCTGGTCCCAGTTTGTGAAAACCCTCACGCCCAATCCACCTTGCCGAGCAACCGCTTATTTATTCGTTAATTGGGCTTTCCTTTTGAGGGGCTGTACCTCCTGATATACACTCTGTGTCCAATTGAACAGGAAAAAATGAGTGAATTGCAAAAACTAACTCAGAAACTGCGGCGTACAAACATTAATCCTTCTCCTCAGGACACCGACGCCGCCACAAATAGTGCCCCCAAGGATATTTTCGGTAACTATTCTATGAAGGTTGTTGATAATGATCCAACTGCACTTGATGATCCTACTACAATTGAGGATAATGATGGTAGGACTGAGCGGTTTTACACTGCTGCCGATGTTTTCCAAGTACCAAGCTTTCCGAATAATATTCCACCCGAGATTGAGAAACTGGATCCCAACGATACCGATGCCGAGAAAATTTGTCAATTGCTGCATACTTCAGAACTTCCTACCAAGAGCTACGATGCTTGGCTAGGTAAAGATGTTCTGCTGCAGGGAAGAATATACTTCAGCAAGGACTACCTCCTGTTTTACTCGCATTTACCTCCTGCCACGCTCGAGGTTTTAAAGGCAACTCCATTGGACAAGAAAGAGGCCAGTTTGATTCCAGGCAAAGCCAGCTATAGTAGATTTTGGTTTGTTCTGCGAATGGGATCTCTTAGTTGGTACCAAGAAGCTGGGGACAAGTACTTCCCCATTGGTCTTCTTCCATTGCATCTTATGGAATCGGTAACCCGACAAAGAAATGCCCCCGAGAAATTCATTATCAAAGCGTTCAATGGGAAATCCTATGCCTTCAGGTGTGATAGCCGTAATGGCGCCCACGAGTGGTGCAAAATGATTAGGAAAGAAATGTTCCGATCCAAGGTGCGCACCGAGGATTTCACTGCAGTGGTCCGTATTCCTCTTCAGAATACTATATCTGCCTCGGTTGAACCGGTTGAAAATCTCGCTAATCTGCTGTTTGTTCCGGTGATCACTCATCCAAGCGATCCGCAACATCCTGGTCGACCCGTATTGGGTAATTACACTTTCGCATTTTTCGAAAAAACGTATGTTAATGAAATTTATCAAACTCTCGCGACCTCTACCGATAATTTTAAGAATATGGAAGGTGTGAAACTTATTCATAGTGAGAAGAGTTTGCAGCCTAGTCTTGATCGTGAGACATCGGTTTTTGGGCATATCCGGCAGGATATGCTAGACACGACTCCTCCCAGTTCTTTTAAGTTGTCTGTGGACTCGCATAATGACAATGACAAGGATGTGGTATTTCACCCTGGTCTGATTGACATAGAGAGCCAGAATAACAGTAGGCAAATCAGCAGAGATCAGAGTAGGGACGTTAGTAGAGAACCCAGCAGATCTCCAAGTCGTGCTCAGAGCAAATCACCTAGTCGAGAGGCTTCACCTTCGGCAAGCCCGAGCAGCACTAGTCTCAGTGCTCACAATCACCATGGCAAGGACGGGAAGAAAAAGCATCCGCTTAAGCACTTTTTCTCAAAGTTCCCTCATGGATCTAGCTCTTTTACTAGCATAAGTTCACTTCGTGGATCGCCTGAACCAGGCTTAATGGATACCTCCAATGAGGAGCTTAATAAACTTGTTGGCTTCACTACGATTCCTTATAAAATGGTGATGTCTGCTAGCTCTGATAGTGAGGAGGACGAAGCCAGTGACGATGAAAATGTGGATGCTGATTATGGATCTGAAGATGTTGGTAATGCAGTGGATCCGAAATTCAACGAAGATAGTTTTTTCCCATATGAGCAAAAGAATTTCAACCGTAAGGTTTCATTTGGTAATCCAGATATGGAAGCTGAGTTGGAAAAGCTCAGGTCCTTGCATGCAGATCGCACACGTAGTGATAGTGAGGGCACTGACCTTAAAATTGTTCCCACTACGGAGGTTGAAAATGAACAAGAGAGAGCAAATTTCAACGCATGGTTTCAGGATTTCTTCGGACTTGAACCTTTTGTTACCCTTAGTACAGAGTACATCTGTAGCCTTGAGAGACCCACAGATGGCTCTACGTGGAATGGAAAACTGCTCTTATCCAACTTGTTCCTATGTTTCCATCGAGTATCATCTGGTGGTATCACCAGCGCCATTGTAGGAAGTAAGAATGAGGAGGAACCTGGTGAGAATTCACAGAGTCGAATGGTAATCCCCCTGAATGAGATCACGCATTTGAAACAGAGCGATCCTGATAGCACCGAATTGTGTTTTGAGGTGGCTGCTGCTGCCTACGGGGTATTCAAGTTGAATTTCCATAATGCTAATGTACGCGCTGATGCTGAGCGTGAACTGGAAATTGCCATAAAAGATGTTCCCGTTGACAAAGATGGTAAGGTGTTAGTGAAAGGCCGCGGACCTGGTTTCACTTTCATGGATTATGACCTTCGTACTGCCCGGTTGACAACATACGAACCTGAAATCACCCAGAAATTGCGTTGTGTCATTCCTACTCTGTTTCTGGACCCCACTACTGCCAATACTAAAAACGACATTCAGCAAGGTTTGCCAAAGGAGCAACTCAAATTCGTTATGATGATGATCGGAAGCCGCGGTGACGTGCAGCCATATATCGCTTTGTGTCAAGGCTTAATGAAAGAAGGACATAAGTGCTGTATAGTTACTCACGGTGAGTTCAAGGATTTCGTGGAAAAGTACGGTATTGAACATCGGGAGATAGCGGGTGATCCCCGTGAGCTCATGGAGATCATGATTGAGCATGGGTCCATTAGTTATTCGTTTATCAAAGATGCAATGCATCACTTTAAACATTGGATAAGGGACCTTATGAAGACAGCGTGGGTGCAGATCAGAGATTCTAATGCTGATGTTCTAATTGAATCTCCATCAAGTATGATTGGTATACATGTTGCGGAGGCTCTTAATATCCCATATTTCCGAGCCTTCACCATGCCTTGGACGAGGAACAAAATGTATCCTCAGGCCATGGTAGCACCAGAACAGAATCATAGTGGCTCTTATAATGCATTGACCTACTCTATGTACGAACGTGCAGTGTGGTTTTTCATTGCCCATGAAGTGAATAAGTGGCGTCGAAAACACCTCCACCTGCCCAGTACTGATCTTTACTCTCAGCGCCTGGAAGAAGTTCCGTTTTTGTATTGTGTTAGTCCCACAGTTATGGTTCCTCCGATCGATCAACCCGAATGGGTACACACTTGTGGTTACTGGAATCTCAAACGCAATACAGAACAGGAAGAAGAGTCTGACAAGAAAGGTGAATCTGGAAAAGAGGATAAGAATGACAGTAATGACTATAGTGACGGAATTGACCCGAAGCTCAAGGAGTTCATTAACAATGCCCATCAAAAGGACAAATCGGTGGTTTACATTGGATTCGGTTCAATTATCGTTCAAGACCCTGAAGCCATGACCAAATCGGTTGTACAGGCTACGAAAGATGCAGATGTATACTGTGTGCTGGCACGGGGCTGGTCTGCACGAAGCACTAAGAAAGAGCACAAGGGCCATAAAGAGAAGAAACAGGAGGAGAAGAAGCAGGAGGAAGGTAAGGACGAGATCAAGGCGGAGCACATTTTCGAGGTTGACAGCGTCGACCATTCATGGCTATTCCCGCGAATCGAGGTCTGTGTTCACCATGGTGGAAGTGGAACCACTGGTGCTAGTTTGAGTGCAGGAAAACCCACTATTATCAAGCCATTTTTCGGTGATCAATTTTTCTGGGCCAGTCGTGTGGAAGTATTGGGGGTTGGCAAGAATTTGAAGCAACTGACAACTGATGGACTCTGTGATGCTCTCAAGGCATGCTGCACTGATAAAGAAATGATTCGTCAAGCATCTGTCTTGGGTGAACAAATCAGGCTCGAGAACGGAGTAGAGGATGCCGTATTGTCCATATACCGAGAACTGCAATACGCCAAAGATGTCACCATTAGGAGACGGAAGCGCACTGAGGACTATTCCAAGTTGTCTTTGCTCACTAGCCCTACCAATATTCTCAATGCTCCGCATCATCTATTCGGGTTCCACAACTATGATCTCAGTGCTTTAAAGAAGACACTGCTTCATCCTTGGGGTGGAAAATCGAGTGCTGATGATGAGAAGGATAAGCAGAGGACCTTCAGTTTCCCTGAATTTAGTCGCAGAGAGGAGCAGCAGCGTAGGATGAGCCAGACAGGACAGGTCGATGTTTCCTTGTGAGCTAATAGAACACGAGAAATTATGTTAGAGAGAACTTGTATCTGTTTGTATACTAATTTAATAGATCTATTGTTTGAATACACGAGATTGTGCATCTCCATAGTCTCTAAGAAAAAGGAATTAAAATTGATATAAATAAATATGAGTGTTACAACATGTTCCGTGAAATGCGCTTCGTTGCTGTCTTGGCTTTCTTGGCTTTCTTGGCTTTCTTGGTTTGTTTCTATTTTTTTTATGAAACTTCGCTTACGCGAAGTGAATTCCGACCTGGTGGAAAGCATAAAGCAATCTCAAGAAGTCGACTTGGTCACACTTCTGTGAGCGCATCTGCGCCATTCCAGTTTGCTCCAAAACAAAGTCGATCTTTTGCTTGACAATTTGGGCATAGTCGTCTGAGGGAAGTTCCGGATCATAGCCTTCGAAATTAGGCCCATTTTGGCTAACATAGGTACGGTAATTTTGCTCAAGGATTCCCTGCACAGCGGTCGACTTGAACCCGGCTGCGATGGTACGGTTTTTACGCACGAAGCACACTCGCAGAAGTCCATCCCATTCGTTGAAATCAAGCTGTGGGCGGGGACTCTTGATCTCGATGCGCACAACGCTACTTTCGACGTTGGGTGGGGGCCTGAAGTTACCTCTTCCAACCTTCATGACGTGAGTGACGTTGGCCCACATCTGTACATTAGCCGACAGACGACAATAGAGAGGATCTCCAGGCTTAGCAAGTAAACGCAGCGCGAACTCACGCTGGAACATAAGTATGGAAACCCGAGGAGGTTTAGGCATGTTCAAAATCTTGAACACTAGAGGAGAAGAAATCTGATAGGGCGTATTAGAGATACAAATATCGTGGGGAGGCATATCAGACTTGATCACATCTCCAAGCATGATCTCGAGTTTTCGTTCCACTGGCTTGCCCTGCACACGCTTGGTAAGCTCAGCAGCCATTCGTGGGTCCATTTCGGCGGCAATTGTTTTACGTGCTTGCTCGAGAATACGCACTGTGAGGTTTCCTGTACCAGGACCAACCTCGAGCACGACATCGCTAGGCTTGATCTCGGCTTTGTCCACAATTGCCTCGGCGATCTTTGGGTTTTTGAGGATATGCTGACCCAGGTCAGTATTCATTTTGAAGACCGAGGTCTTGACGTCGGATTTCTTCGTGCTCTTGCCCATGTTTTGTTTATGGTTTACTTAGGCAGTTTTTTGAAAAATTAAAAGTGCTTTGGGCTGGGGGAATAAATTTAGAGGTAAGGTCACCACACCCATCCGGTCTCCAATACTGCACGCTTGGGTCCACCAACCAACCATTAAACGTACAGTATGCCCCAGCCTACACGCCCCATCAGGCCTGTGAGACCTCCTCCATCGCCAAAAACCAATGCTGCTGCTCCTAAAGTTACCAAACCAGCGTCAGCACAATCTAAACGCAGTGTATTCCTCATAATGCTGGGATTCCCCCTATTCTTAGTATCCTCAGTTGTTTTGTATCGCAGAGTAGTAGAAGGTCATGACAAGAAGGTCCAGTTGGGTGAGTATACTCCGGATGGAGGACTTCGTGTGTTTACTCCTGAAGAGAAGGAGAAGAAGGACGAAAGTAGATGGCTCACATGGGTGTTCGGCAAAGACAGATAATGATAGAGGCGTGTTTGTACGAATTGTAGTACGGAAGTAGCATTAAAATTAAATAAAAGTAGCATTAAATATTATTTATATGGCCCATTATTTCTTGGAGTACATGTAGTTTTGGCCTCATAGTGGGCAGAACAAGATAGATCTTGGTGTGCGTTGGAACACATTCGTAGTTTTTATCAGGCGTTAATTGACGCGATCCTGCTCTTGCTGGGCTATTCACATCCTCGACGAAGGTTTGCAGCACATAATTAACCACGAATCCCTCAAATACCTCATTAATCAACGTTGCCCGCAGTGTATGCTTGGGAAAAAACCGTCTGTAATCCGAGAAAAAACGGAACTGGCCTAATTTCCTAGTTTGTAAACCAATGCCAGGGATTATCAGTATCCCTTCCGTGATTTTAGTGCGCAGAAGTAGTACAACCAGAAACGCTGAAGCGAAAACCCACCACGACCTGTGGTATAGAGACGCTATAAGAACAGGTATCAAACATATTATAGTCACTTTGGGCACAAAACATTGTGCAGTGACCTCATATTCTATTAAGTTGGCTGATTTCCTGTTGATGACCTGCATCTCTATCGACGCATGGCCTTACGATAAGAGTAGGTGTGTGTGACTATGGGTTTATTATGGCGTGAACAGACCATGACTAAGTTTTTCTGTATTCATATATTTATTTACAACCTCATTATCAACAAGCAAGGGTTTGTGGTATAGTGGTAGCATACATCCTTAGGGTGGATGTGACCCCGGTTCAATTCCGGGCAAACCCCTATTTTTTTCCTTTTTCTTCCTCCTAGATAAGTGTAAAATCTATGTAATTGTATTAATTTTTTGGCTATATTCCATGTTTTGTATTCTTTTTTCTTCAAATAATTAAATTCATATGTCAATGCGTTCGAAAACCTATTACTTATAGTGACGTGCAGCGCCTTGATTCTGGTGAATAAGTATAAGCATAGATATGTAAACTTGCATGTGTCTAAACTAACATGCATCTATATAAATTAAATTAATATTACAAATTTCCTAAAATTATGCTTCCTCTTTAGGAAGATGTTGTTCAATGGTGGCTCCACATAACCTTTCCATATTTTCGTATCGTATCATGGGCTCATAGATTTTGCCCCTGATAGGTAATAGCCACGTATATATGGGGCCCATGACTTCGCAAATATTATTCCATGCGCCTAAGCTGAATGGACTTGCTCTGGGTATTATGATATCGTTCAGCTTCGGTTGTACAACCTGCCTCAATCCATCAGGCATCTCTAAATTAATAAATGGGGGTCCATAACGTTTATATTGCAGGTGCTCGAGAGTTGTGTGGCTGCACAATAAATAGCACACATGCTGAAAAAATAATATGAAAGTAAAACCAAAGAATGCACCACAGACAATATAGAGAGCAATGGAGTTGCCATTAATGTGCGGTACAGTGTCATGCTGATAGATGAACAGCGTGATTAATACAAGCGTAAGCGCTAAAAGAATCGCGAAAACGAACTGGATAAAGAACTTGCGGTTGCCCTCGCCAACAACGTTTCCCACCCAGATGCATAAATGATCCATAGTCGGTACACAAGTATTTGTGAAACCTGAGTGATGAGTTCTGTTCGGTTTGATATGTTTGCACTCACTACAGTATAGTGAGTACCCCTTTTCGTCGCACAGAAAAGGAGCATTGGGGTTTTCAGTGGAGGGTATGCGGTACTCATCGGTGACTTTGCCTGGTCCCCATAAATGAATAGCCAAGAAAGAAACTATGGCGTAGAAATTGATTGCACAAAATATGCTGAGGATTGCAATCGCTGCACCCTTGTTTTTCAATCTGACGTGGTGCCATACTATGTTGTAGCAGAATGCGTACAGTAGGTACCCATCCACACCAATCCAAATCAGACCGGCTCCTCTGAAACTAATAAATTGGTATATTTGCTTCGCACTCTTGCGTTTTTTCACTGGTTCTGGCTCTGTACCGTGCTGTGGGCCAGCCACAAACTCGGCATTTGCCATGTTTATTTGTGCTTTTGGCAACCCTAGGTGTGCTATTTAGGTGATGTAACTGAGATCTGAGGAGATCGTCATCAACACAACCATGTAAAACCAGGCCATGCATAACATAAAAACTTGGCTATAAATCTCACAATTGTTTATATTTTGTTCTAATGCATATTTGATCCAATTTTAATTACGCTTTAAAAAATTGTGTATGTATTTACTGATGGAACCCAACCCGTTGATTATGTTTTAATGTCCGAGCCGTGAGCAATATATATATATACTCTTTTATTTAATCATTCAATTTAGATAGACATCTTGAAGAATTTACTACCAAGTCCTGTGACTAAACTTGTATATTGATAATACGTTTACTCATGTAATTACTGTATGTGTATACGTATATAGATACCATATATGCATGTATATGAACACCTTTCGGCAATCAGTTTAGGGTATGGCTAAAGTCGATCTTAAGCTACTAGGCGACCTCGCCTTCCTTTTGGGGTCTGCCTTTTCTACTTACTACCTATGGAACCTGCTATCTGCTTCTGCATCGCCGGAAACAGGTGCTTCCGAGGAGCAGAAACGCAAGATGGTTTCCACTGCCAAAAGGCTCGACCGCGAGGTGGTCGAAGGCATGGGTGAGCACGAGTTCAAGATGTTGGCCAACGTTGTGCACCCTGAGGACATAAACCAAGGTTTCGCAGATATTGGAGGACTCGATGACATTGTTGACGATCTGAGAGAAACTGTGATCTTTCCTCTCACCCACGCCGCCCAATTAGGCGATGCGCCCCTCCTTCAGGCCCCCAAGGGTGTTTTGCTGTATGGCCCCCCGGGTTGCGGCAAAACCATGCTTGCTAAGGCTTTGGCCAAAGAGAGCGGGGCCAATTTCATCAATGTGCCCTTGAGCTCGCTGATGGACAAGTGGTACGGTGAGAGCAACAAGATCGTTGCTGGTTTGTTCACGCTGGCGTACAAGCTCGCACCTTGTATTATTTTCATTGACGAGATCGATAGTTTCATGCGTACGCGCCAGTCATCTGACCATGAGGCTTCTGCGGCCATGAAGGCAGAGTTCATGACGTGGTGGGACGGTTTGACCACCAGCGCTGGTGGCGGTGTGCTTATTCTTGGCGCCACCAACCGTATGTTCGACATTGATGACGCTATTCTGCGTCGTATGCCCAAGCGCTTTGCCGTTCAGAAGCCTGGCCCCGCCGAGCGACTGAAGATCATGCAGATTCTGCTCCAAGACACCCCGGTGAGCTCGGATCTAGACTGGAAAGCGCTAATCTACGATACTGACGGCAAGTCAGGCTCGGATCTGAAGGAATACTGTCGTGCAGCGGCTATGAACGCAATGAAGGAGCTATACAGAATACACTACAAGGGCAAATCCATGGCAGATGGCCCCAAACCGAAGTTGCGCCCGCTGAGAACCGAGGATTTTGTAGAGTCTTATCGACTCGACTGAATATTGCGACTGAATATTGCGAACGAAATTAGCTGAAATGAACCTGTAAATAGAATTTTTATTATGTGTATTGCCATTTTTGTACTTTTGCATCTCTACTTTGATCATCGACTAGACCTTTTCCTACTAGAAGGTTCAAAAATGTGAATTGAGGGAGTGAATTTAGTCTACACTGAATTGCATTAAACTCTTTTTTTTTTTAAACAATTTTCAAGTATCATTTGTTGAGAATATTTTACAACTCTACTAAGTTTTGTCGTTGAATATATATGCAACTTTATGTTTATGCTTGGTATATATAATGACCAGGCCCGCTTGCACTTCACACACGGGTTAGGCACATGTCCCTGGCGCGCCTGCTCGAGGATGCGCGTAAACAGGCAGCTCAGTTTCAACAAACAATCGCTAAATTAGAGGAGAAAACCCAGGAGAATGAGATAATAAAAGAAAATGGAATACTTAAAGCAGAGAATGTGCAGTTGAGAGCCGAGAACAAAGCAATTCGTACTGCGTTTGAACAGCTCAAACAGATACGCGAAAAGGATAAACAGACGATTAAAGCATGGCAAGAGAAGCTCGAGTCCCCAATAAAATCAGATGAACCTACTCAGGATATAGCTCAAACTAATCCGCACCCAAATCTTCCTTCTGATCTACCCACGAACCTAAGCCAACCTCAATCGCATATGCCCTCGAGCCCACCGAAACTGAGCCAGCAGGCATTGCCCCATAGTATTGCAGTTGAACACGAAAATGAAGAAGATATCAAGGTTTTACCTGAAACAGAGCCCCCTGAGCCCCTTATCAGTGGGTCTGATGGGGTAGTAAGTGCTCCCTTCACGCTAGGCGATTCACACTCGAACGAGCTTACACAACCTAGTTTAGCAACGAGTCAATTAAACAAAAAGGACTGGCATCCAGAAGACTTTGTACTTAATCCCCAGCTCAAGCAGCAGTTGGAGTTCGAAGATCTTGCTGATAAACAGGACACACCGGCTGGGTTCTGGGACGTTGATTTCCCCTCCAGTAGCCAGATTGAGCGCCAAAGAGCTGCTGCGCAGCAACAAATCAAAAATGAGGGTAAGAGGCGACTTAAGGAAGCACTTTCCGGAGGAAAGTATTTATTCAAGGATGCTAAATTGCGTCGTTCAATGCGGAAATCACGCTAAAAAGACAATAATAATACCCACCATTTCCAAGCTCCTAAACGTATAATGCTGGTTCCATTAATACAGTTTAGTAAAAGTTTAATTTATTTTCTATTTTCTTCTTTTATTTATTTATTATTCCAATTATAGTTGAAATTTTCCTGTATGACATTTATCATACATATACCCAATTCAGGACCAGCCCTCGCCCCATTCACTAAAGTATGGTGGTCGCTTTCCTCAAAGAGCTTTGGCAAAACATTTTTGAATCCGGAACTACACCGGCGCTCGTTAGGGCAACTCATTTGTCCTTTATTGGACTTGTGATCACTATTGTGATTATGTTCTACTTCACGCACAGCCTGCACTTTGTGGCGCTGTTTTTCTTGTCGCTTTGTTTGTGGGCAGCAGTTACCTGGTTTATTACAGCATACAACGAGTTTTTGGCCCAGCAGGAGAAAGAAAAGAAGGAAAATCCTAATAATTTGACTGAAAAGCAGAGCACCGAGAAGAAGAGCACTGGAAAGCAGGCTGTGGAAACAACTGCTACTAAGACAACCCCTAAGACCGCTAAAACTAAGAAGAGACGGGTATAATGTATATATATAAGATTAATTAAATTGAATTGAATTGAATTAAATTAAATTAAATCAACATTATTATTCCTCCTTAGTGGCATTCAAAAGTACTTGCCGCTCAGCACTGCTCAGCTTCATAAAGTACTCCATCATGCCTGGCTGCTGGCCAAGCTTTTTGAACCAGTTCAAAATGAGATTGTATGAAATCTGATCAAAAAACTCACCTTCCTCAGTAATCACCAACTCGTCATCCCAGCCATCATCCTCTCCATCTTCCGCTGTGATCTGTGCAGATGCGGCACGGTCCTGCTCGGGAGCGTGTGACAACTCCCTCACCAAAAGCTTCAGAATCTTAACTGCAGCAGAAACCTGAGTAAACTGAATGTTTTTGGCCTTTCTCCGAGTAATTACCTCTCCCGGCTTCTTAATTGGCTGATCAGGAAGCATGAGCTGTTCCAACCTAGGATCGTGTAGCTCAAACAACAACTCCAAAGCCTTTATTTGCTTGCGAATATTATCAGCTCCCACAGTCACTTCGAATGTGGGAAGCCACTGCCTCATGACTTGCTCCAATAATTTGTGCTCACTCAAAATTTCAATTACTGCTTGTGCATTGCGCAGAGTCAATTCACAAAACACCATCACTAAGGTTTCCACCAATAAAGCATTTTGAGCACTGCTCAGACGTTTCGCAGAAGCAACGATAAGCTCGGGCAGCAGATCACCTAGAGAGTCACCAAACTGATCAATGATGGCACTAACCAGTTTACCGCTGGCGAGGGCTGCACTATCATCTAGATCAGGGCTTAACAAGCGAGCGGCAACTTTAATCACATTCTGAGCAGTTTCAGCATTGATTTGCTGAGGGCCCGAAGTATCAAGATCCTTAACAAGAGCAGCGTAGGCAAACGATGCGACCTGCAGAATTTGGGAATCTTCGGTGGAGGTGATCACCAAGTAAAAGCTATTAAGCATTCTTACGCGTTCCTCTGAATTAAATGTCACATTTTCATGCGACAAAATTGTTGATAGAAGCTCCAAAGCAAAGTATAACTCACTGCTGTAATTGAATTGAGTCTCAGCACCCCTTTCAACCACCTGCAAAATCGGTCCCAGTATGCTCTCGACGACTTGACGTTGTGAAACTGAATCCAAAATCTCACTAACAATGTCGATGATTTGCGCATTAAGGTCAACATCCGCAGAATCAATGGCAGCCAGTGCCAAAAGAACTTGCACACACTGTTGGTTGCTTTCCACAACACCATAATCAATCTTGAGCACAGAGCCGTAACACTCAGCTAAAAATGTAGGCGTATCATCCTCAGGGTCACTTTGTAACAACTCTAGAACGAGCTGCAAACCAACACTCTGAACAGGAGCCAAATACTGGTAAAATGCGGGGATGGTAGAGACTTCAAATGCTCTAAGTGCGGCAGATTTCAGCACCAAAGCCACTCCATCACCGAGAACATTAGGATAGTTACAACAATGTGTAGCTAGTGTACCCCTCACTTGTTCAGGGAACTTATGACCACAGTATTTGGCTGTAAAGCTAGCAGTGACCATTTTACGCGCATTTAATAATACCTCTATTTCAGCATAATCGCCATTTCCATAGTTCTCAAACTCGAGCGCACCCAAAAGAGCCTGCAGTTGCTCGGCATGAAGAAGCTGGAGCGGCTGCCCCAGATCTATCTGAGACAAGACATTAGCAATCAAAAACAGGCACGACTCGGACAGCTGAAGCTGAATGAAGCTCAGCTCTTGGGTCTTGATTTTTTGCAGCAAATCAATAAGGCAGAAGAGAATCTCTGGCCGCGATGTCATCGAAATCAATGCCGCAGCATTAGTTCTTGGGCTCATTCCCCCACTCTCAAGCTCCAGCTCGTCAGTAATAAACACATTGTGATCATCAATATATGTTTCCAAAGACTCTCTGTTGAGTACAGATACTTGCAAAAGTAGCTCACAGAAGCGTGAAAGGTCATTTGCTGTTTGAATAACTTGCTCACAAGCCTGTGAGTTTTGAAGCACCATGATTAAGAGTAAAGTATAGTGCGAAAGAAGCTCCACATTCAGCTCATTGAAGTGCGTGATAAGTGTTTTATTTAGAACCACATCCCAGACCAGCGGAAGCTGCGGTTCCATCAAGTCACCAAAGGCAGATTCCATTTCGTGTAGAGTACTTTGGACCTCCACTATCAGAGCATTGGTTTTGGGGTAAGCCTGGATAACATTGCACAAAACAGACACCCATTGGGGTACCAATCTTGCTGAGATTTCGTCCAGGTGAAGCAACTGATCGTCATCACCCATTAAAAGGAAAGTTACACACTCATGGAAACACTGGATTGCTAAAATCATCGTGTTTTGGGCAGTTTCATCACTATTATCACCTGTTTGAGGTAAATTTAAAAAGTTTTGCACAATGCTCAGCAATTGCATACAGATAGGCTCACCCAGCTCCATGAAATCCTCCTCTCGGAACGCCTCTAACAGCAACTCCTTAAACAATGCCAAACCAGCGACCACCACCGGCGAGTCGAAAGGTTCAGAGATAAATTGCAAGCTGAGTTTCACCAGATCAGGCCACTGATCCGGGTATTCGAGGCTTCCAATTTGTCCAATCACCAACGCACACGCGTTTCTGACCTTCTGCTCGTTGGTACTCACGAGCAATTGCAGCAGCGAGTTTCGCATCTCCTGCCTCAGCTCACGAGTGAAAGGAGGCCCGGTAAACTGCTCGAAACCAGGGCTCCAGAATTTCTGGACACAGGACTTGAAGATTAGCATGGAGGACTGCTTATCAGCTACCGTGTAATTGGCAACATTTGCCACCGCAAGCAGAGCAGGCAAAAGCTGCTGAGGCGCTTCGACAGCGAGCTGCTCCATTCGCGTTTCGGCATTTCCACGCTCGCTTTTATCCGAGGAGCGCGTAGCTGCCAATAGTTGGCGTACCGCTTCGGTGTCCATACCCCTACCTCAACCGCCTGCGCGTCTAATTAAAGCCTATCGAGAAATCGTGTCAGTCACATGCGGACTAAATTGTATAAGAGTTATATATTTCCCACTATAATCGATAATTTATTCAAAGCTGAGAGTGAGTATGAAGAAATTTTTCTGGCCCTTTTTCGGAATTTACTGCCTCCGTTCCGTCCCCTGTTCCTTACAATTGCGTGCTGTAACGTTCACTCCACCGTTAGGTGTATTCGAGAGATGACACACGATACGCTCATATTTTTTTACGGGTTAGGACGATAAAAATTGTGAAATATTTCAACACTACTGCCATTCACACACACACTGGAATCATGGGAACCTTCAAGAGAGAAAAATCCCGGCGCACCCGCGACCAATCCACTGATAGTGGCAATGGTCCAGTGCTCAAGACAGGCAATCTCCATGTGAAGGGTGAGAATTTCTACCGCGATGCCAATAAGGTGAAGAAGCTCAACATGTACAAGGGTGGCAGGGCTCAGCGCAATGCCAGGGGTGACATCACTAAGGCCGCTGATTTGCAGAGCTCAGACGTTCCTACGGCACGTGTGGATCCTAACCGTAGATGGTTCGGCAACACGCGTGTTATTTCGCAGGATGCGCTTGAGCATTTCAGAGAGGCAGTGAAGGCCACCCAGAAGGACAGCTACCAGGTGCTGCTGCGCCGCAACAAGCTGCCCATGTCATTGGTCGAGGAGAGCACCAAGGTGCCTACTCTCGATATTGCTGAGACTGAGAGCTATCAGTCCACTTTTGGTCCTAAACAACAGCGCAAGAAGCCCAGAGTGGCTATCGGCAGCTTAGAAGAGCTTGCTTCAGACGTCAATCACGATCAGGAGAGATTCCAGGAGAAGCAGGAAGAGATTGATGAGTCTGAGCAGTACTCAATGGCTAACAGGGACTCTGTTTTCAGTAAGGGACAGAGCAAGCGTATTTGGAACGAGCTTTATAAGGTTATTGACTCGAGTGACGTCGTGATTCACGTGCTGGATGCTCGTGATCCTAACGGTACTAGATGCCGCAGTGTGGAGCAGTATATTAAGAAGGAGGCTCCTCACAAACATTTGATCTTTGTTATGAACAAGTGTGATCTTGTTCCTACATGGGTATCGGTAAGTATTTAACCAATTGCTGGTCTACCGTATTCTGGTTACCAGAGTATTCAGTAGGTGGTGATTGGAGCATTTTTTTCTTCTTTTTTTAAATTTGGATTTTCGTTTCTTTGGCATGTCTAGGCATGTAACAGTGATACATTGTATTATGATATGACCGAGAGCCCTTTTTGGGCGAATTGGTCCCCATCGTTAAGTCAAGGATCTCTCCCTTCATGGAAAGATCCTGTTACAACTTTGGGAGAGAAGGCTGCTCCCTGGGCCTTGGGATCCGTTTTGGATCTTTCCAGGTGCGGCACCGGGTTCTTAGAGTTGAAACTGGTCCTCTCAGAGATGCTATGACCTTTTTCTTAGTAGAACCCGCACATCCATTGTATTACTCAAAACAATGAAACGAAAATTCAAATATCTTTCAGATTTTTTGAACAACAATACTAACATTATTTTACAGGCCGCTTGGGTTAAGCATCTTAGCAAGGATTATCCTACTCTTGCCTTCCATGCCTCGATCACAAACTCGTTCGGTAAGGGAAGTCTTATCAACGTTCTGCGCCAGTTTGCCTCCTTGCATAAAGACAGGAAGCAGATCAGTGTAGGACTGATTGGCTACCCCAATGCCGGCAAGTCGTCGATCATCAACACGCTTAGAAGCAAGAAGGTGTGTAATGTTGCTCCCATTCCCGGTGAGACTAAGGTGTGGCAGTACATTACACTGATGAAGCGTATTTTCCTCATTGACTGTCCTGGTATCGTTCCTCCTAGCTTGAAGGACACCGAGGCCGACATTTTGTTCAAGGGCGTTGTGCGAGTTGAAAACGTTACTCATCCTGAGCAATTCATACCTGCATTGCTGGAGCGATGTGAGCGTAAGTATCTTGAGCGCACGTATGAGATCAAGGGTTGGACTAACTCGGCTGACTTTTTGGAGATGATTGCGAGGAAGACTGGTAAGCTATTGAAGGGTGGTGAGCCTGACGAGGCTACTGTTGCCAAGGCTGTGCTCAATGATTTCAATAGAGGCCGTATTCCCTGGTTTGTTCCTCCTCCTAGAGATGAGGACAACAAGAAACCCGAGGAGAAGCAGACTGAGGAGAATCAGGTTGATGAAGAGTAAGCATGACAGTAAGCTATTATTTATTTGCACGTCACAGCACTGGCGTATTATGTATTTAATTAAAATCTAGCTATTATGAAGGCCATTGCATGCGTAAGTGCGTGCTAAAAACGGAATGCGCGGTTCTCTAAATCCTTGACGCTGGAAGAAAAAAATGTTCTAAATATTTATGCTTAGAATACACTCAGTGGTTGTCATGAGTAGGCTTGCGAGCTGTGCCAGCCAGCTCCTTCAAGTCTTCCTCAGTCATCTGCTTGAAAGGTTTCCACTCCTCACAGCTGCTAGAGTTGATGATTGTATAGTGAGGGCTAGCTTCTTCTGACTGCAGCCAGCTGAAGTCACTCACCATCGTCTTACGGCCAGACAAAGGCAGAACAAACGTAACACCATCGGAGTCCTCGATCACGGGGTGAGCGCAACGTTCAAGCCAAATTTCAACGTCATGACAGCTCTTAACTCTGCACTGGTGGCTACTCACAATGATGCGAGAGTCGGTGACATTCTCAATGTAGGCAGGTCCACTCACCTGGGAGTATATAAGGGTAGATTTAGTCAAGTTGGAGAGGTGCACATTAGTTTGAGGGGCGTGTTCGAGCAAGTCGACTTGTTTAGGGCCATTAGAATGACCGTTAGCGATGCCACTGCCCTGTTGAGAGGGTGTGGTTGCGGAGGATTCGGGTGCTGACGAGGCAGCAGCAGAAGTGGTTGAAGGAGTCATCTTGAGTTTGTTCTTAAACTGAAATCGTGCAGGCTTCTTCTTGTTCCACAGTTGTTCCTTTAGTTTCTGGATGTTATTTGAGAAATGCTCCTGATCAAACTTAGACAGCTGACCAATATTTTGCTTAATATTATTCTGAAGAACCTCAATAGATTCTAAAGTAGTTTCAGCAGATTGTGAGGGGGCAGTTCTTACAATGTCGGAGTATTGAGCTTCTAGGTTCTCTTTCAAACCCATGCACCAAACAGGATTGTTTGCTAGAACTCCAAATCTCCGGTTGGATTAGGTAATTTACAACGACAGTGAACATTAAAAAATATTACCCATGCCCTGCTTTTTCAACGCCGGACGTTATCGGTTGTGTGGGCCTGCATATAGTGGGGGATTAAAAGTATATAACCATGCAGCTACATAAAGATCGATGCTGAAGCAAAAGTTCTCTACGCAAAGGATCACATAATTTGTATTTTAAAAGGCCATACTTTTAGCTGGAATTAGGGGCATTAACATGTGACAATGATGTTTACATGAATCCTTTTGAGGCCTTTTTTCCCAGCGCGATATATATGTTTTTTTTTTCTCAGGTGTGTGTAAATCTGAAACATCAAACGGTAGAACTAGGATGTCACGGACAGCTCACGGCTTGATTTAGATAAGTAATTAAAATACAAGTTATGGCATTTAGTTGTGTAGAAAATCACATTTTTTTTTTGAGACACTAAGAAAAATATGTATTACATGGTATTACATGGTATTATTCAAAGCAAAAGCGCAGCGGGAACAGCCAAGAAGAAGAGGCTGAAAGTGGGAGCTGCGATGCTAGCGAAATTACGGGAAGAAGAAGTGGTTGAAGAGCCAGAAGTGGCGGATGAGGTGGCACTGCTGCCCGCAGCAGAACCAGAAGAAGCAGTAGAAGAGGCAGTGGAAGCACCACCGGTAGAGCCGGCCTTGTTGACACTACCCAAGTACTGGTTGGCAAGAACGCCCTTGGGAGTGTGAACGGTGACATACTCAATGGAAGTGGTAGTGACATCAGTGGTGGAAGCGGAAGATGCAAGAACGCTAGCATTGCGGACAGCACTGCCATTCTTAGCCAACTTGTCAAATGGAACCACAGTAGAGGCATTAGTGCTGTTCGAAGCGCTGAGAAGCTTGTCGCTACGTCTGCCAAGGATGACATCACCACTAGCGGGGTCCAACACGGTGTAGACGTTTCTGAAGAAGGCGTCACCAAGCAAGTAGTTGGGCGATCCCATAAGGGCAAGAGCGGTGACGTTCTTGGGTCCGTCATCGAGCCAGATGTATTCACCAGGAACCAAGAAGTCGCGAATGTCGGCATCAATCTTGAGTCCGTTGAAATCGAAAGTGAAGTTACCGTGAATGTGGCTAGTGGTACCATTGGTGTAGTAGGTCTCGTAGCGTCCATACTTGGTAAGGTTGAGACTCTTGCCTACAGCATCAACGAAACCAGGGGGCAGCAAGCTGACAGGAGAGCCAGTATCCAAAGTAAGACTGCTGCGAACAATGTATGGCTCCGAGTTGTTGAGCTTGATAGTATCAAGCGAGATCTGCCAACTGCTAGAGGAGACAGTGGAGTCGGGAGAGCCAGAGAGAGGCTGCTTTTTGTGGAATCTGTAAAGAGGAAGCTCAGCATAGCGCAAGTCAACACCACCGAAGAGGAACCTGCCCTCTTCCTCCTCCAAGAACACACTAAAGGCTGTAGAAGAGGTAACATTATACTTGGCGTAAGCCTCAGGCAAACTCAAGTAGTTCTTGGGGCCAGCACTCTTGATGTGAGGGCCCAAACCAAGCAGACCAGGGGCACCAGCAGTAGTGGCGTAGTCAGTAACAACACCAAACTCGAACGGGACGCTGTACTTAGTGTTGTTAAGGCTAACACCCTTCTTGCTGGACTTCTTGCTGGACTTCTTACTAGACTTCTTACCAGACTTCTTGCCACTGCTAGTGGAGTTACCAGTAGAGTTACCAGTGGAGTTGTAGGTAACATTGCCCGAAACGAACTGGGGAGCAGCAACGAAATCACTACCCCAGTAACCCAAGTACTCGCCACTTCCGTAAGCGGCACTCATGGTATAGTTGACATCGTGGAAGGAATGACTCTGGTTGGGGAAGAACCTGGTAGCATTCTGGAACGATCCCTGAGGGCCATAAACCCAAGTAATAGGGGAACCAGTGTCCAGAAGCACGTCAATCTCTTGAGCAGGCTGGCCAACCAAGATCTTACCGTGGTAGAAGTTGTAGCTAGAGGTTAGCGACGCGTTCACGACTGGCTCAACCGTGGCATTAGACGAAGCATTAGCGCTACGCTTCATGATAGAGTGGTGAGCAGGGGTGAGATCGATCTTATTACGGCTGTTGTGAATGGAAAAGTCCATTTGCACGACGGCAGCAGCCGTTGAGAGGAGTGTGAAAGAAGAAAGCATCACACACAGATAGAATATCAGAACTAAATCAAAGAAACAAGAAACAAACAGAAAGTGCAGTAAAAACTAGAGGGAACAAACACCAATATAACTTGAGACAGTTATTGTTAGTTATTTGATGAATGAAAAACAAATTAGAACTGATGTGACTACTGTCTTTCTGTGAATGTTTATCCTAACGTTTTGAGTGGAGGTTATATTCTGTTTATATATACTCCATACGTTTTCGGGCGAGTTAACCCTTGGTTGCATTCCCCTTGCCCACTAAGCGAATTATTAATGCGCCATGGTTAGGTTCGACGCGAACCTACGACAGTGCCTCGCCATTCTATAGGATGAGCCACAAACAAGCACACGCAAACAAGCGCTATTACTCGCCCTAGTAATACCACGCGGGGTATGCGTTATTAGGAATGATTGATTAGATCCCAGATATATCAACCTGCTCCATTTTAATTAAATCAGCATTATACATTTATTTATAAAAACTTTTTCAAGAAGTATTGCTATGTAAACCCCCCTATCCCAAATTCTGAAATATTCCTCAGTTTCCAAGCCTATATATAATTTTTTTTGCACGGGGTCCCAGACGTACCCACGCCAAGCTGGGATCACTCCTTCTCTCGCAAGATCCTTCTCCATGTGGGTACGCAACCCTGATTCGTTTGCGTGACCTAATTATACTTAATAGATTTAATACAATAAATGAACATAAATAGATTAGATGTGGGTAGGGCAATGGGCAAGGAGGACTCTCGAGGAGAATCAGATTAGCACTACTCAGGAAGGAGAAGTGATGCTTAAGGAGCTATTTAGCCCATTAAAAATAGCAGAATAAATAGGAAATAGGGCAGAAAATGCACTTAAGAGACAATAGATACATCTTAATCACATAATCAAGCAGATTTTTCCTTTACTCGGTTCAGCAACCGTGGGGATGGCTCCCAAGGGGTCATCATGATTAATTTGGGGTTGGGTATCATCTGCGAGGACGTCATCGGCTTCTGTCGCCCTGCCCGATTCGTACGCAGGGAAATCATATCTATCATTAGCATTCTGCGGACCTGACCCTCTAAGAACCGCCACACTTTTCGATCCCCTAAGCTGTTGCTGTTGCTTTCGGTTGTTGAAACCAGGCTGTTTATGATTACCGTGGGTGTTGTTGGAGAGGTTCAGGTTCGATGGCTTAGAAACAAGGGTACGAAGACTTAGAATAGACTTGGACTGGCGCAAATCCGAAACAGACTTCCTTAATTTGATCATTGAACGTTTAATAGAGGGTCGAGCATTCTCGTGACGCTGCGCAATCTCCGATGGGGTATAGACCCAGTTCTCAATTGAGCTGTTAGACTTCATACTCTGGGTATCAAAACTGTCAGGTTCATACTTAATTTGCTGTTTGACCAATTGCTCAAAGATCAGGTTTATGTTACTGCCAGTTTTGGCACTGGTCAATATGTGGGGTATTTTGTAATGGTGAGCAAGCTTTGTGCCCTGCTTAACCATTTCTTTGACTTGTGCTATGTTATGGGATGAGTGCTGCGAAAGGACATCTTGATGAGTTCCCACCAATACAGCATTGGGGTGTGAAGGGAATTTATTGGATTTAATTTGCTCAATGAGCTGGTCGAGACCCTTTAACGATGTGGGATCTGCGATGTTGTAAACGATCAAGAAAGCCTCAGCACCGGAGATGTACAGCTCTCTAAGAAGTTTATAACTCTCTATACCTTGCGTGTCTAAGAGTTTCAAGCTCACGAAATGACCCTGGAAGCACTTTTCGCATTGGTAGAGCTCCTCAATGGTAGGCGTATACGACTCGTGGAAGCCAGTATCAGTATACTGATTCAAGATTTGGGTCTTACCAACACCACTTCGGCCGAATGCCACCACACGAAAGTCAAACATGATTCAGTGCGGTATTAAAGAGCTGGTGGCTGTGATGCTGTGGTTTGGCGGAACACGAAGTAGTGTAATATTTGGTTTGTTGTTGGAGGGTAGGGGCAGAGCAGCCAAGCATACCACATGCCCTGCCTGCCTTGCATCAAATACCATATGCACCGGTTAGCGCTAAGCTAGTGCTGGAAGTCAAGCCTTTTAGAATAGTTAAGTATATATGTATATATCATGTAAAAAATGAGGTTGGAAAATTTTGCACACTCATTATAATTTTTACAAACACCTTTATTAATATATAATTTATAACGCATAGGCAGTATGCGACGTGCAGCTAGGCTCATTCTGTGAGGCTTACAGCTCATTTCGTATATATGTAGAACTATTTTTATTATGCATATATTTTCGTTGTTGCGCGTACGCACCAATATTTGCGTTAAAGGGTCGCATATGAGCTTGCAGGCGATGGTGGGCCGATCCCTCTCCTCATCTTCTCTTCTCCGATAATGTTTTGGGAGAGCCGCCTACCAGGGTGAGCGAAGCTGCCGGTGAAGTACCCGTACCACGTTTCCCTTCGTTTATTTACATTTTCCTGTTTCGAGTTCATATCGCCCTAACTGCCTTACCCTAGAGTCATCTTATTAAAAACTCTGTTTACATCCCCAGCCTCCCCTTCTTTGAACGCACAACAATGAGCGCCAGAATTGATCACAGTGATGGTCGTCAGCGCCAGTCCAAGCGTGACGAACAAATTAGACGAAAGTTAGAGCACGACCTTGCCAAGCGTAAGAACAAGATTTCCCTCCATAAACAAAGCACCATAGATGTGGCCAAGCATTACGGATCTGCGGTAAACGAAGGTACCGTTTTGGCACTTAAGCCTCTTCCTCCTTTGACAATGGCGATTGACACTCCCGTTGTGGATGCCGCACAGTACATGACTGCTTATCGTTCGAGCTGTGTGTTGGTTTTGGATCATGATAGCGCTGTTTGCGGTATCTTCACAGCTAAGGATTTGGCATTCAAGGTGATTGCAGCATCGGCTGATTCAAAGAGTGATCTTCGCCGCACACTCACCGTCAGGGATATTATGACCCCCCAGCCCATGTGTGTTAGCATTGATAGCAGTGCCATTGATGCTTTGAATACTATGGTTTCTCGTGGATTCCGCCACTTGCCTATTATGGACAATAAGGGTGAAATTGCTGGTGTGCTGGATATTACCAAGTGCTTCTTTGAAGCCATGCGCAAGCTCGAGCGTGCGTGCGAGAGCAGCAACAAACTTCGCGAGGCATTGGAAGGCGTTAACAGCGAGTTCGGTCCAAACCACCCCACAAAGATTTTGTCTTATGTTGAGGCATTGAAGGAACATACCAGTGGACCCGAGCTGGGCACTATTTTTGACGATACGAAGCCTCCCATCTCTATTGACGTTAAGGCAAGCGTTCAGGACGCTGCAGTTGTTATGAAGCGCAACAAGACAACATCTATCCTGGTTACTGATAAGAACCAGTCCATTGCTGGTATCTTTACTACTAAGGATATTGTGTTACGTGTATTGGCTGCAAACATTGATCCTCAGCACTGCTCGGTCGTTCGAGTTATGACTCCTAATCCCGAGTGTGCCCCGACTTCCATGAATATCCAAGAGGCGTTGCGTAAGATGCATGATGGAAAGTTTTTGAACTTGCCAGTTAAGAATGACGAAGGCGAAATCCTCGGTATTGTAGATATCTTGCGATTGACCTATGTTACGCTCGAGCATCTTAACAGCATGACTGCCATTGACGGTGAAGCACCTTCCGCAGCTGCAGCCCTCGGTGGTGGTGCCAACAAGGACGGTGAGGGTCCTGCCTGGAACAAGTTCTGGATGTCGCTTAACACTGACACCGAATCTAACGATGGCCTATCGAAGGTGTATCCGCACGGCTTTGAGGACCTCGAGCTCGACAGTAAGAGCAGCGTGAGTGACACTGAGTTGGCTCAGTTCAGTATTCAACAGGATGACGAGGACATTCGCAGTGAAATCAACAGCGAGGTTGGCCGTGAGCTACGACCGGAGGACTCATTATCTAGACTCGGCATTTCGGACCCATTACCCTCGATATCCCAAGCTCCCTCATCCTCTAATTTGAACGCATCAATCCAGGAAGGTACTACTGCACCTGTTGGCACTATGCCTCAACCAGCCCGCGCTGGCTTTTCGTTCAAGTTCAAGGCTCCAAGTGGCCGCGCACACCGTATTCAGGTCATGGACTCTACGGATGTGGATGGATTCCGCGATCTCATTGCTGCTAAGCTTTCAGAGCAGGATCTTGCACAGATGGGTGGCAGGGAAAAGTTTGCGGTTTCATACTTAGACGATGACCGCGATGTCATCTCCATCACTACTGTTCAGGATATTAATGATGCCATAGAAATTGCGAAGAAGGCTAACGCTGTACGAGCTGAGATCTACTTGCACCACCCTGACCAAACTCCAACTGTCAAGCCCAAGAATAGTGCTCCTGAGGGTGAGAATGGCATGATGCCGATGCTGGTCGGCTCGGCTACAGCCATGGTGTTCGGCTTGCTTGCTTGGGGTCGTAAGTGATTGCATTTCTTTAATAGTATTTGGTTTATGTATTTTTATTTATAATTGAAAATTGAGAAAAAAAAGCTGTGCTCTACAGGTATTATTTACGCACTGGAGTGAACATTAAGTGGATATACCATAATTCCATAGTTGAACCATAGTTGAACTAGTTTAGCGAAAACACAATTTGTTATAAATATGCAGTATTAATCTATGTACTAGCACTGGAAACTGGAGAATCCAGTGACATACACACTAATAATAATCTTAGTGTGCTTTTATATTTAGCGCATAAGCTCGTCCGCAGCCTGCTTACGGGCCTGTCTCGCCTTCGAAACCAACTCATTCAAGCGCTTCTTCTCGGCCTTCCTCTCGGCAACAGGATCCTCAATAGTGACATTAGTTCCAATGAAGTCCCTCTGGTCCAAATAGATCGCATCAGGCTGTCTCTCATCGAAAGCACGGGAGTGCTCAATTAGGTAGTCTTTAAGCTCTGAAATGGTGTTAACTTGAGTGAGCACAGGATCAGGAATGGCAATCTTGAGCTTCTGCGACACCGCCTTGAAGCTGTCGAATTTTTGCTGGATGGAACCAAGGCTATCGCTCAAGCTGAGTTCACTGAAAACTCGATCAATGTCGTTAGCTTGCAGGTCTCGCTTGTAGTGGTTGGTAGGGAATGGAGTAAACTCGGCGAACTCCTTAACCTCAGGCCAAGAATCCTCAACTTTTGGGGGCTGGCCAATGACTTGCAACTTGCGCGGCTTGGCACCGCTGGAAACTCCCTCGTCACTCACCTCCTTCTCGCTCTTAGCGGTGGGATCAACGACGGGCGTAGCCGGTGTTTTTCTGCGCCACGAAGTGAGCTTGCTATAGAGGTTAGAAAGGTCTACCTGCGCGGCCCGCGAGGTGCTGAAATTCCGCCTAAAATGCAGCATCTTTACTGGCGTAGACTGCTTGTTAGTAGGTCTATGATATTTCACTTACTTAGAAATTTCATTCACTACATGATACGGGTAGTTCATATACCCAGGACCACCCGCCGTTATTACCTCGCCTTAGTGTTCTTACCCCGTACGCCGGGGGTGTTCTCGTGACCGGTCGCAGAGCTTTCATAGGGTACGGGCGTCGTTTATTCATTTAATGCAAGCTTGATGCAAGGCAATTTGCAATTTACAACTTAAATGCTCAGCACCTCTCTCCATCCTCGGGTTAAAAATGAACGAAAAAGCCGGAGTAACCAAATAAACCTCGTGGAAAAACCAGCAAATAAAGTAAAACCTCAAGATATTGCTGCATGCTACAAACTCGTTAGGAATATACGGTGGCTATATATCAGTGCCAATGAGGGCTGGAAACCTGAGCACAAACTAAGGGAAATGAAAGAAACCGAGGGGTTACAATACCTCATTTATTACGAAAACAACACAATTATTGCATTTGCCAGCTTCGTCATGGGAGACGAATTGTATGGACTTGATTTCCCCCTAACGTTTTTGTGGGAAATTCATGTGCATCCAAAATACCGCCGGCACGGGTTAGGCAAGCGCCTGATCTCAAAAATTCTGGAGAAGGCTGAAGGCAAGGGAGAAGCTGTTGCATTGCGCTGCTTCAATTCCAACGATAAGGCAGGCCAATTCTATAGCAAGATGGGATTTGTGGTCGCTGATGTCGTGTGCGATGCCAACAGTCAGTACCTCATCAAGTATCCCTCCAAACGGAACGAACTCTCCGAGAAAACGGACAATTGATACCAAAAACTTCCAAAAGTAACTATAGGAGGCTTTTTTTTGAGCACTCCTAAAAAATTAGCATACTCAAAATCATGCATAAAAACGTTGGCCATGCCATATTGTGCCCCACAATGACCCCCGCGATGACCAAAACACATATATCCACAACACATATCATGCATACTAACGCACATCCATAACGTACATATACATTCGCAAACGAAATCAATTTTTTCCTTGAAAAAAACTATGCCAATTACTTTATTTTCACCTATTCTACTACATTAAAAGAACCTCCACCAAATCAGGAAAAGCACGATCAAACCCACTGCGCCAAAGGGGGCATACTGCTTGAATAGCGCTTCCAAATTAACGCGCTTCGCAGCCTTTCTATATTTTTTACTCTCGTATTTCAGTGATGTAGATAGATCAGTGATTCTATCGAGCTTCTCACCTCGGTATACAAGATCCTCAATGTTCTTACTCATGATCTTGCTAACGTCCTGGAGATCAGCATTCATCTGGGTCAAATTCATGGTTGCACGCTGATCCTGGTGTAAACGTTTTGTCTTTTGGATAAATGTGTCGAATCCAGCGAACTGGTAGGGCCTGACATTGGGCTGGAGCGCCTCGGCACCATGACTGGTACTGAACTCCTTCTGGAGTTCTTGAAGGTAAGCAAATGCTAAAGTGCGGGGGAATTTCGATTCAGTGATACAGAAATAGATAATTCCGTTGTCAATGAGGTAGTTTATGTTGTACTCACCGCTGACAATGCTATAGCGAGGCTCGCTGTACTCGTTGACGGTATTCAGCAGAGTATTGATCTGACTTTTTTGAGCTTTCACACTCGCAGCAAGATCATCTGTCTCCACTGACGAGCACAACGCGAGCGAGTCGCTCAGACGCGCTATGTATGTATACAAAATCATTCAGTGGAAACACCGTGTCCTGAGGGTTGGGAAGGCCCCCCCCATTTTAGGCGATCCCCCATCCCCCTAAACGCACATACACAATCGTAGGCATATATATCTAGAGTTGAATGTACAATTTCGAATGCGAATGCGAATGCGTATGCATTAATTGACAATTCATTTTGTTGGAGTTTACTAAATCATTAAATGCTATTATAAATAAATATCTAAACTTTTTAATGGTGCACACATGAGAAGCTAACCAAAACCAGCCCATTCAATGCTGAACACCTCCATATCCTCGTCCTCGTTCTCGGCACCAATTACCCAGCATTTTTTCACTGAGGTCGCTAATCTTCCTCCATTCACCACATCAATTATATCGAATGGCTCATCGTAAGTTGTACCGAGCACGTTATAGTGTGAGTGATAGCGCATGTAGTCGCCAGGGTAAGCCATGTACTGGCATCCAAATCGCAGACCAGGCAATACGAAGAACTTGCGATCCACCAGGTACTTAAACATATGATATTGGTGCTCATTCGGCTTGATAAATTCTGGAGTTGTGCAAGCGTTTTTTATTAGTGAACTGGGTGTCTTAGCGGGTATGCTAACTGTGCGCACATTCTCGGGCTCAGTCAAACCGTCAATATCTTCATGTGCAACCGCATCATCTCTTAAATAGAATTCACCTGTATCCAAAAGGTACCTGACTTCCTCAGGTAGGAGCTGCAGGGGCAGTCCATTGAAAATATTTTGTTGAGGGTACTGAGGCAGAGTACCAGCGAGCACACCAGGAAGGCTATATTTTTCTCTGAGTAGTTTTAGTACAGAAAGATCGAATATGTAGCCACGACCATCAATAATGGGGATAGGAATGCGGTCGGTTGGGGCTTCCTCCGCCATGTCTGCTAATCACACACACTGCCTTGAAATAAATTGAAGCAGTTTACTGTTCCTTACCACGCCTTACTATTTGGTAGTGGTAATGAGTGATACACTAACAAAAAAAATAAGGTAGTATCTATTCAGTATTTAGTTTGAGATTTAGAATTATATGTAAAAAGTTATAATTATTTAAAGTTAGGGCTCTTTATATTCTTATCTTACTGTTAAGCTGCTGATTGCAGCCAAAGCTTGAATGTCCGCTTCTCCCGCCTTAATAAAATATCCTCTCCCAGCTCCAGGGTAGGTGCCCTTAATAGGTATCAAGCAGAGCGCGTTTCTCATATACAGTTAACGACATTGGACTTATAAGCACACCGTGGAAACTGGTGCTCGCGAAATAAACCAATAAACCATAATATACTGATGCTAGCTGCGAGGTTAAGACCGCTGGCGTGGCCGTATAGGCCGCTAGTAGGGCGAATACTCGTAGAACCACTGGCATACAGCTCCAAGAATTTTTTAAGAAATGCACATTATCGGAACAATGCAGGCATCTATCACCTTCAAGATGACATACAAGCTGCAGCATTTGGAAAAGAGCGGGCTCAAAACAGTTTATCTGAGGATGAACCGACTGAAATAGTGGGGAATACACACCTTGGAGAGAAGGAGCTTCGAGAGCTGGCTCTTTCACACTTGCGAAACAATAATTTGCTAAACCAAGAGACAATGAAACCTGAAAGTTTAAATATGAGTATTCCTAAGCTTTTAGGGCCGGATTTAGACCAACATTTCCAGAAAATCGGCAGACAGATGTCACAACCATACCTCGATTTGCTTCTAGATTATCTTCACACTAAAGAAAATTTTCCCCTTAGTGATGATAAACAGTTTCAGGCAACTTCAGGCTGGGTGAGGTACTCAATTGAGTGTCCTGAGGGACAAAAGGTTGATTACCCTCATGACGATGTGATCACATTCGATACTGAGGTTATGTACGAGATACATCCGTACGCAGTGATGGCCACTGCTATCAGTGGGTCAGCCTACTATGTGTGGCTGAGCCCGTGGTTGCTTGATGAGTCTACCAAGCAGGAACACTTGATCCCCCTGGGTAACCATTTGCAAGTAGTTATAGGCCATAGCGTCAGTTTCGACCGAAAACGAGTCAAGGAAGAGTACAGCCTTCGCAAATCTAAAAAGTGGTTCTTGGATACTATGTCACTTCATATTGCTGTGAATGGAATGTGTAATCAGCAGCGAAACACATTTGCCAAATTCGAAAAACTCCGGAAGAGTGTGTCCACTCGAGATCTGAAAGTTTGTGATGCTATGCTCAAGAGAGAGCCCTGGCTTTTGCATACTTCAGGGAACGGTTTAGACGATACGTGCGAGTTTCATTTAGGAATATTAGTTGACAAGGCCGATCGAGATGCGTTTAAGAGCACTGACAAGTCAGATATAAACAATCCCAAAGACTTGCAGCGTTTAATTCACTATTGTTTGGGTGACTCTATAGTTACCAAACAGTTGTGTAAAGCGCTTTTGCCCAAATTTCTATCGGTCAATCCCCACCCTGTGTCTTTTGGCGCATTGAGGCATATGGCTTCGGTGTTCTTGCCCATTTCGGAGGAATGGAATGAGTACGTTACGAAGTCAGAACTCTCATATCAGAACAAAAAAGAGGAGATCGATGCGAAGCTCCATGAGTTAGCAGATGAGGCCGTCTCATATATTGAACTTGAAGATGGCCTTGATTTAGTTAAAAACGATCCCTGGCTATCTCAATTGAATTGGACGATCAAGCCTGTGAGGTACACAAAGGAAAAACCGGGGAAACCATCTAGACCTATGAAAAATCAGAAACTTCCTGGAAAACCCGAGTGGTACCGAGAACTGTTTACCTCCAAAGGAATGAACCTTACTTCACGGACTCGTACAACCACAATTTTACTGCGATTAAAATGGCAAGACTGCCCCTTAGTTTGGTATGATAAATTAGGTTGGTCATTTTGGGCTCCAGAGGAGTTGGTTGATGATCTCAAACGACGGAGTCTCACTCCTTTGGAGAGCCAGGACGGTAAAACACTGTTTAAATTGCCGCATCCGGAAGGAGATGCGGGTAGATGCACTTACCCATTCGCAAAATTTTATTTGCCTTATTTCGAGGATCAGACTATTACGAGTGATAATAGGCTTGCCAAAGAAGCAATTGAAACTAATTTACAATGCTCTTACTGGCTTTCTGCGCGCCAGCGTATTCTGTCTCAGATGCCAGTGTATAATGATGCATCAAATGTTGAAAATAGTGATAGCGAAGAAGGAAGTAGTAGCTTCGAGGATCTGCCTCAGAATTGGGGAATGATTCTACCGCGCATGCTTCCTATAGGTGCTGTTACTAGACGAGCAGTTGAGGACACATGGTTAACGGCTAGCAACGCTAAAAAAAACAAAATTGGCAGTGAGCTAAAAAGCAATGTCAAAGCACCCCCTGGATACAAAATTGTTGGCGCAGATGTGGATTCGGAGGAGCTGTGGATTGCTGGAGTTGTGGCCGACTCTATTTTCAAAATGCATGGCGGAACCGCAATTGGCTGGATGACCCTCGAAGGAACAAAACAGGCAAAAACCGATTTGCATTCCAAGAGTGCCGAGATTTTGGGTATTAGTCGTAACGAGGCCAAGGCCTTCAACTACGGCCGTATATATGGTGCGGGACAAACATCGGCTGCACGTAACTTGCGACAATTCAACCCAAGCTTGTCCGTGAAAGAGGCAGAGCAAAAGGCCCAAGCACTTTATAGCGCCACAAAGGGAGATAGATTCACTTCCAAACATTTCCCCCTCAAACTTTTCTGGTATGGCGGAAGCGAAAGTGTCATGTACAATCAACTTGAGCTTCTTGCTCACCTTCCTAGACAACAAACTCCTGTGCTTGGATCAGGTATTTCGGATGCGTTGAGTTCCCAGTATCTCACTCAGTCTAGTAGTTTCATGACTACTCGAACGAACTGGACGATCCAGAGCAGTGGTGTAGATTACTTACATCTTCTCATTGCGAGTATGGAGTATCTATGCGATGTGCACTCTATAGATGCCCGCTTACTTCTTACTGTTCATGATGAAGTCCGATACCTTGCTAAGGAAGAGGATCAGTACAGGGCGGCTTTGGCTCTTCAAATCGCGAACTTATGGACACGTGCAATGTTCTGCCAGCAACTAGGTTTCGATTGTATCCCTTATTCTGTAGCATTCTTTTCTGCTGTTGATATCGACCATGTTTTGCGGAAGGAAGTAGACGATCCCTGTGTTACTATCACACACCCTGAGCCGATTCCTAGCGGTGAATCCCTTAACATTCACCAGATATTGGCCAAATGTTCAAGTTTGGGAGCACCGATTAAGGAACGTCAATCCGCTTATGAAGAGGAAAGTGCACTTTATCGAGAACCCGTAATGGCTAACCTCAACAACTCCCCAGTACTAGGCGAGTATATTAAAGCCCAGACGGGAAGTTTAGAGGAATGTGAGTTCATTGAAAGCGAATTGGATGGGAAACTACCCAAGAAAAGAAAACCGCGAACAAAGAAGAGTACTTCTTCACCCCTTGAGAAGGCTGGACCTTCATCTGCGCGTGGGAAGGTGAGACTACCAGTCCCACCGTAATCTCCCACACCAGTGTATTATTAGATACCTAAGGTATCAATGAATAATAATGTATATAGCAATTGATTAACTAATTAATTTATTTTTTACTCAAATGAAATTTAGCAGTAATTTTTTTATCTCTTATATACTTATCTTTTTCTCTTCTTCTAATTATGCCAGGGCTCACACACACTAAAGGAAGGAATAAATGCTATTGAGCTATAACCCCTGCCCTTATTTAATTGGCAGCCTAATATAGTATATAGATGTCAACTGAGGACTTCACTTCACAGTCTTTGGACGTTAGCGAGCCTGAGCGCAAGCTCGTATCTCTGCCAGAGAATTACGAGTGGCGCTTTGAAGTCGACTTTGACTCTAAGATCACCGTGCGATTGGTGGATGGTGCAGCTGAGGTGTTTGGTACTGAGCTTGCGAGCGGCCGAGAGTACGAATTCAGTGGTCAGAATGCGGCTGTTTTCACCTACCATGGATGTAAGCTTGAGTGGGAAGGCAAAGCATCTGAATATGTGGCTCATAACCCCACAATGGCTCGGTACGCTAACATCCACTTCGCGCTCGAGAACATGCGTCGCAAAAGCAGTGCTGAAAGCAGTTCTGAAACCAATTCTCCGAGTAGTGGCCCCAATATCTTGATCCTTGGCCCCAAAGATAGCGGGAAGAGTACTTTGGCCAAAATTCTTGTGAGTTATGGTGTAAAAATGGGCAGTTTCCCTATGTTGGTGAACTTGGATACAGAGAACCCCGTTCTCTCGCCACCAGGATCGGTAGTTGCCGCCACGGTTTCCCATATTTTGGATGTAGAGTATGGATTTGGCTTCCCTCCTATCAATGGACCCGCATCCACCCACCATAAACAGCCATTAGTGTACAACTATGGACTTCAACTGCCCACTCAGAGCCCTGCATTTTATGACCAAGAAATCGAGCTGCTGGCCAGTGGAATTTTTAGGCGACTGGAGACGGATGCGAAGGTGCGCGAGTCTGGCTTGATTATTGATACTCCTAATGTGTTCGCTGATGTTGACAACGAGGAAGTGCAGGCTAAGGTTGCGCATGTGATCGCACAGTTCCAGGTCAGCACAGTGCTTGTTATTGGAAAAGAGAGACTTGCCTCTCAACTAGAAAAGAGCATCACATCTGCTAAAATCTATAATGTTCCCCAGTCTGGTGGTGTGGTAGAAACCAGCGATGCTTTTGTGCGCCAGGTCCAGCGCCGCTACATCTCACAGTACTTTTTCGGAACTAATCATATGACACTATCCCCATTCACTGTCTCTATCTCACTTAATGAAATTACGGTTTTCCGTCCGTTGGAAAGGAATGAAGTAGGTGTCAATTCCGAATCATCAAATGACCTTCTTACGCGCGTCGAGCCTTCGGCTGTGCTGCAGAACTGCCTGCTTGCGGTAGTAAATGCTGAACCAGGTGACTCTGTCGAGACAATCCAGAAGGCAGAGACACTCGGATACGTTCATGTTGTTGAGGCCGATGAAACAAAACAGATCCTCAAGATTTTGCTACCAGTGCCGGGACGAGTGCCCAAAAAAGTGTATATAATGGGCGAGTACAGGTATGCAGAGTAGTTCACACGTTGTACAATACTTACATTTACTATAATTCATTTAATAATAATATTCTAACTCTAATATCATCATCACTATCTTTATTGTCGTCATTATCATTATTACTGTCGTTCTCTTATTCACTATATATATATAAACACGAATAGACATCACATTCTTCTTAGTTTCATAATGAGTTAAGTTGAATTAAAATTACAAGTCATTTATGCTTTTACACTAAAATTAAATTACATTTCATTCCTATCATTGGCTTTACTACTTCTTCACTTCTTCAAGCTCTTGATGAAATTATCAACATTGTACTCTTCGGCATACTCATTCTCATCCCACAGCTCGCCTAAGCTAGAAGCAAAGTCCGCCTTCTTGTCGATAAGCTTGCCAGTTTCGGGGTCCACTTGCTTCTCTTGCTTCTCGGAATTCGCGGAGCCAGCACCCTCGTTCTCAGCTGAGTTGCTAAACAAATCCAGAATCTGGTCGGTATCCATGGATAGAAGCCCCTTATTCTGTTGGTTAATTACCGTGGAGGCAATGTTCAACTTAAACTGCTGAAGACCCATGATGCGCTCCTCCAATGTATTGCGAGTAATTAATCGGTATACGTTAACCGTACGCTTCTGGCCCAAACGATGAGCTCTATCCATGGCTTGCAAATCGTTCATGGGGTTCCAGTCGTGCTCGACAAAAATGACAGTATCTGCACCGGTCAGGTTCAAACCAAGACCTCCGACGTGCGTCGTCAACAATAAAACGTCGATTGAAGGGTCATCATTGAACTTCGAGACCATTTTTTGACGAGCATGACCGGGGGTGCTACCATCCATTCGCAAGTACGAAACTGAGGGCATGTGAGCCTGCAACAGAGACTTCTCAACCAAATCAACCATTTCACGCTGCTGGCAGAAAATGAGCGCACGATGCTGGCTAATCGCTTCAGGCACGCCAGCAGCAGCAGTGATAGTTACACCAATACCACAGTCGTGAAGAAGTTGCTGCAGAGCAATGAGCTTGGGACTCTCGCTATAATCGAGCGGCCATTTCTTCTCAAGCTGTTCCTTGGTATGCTGGACAAACGCAGGGTGATTACAGAGCTTACGAAGGTACTGCAAGGCCGGGAAAATGTGGTTCTTTACCTGACTAGCCTCGCTAGTTCCGGTCTGTAGTGCCTTATCATCGTCCTTCTCGAGTTGCGCGCGCTGCTGATTGGTAAACTTAGTGTACAACTTGCGTTGCACATCGTTAAGATCGCAATAATAGTCCTGAATGATCTTAGGAGGCAAGTCATCGAGCACGTCTTCCTTCAATCTTCGCAATGTAAATGGCAAAACCTGCTTGTGCAGAGCCTCCAACGCCAGCGTGGCAGCTTCCTGCTCTTTAGGAGAGGCCTTGCCAGAAGAACGCGCAGAAATAGGTTTAGAGAAACGTTCATTGAATGACTTTTCATTACCGAGGAATCCAGGCATCAAAAAGTCAAACAATGACCAAAGCTCTAAGACGTTGTTCTGAATTGGTGTTCCTGTGAGTACCAAACGGTGGTAAGCACGGTATTGTTTGACCGATTTAGACAATTTAGAGTTTGCATTCTTAATGATGTGACCCTCATCAAGCACACAGTAATTCCAGTCGTAAGACTCTGAAAGTCTGGATACTTCGTTGCGGGCAGTCTCATAAGATGTGACCACAATATCAGCCTTCTTCAAACTGCCATTACTCAAGACCACTTGACGAGCACGAGGAGAGCCGACAAGAGCGGCAACGTTAAGAGATGGAACGTACTTATTGAACTCCTCGACCCAATGGCCCGTAAGAGTAGTTGGGCAGATGATCAAGGAAGGCAGAGTACGATACTCGGCATTCTTAGTCTCCTCAAATTTCTGCTTGCGCAAAACGTGGTCAGAAGCAATCATGCAAATAGTCTGCAAAGTCTTACCCAATCCCATATCATCGCATAGAATACCATGCAAGTGGTACTTGTTCAAGAAGGCGAGCCAGTTAACACCCTCTTGCTGGTATCGCCGCAAGGTAGCATTAACCGCAACCGGAATCTCGAACTCTTCAATACGACTGGGATCCATCATTTGGCCGATAAACTCACGTTCGCGCTCCTTACCTTCTAGAAGTTCAGCAGGGATGTCCGAAGGGTTTTGAACACCAGCTTCCAAAGGCACAAGCTTGATAATAGAAGCGAAAGTAGTGGCTGAGATCAAACGAATCTGGTTGTTCGAATCACTCATACGACCGAGAACAGGGACAATGAAGAAGACAATGTACGGAAGAATGTTATCACCCATCGTCAACATCATATGGAAGATAGCCTCAATGGCACCCTGTCTCTTCACTACTGAGCTTTGGTCAATTAAGCTGCCTGAAAGGATGTATTTGACCACATAAGTAATACCCAAAGTTGGAACGGCATTACAAATTACAGCTAAACACTTAGCAGCAACGTGACGTACCACGGGGAATTTCGAATAGAGTGCATCACAGACAAACGGAAGCGCTTTCTCCATCTCGGGCTGCAAAAGTTGCACATCAAAGTAAGGCACGAGTGCACGGATTATGGCTAAATTATCGATGAGCTTTTGTCCACAATCCTCCTTGTTTGCCACGTCTCCACCACTTGTAAGGGTGCTAAACATTTGTGTCTTAATTTCAGGGATCGTGTCAAATAATTCACCGCCGTACTTAGTGCACAACTTGCTCAAAGTAAGAATAGCACCCTGTCGTTTAATAAACGCGACATGATTTTCGCGTTCCTTGCGAAGCTGCTCTGCAATGTTCTTATTCTCGAGATTAATGTCATCCTTCTTCAGAGACAAAATGATATCTTCAGTGCTGCCATCGAACTCCGGAGCTTCGTGAATATCCACGCACAAGAAACCGCAAAGGTTCTTAACAATTTTGCTTCCCACATTAGCTCTACCGCTGGTAATCAAATCACTGACCAAGTTAGCCAAAACCACTGATGTACGCTCATGAAGCAAACCAATAGTTTCGCTCTTGATCTCGTCCATCAATCCACGGATAATTGGATTTAACTTCGAGGGAAGCTTTCCGCGATTTAATGCAATATAAGCGGAGGCATTTGCGGATCTAATACAAACATTGCGACTTTCAAGTGATGTCTTAGCCTCCTCGATTGAGCTTTCCAAATTACGACGTCCATCCTCAAGCGTATCGGCCATGCGAATCTGCGTCTCTGGCGACAGCCTGCTCTTCAGACTCTCGAAAGTTTCAGAGGCAAGCTTCTCAGCCAATGCCAGGGTGAATACCTCATCATTCTTACCATTGGGCTGATGGTCACCTTCGATGATAGTGGGAAAGTTCAACACAACATCGGCAGATTTGAGCTCATCTTGCGACTTAAGCAGGCTAAACAATGACTGGCATTGAGTGCGCACTGCCCTCAAAATTGGGTTGATATCCCGCCACAAGGTAGCTGGTCTCGAAGTATCCATGTTGTGCACCAGAAGAGGTTCAAGTTCAGCGGCAAACGACACCAACGGTGTGAAATTGACAGGCAAAGCCTTACCGAACTCTTCCAATAGCGTCGCAAGAACAAGATGCTGGCTCGACATAGGCGAGCTGAACATGTCAATCAAATCAGTACGCATAAATGGAAGAATCTCCTCGCTATCCTCGGTAGACACTGCAGCACACTGACCCAAAGCGATGCTTCCGAATACCTTGGCCCGAATGAAGATCGGCACAGGTACAATTAGAGTATCACCTAGGATCATGGGGCCGTCTATGTTTACCTCAAGCTTCGAGTCGGCAGAAGCAGACGCAGGTAGCTGTTCCGCGTATGATTTACCTGAGGGCCGTACCAGCAGCTGATCATTCATACCATAGAAGCGGCGCGCGGTGCCAACTGGGGTGAGCAACAACGGGAACGCAGATTCCCAAAACTTACTGAACAAAGATCTTCGTTCCTCAGACGACTTGGTTCGAAGGAACTCAATAAGAACTCCCCAAAGTTCCATGGACATATCAAGAACTTTATCGTTTTGCTCGAGTAAAATGTTTTGGAACAACAAGCGCAGAGTAACAATAGAGACCCAGCTCTTAGTGTCGTGCTCGAGCGTAAGGAATGTCTTGAGCGTGCGCAAAACTGCCTTCCTAACATCAATAATGGAGTGACGCAAGAACTGGTAGAGCTTGGGGACCAAAACCTCGAGGGAGCTACCCGCATTCGAAAGTACAATGTCAAGTACTTTAGGGAAGGTACAGAGTGTACCCAAGAGGTCCATTACATTACCAACCGATGTACTAAGCTCGTCCTTAAGGTCACTAATGTATTCCCACATGATGTTGAGAAGCGTGGTGATTTCTTCCTTCGATCTTTTCTCGACAAAGTTGTCAGCTATGGGAAGTAGAACCGCAGCCGAGATTGCTTGCACCTCATCGTCGTTACCAGTGAGACCCTTGAAAACACAAGCAATAAGCTCGCTAAACAGCTTCTCGCTTTCAACTACCAGCTCTGTTTTAAGGGTAACAAAGTAACGCAGACCAAGCATACCACCATGGCAGCACGCCCACGAGACTTGTGTCTCCTTCGTACCGTTGATAAGTGCATTAAGTACAGTGAAGAGCGTTTTGCACAAGTTATCATTGAGGTAGGTGATGAGCGCACCCAATGTCTGCGCACAGCTCTCACGCACTGGAGCCACTGCCTGGTCAGAGACGTAATCAGCAAAGCGGTCAAGAGCGAAGATACAACACAAACGGCAGGCCATATCCTCGAGCCAAACCTCATTACGTTTCTTGTTATTCTCGAGCGTTTCACCTTTGACTTTGCCCACATTGCTTCCGTGAACTCTGATGATCTCACGCAAACACAGCAGAGCACCGTGGCGAGTCTCCCAAGTTGGCTCGAACATATCGTATTTCAAGCGGTTGCACAGCGCCTCGAAGGGGAACTCGCGAGGGTCCTTCACAAGTACGGTTTCAGCGTACTCGTTGGTCTTATCTTTGTGCTCGACCACAACCTTATCGTCACCAGTGTGAGCGGAAGCGGGCGAAGCACCACCGGGGGTAGCACTTCTCTTGCTGCTACCAGCGCCCTTCTTGTCTGAGCTCTTATCTCCACCATTAGAACCAGCTCCATTTTCTGAGGGGCTAGCAGGCGGCTGCTCAGGGCCAGGCGAGGCGCTCTTAGTGGGGCGTTTAGGCGCAGGAGCACCAAAACGAGCCTTTCGTTTGGCAAGTGCGCGCAAGCGTGCGTTCACGGGTGCAGGTGGGTCTTCAGGAGGGGTATCCGATGGCTCCTCTTTTATTTCGGACTTGATTTCGGATTTAATCTCCGGTTTGACTTCATTTTTCACAGCAGAGTCGCCAGAGTCCTCAAACAGCGCCTTGGTTTCCTCGTCTCCTAAGAACTCCATACCGATCTTCTGGCGCAGTGTCACGCGCTGCATGCGCATGCGGTGCTCATTGTCCATCTGCTGCACCGCCTGGTCGTATTCACGTCCGGCAGAGCCCAAAAGCGGTGTTCCCTTCTCAATGACAGTGCCAATATCGAGCGAGTCAAAGTTTAGCGCGGTGAGCTCGCCTTGCACACCCGCTTCTCCTTCTTCGCGTTTTATTTCCCACGCCTCTTCGAGATCTGCATCTGAATTGAGCGAATCAGGATGGAAGTAGCAGTTCTCTGCAATCAGCCCGATTGTCTTAGCAGCAGAGATGCGCGTATCCCATTTGGGCGACTGCAAAAAGGGTGCGACCCGGCCTAGCAAGTTAAAAAGCTCGTCCGGGCGTGACTTCTGCACATCTGCAATCTGCTCGGCAGCAACGTTGCGAATGTAGGTGGAAACGCCGTTGTCCAGCAGAGACACCAAACGGTCAAGTCTCGACATAGACAGCGATGTTTACAGCTTAATATTCCGCAATGTGTATATGCGTTGACTTTTTATTCTATGTTTATAACTGTAAATGCCAACCAGCGGGTCGTGCGAGCAGTTTGAAGTGTCTTATATTTTTTTTCTTTTATCTACATACCATTACAGGGCGATATATATATAGAGAAAAGAAGTAGGAGAACAGGGAGTGGTGAGGTGACGAGCGCGGCAAGGAAGCGGCAAGGGCAGCACGTGAGAATTACCCCATAAGCGTTGTGGGCGAGCCAGTAGCGTAGCAGCAGCGCAACCAGCGCGTCCCACCCATTAATAAGCTGCTGTTAAGGCGGTATATCAGAGGATACTGGATACTGGTATAACGGTGGTTCGTGGCAGCAGCACTGGTACCTGGCACCGTTGGTATATGGATACTATATACGGCTATTGTGTGGATCTGGATTCCAGTTGGGACTTTTCAGTGGCCCCCTCCTCAGTCATTGGCCTTTTTTTTCCCTAAGGCTAGGCTCTCTCTCTCTCGTAAGGCAGGGTGTGGTAGGTAAGCGTGAGAGGTCAATTAGGCAGATAAAGACCTGGGCACGCTAAGAGCTAAGCGAGTAGCCGCGGACCCTCTACTCCAATCATTACGAGTGAATTAACAATCGCTGAGCCACATGAAATAGGTAGCAATATTAAAGGAAATGGTTCTGATTTAATTAAATGCATCTATATTTTTGAATAATTATTTTGTGTAATATCTAGTATAAGTATTTCATCAGTGTGTGCTTTCCTTTTTTTTTTCTTTCTTTTTTTCCTATTCTATTTCTCCACATCTACGCAATATACACCCCCCTCTCGCTGGATAAACTCTATCGCTAACCTGCTTTCTGCGGTCATAGATTTCACGTGATGTCGCGGGGTAAATGACTAAATGGTCTGGATGAAAAAAAAAAAATGTCACTATGTTAGTCACATAGTAAGAGGGGGTATTCCAACCCTATATATAATAGTAGTGAAAAATTGCCTTACTGACTTGTCACAGTTGTTCTTTCGGTAATTGATACAATTTCCAACCAATTAAAAAAAACATATACATAAAATGTGTCCAACTGATCAGCCTACTGAAACCAATGGCGCCACTCCTGCCATCCAAAGGAACCCCTACGCTAGCAACCCCAGCGACTACCTCTCAAATGTCAGCAACTTCCAGATCATTGAGTCTACTCTGAGAGAAGGTGAGCAGTTCGCCAACGCTTTCTTCTCCACTGAGACCAAGATCCAGATCGCCAAGGCTCTTGACGACTTCGGTGCCGACTACATTGAGCTCACCTCCCCTGCCGCCAGCGAGCAGAGCCGCAAGGATTGCGAGGCCATCTGCAAGCTCGGTCTTAAGAGCAAGATTCTCACACACATCCGCTGTCACATGGACGATGCCAAATTAGCTGTTGAGACCGGTGTCGACGGTGTTGATGTTGTTATTGGTACCTCGCAGTTCTTGCGCCAATACTCGCACGGCAAGGACATGGCCTACATCGCCAAGAGCGCTATTGAGGTCATTGAGTTCGTCAAGAGCAAGGGTATCGAGATCAGATTTAGCAGTGAGGACTCTTTCCGTTCTGACCTTGTTGACTTGCTCAACATCTACCGTACTGTCGACAAGATTGGTGTCAACCGTGTTGGTATTGCCGACACTGTTGGTGGTGCCAACCCTCGCCAGGTTTACGAGCTTGTCCGCACCTTGAAGTCGGTTGTTTCTTGCGACATCGAGTGCCACTTCCACAACGACACTGGTTGCGCTATTGCCAACGCCTACACTGCCCTCGAGGGTGGTGCTCGTCTTATTGACACCTCTGTTTTGGGTATTGGTGAGCGTAACGGTATCACTCCTCTCGGTGGTTTGATGGCTCGCATGATCGTTGCTGACCGTGACTACGTTTTGGGCAAGTACAAGATCCACAAGATCAGAGACATCGAGACCTTGGTTGCCAACGCTGTTGAGGTTAACATCCCCTTCAACAACCCCATCACTGGTTTCTGTGCCTTCACTCACAAGGCTGGTATCCACGCCAAGGCCATCCTCGCCAACCCCAGCACCTACGAGATTCTCAAGCCCGAGGACTTCGGTCTTACTAGGTACATCCACTTCGCCAACCGCTTGACTGGATGGAACGCCATCAAGAGCCGTGTTGATCAGCTCAACTTGCACCTCACCGACGAGCAGTGCAAGGAGATTACTTTGAAGATCAAGAAGTTGGGAGACGTGAGACATTTGAACATCGACGATGTCGACTCTATTATCAAGGACTTCCACGCTTCTCAGACCCCCGTTGCTACCCCCAAGCTTGCTGCTACTGAGGGTGAGGAGGTTCCCCCTTTGAAGAAGCAGAAGCAGGAGGAGTAAACAACCTCCATACTAAAATGTCAGCGCGATGCAAAAGCGCTTTTGAAGTAGCATCTTAATGATTAGATGATTTATAGTTTTATTATTCAAATATGCAATCAACAGAATTTCATCTTTTTTTTGTCAATTTTTTTTTTTCTTCGAATATATATATAAATATAAATCTTGTATACTGTGATAACGGTTAAGTATACATATGTGCTAATGCAATCAATAATTGTACAAAATAATTTAGCTTATACTATAATACAAACTAGTTTATTTTTCCCCAAAATGTGTTCATATTTCTCTACAAAATATTAGCATTTACTCATGAAGCAGCTAGCCCATGATGCGGTAGTTTTACAGCCGTGTTAAATTGATTTGATAAATATTTCATCCGCATGGAGCGCGCGGGTTGTTGCTCCGGACACAGCCATGTGATGCTGCAGCAACCCTTATCATCCACGACCCAACCATCATGCACCATCGTCACCTTATAGCTTATCGTGTTAGACGTGTAGAGGTTAAGCCTATGCTAACAGTATCACGACTTCAGTATATGGGTTTAGTAGATGAAATCAAGTTATATCAAGTTATGTAGAAAGTAAGGAATAGGGTTGTAATATAGGTAGTGAGGTCCTGCTGACCATCATATTGGGACTTCAACACGCCCTTGAGGTTTCAGTGGTCAAAGTGGCATAGTTATCCAATAAG